>CM076579.1:1559097305-1559460353 GCA_034641835.2 Pinus albicaulis
CTCTTAAAGGATTGATGTTATGTATTTTCAGGGATTGAGATCTTGCTCCCCCTTCTTTATTTGAGACTACATTGTCATATCATTGTATTTTCATTATTTATGCAGCAGTTCCTCTCTATAATTGCGCAGTCATGGCCTAGGGCTTTCTTTATGTAGCAGTGTTTCTCATGTTTCCTTGTACAGTTTTCTTGAGGCTTGTTGTGCCTTACTTGAGTGATCATTTCCTCAAGAAGTTGTATATTTTATGCTACTATGTTCTAATATGATGGCCATTGTATTCTCCGGCATTTCATGTGTATAGGAATCACTGCTATTTTCCATTTGATGTATTTGTTATTGTTGTAGCTGCAATGTTGGGGTTATCTTAAGAGATTCCCAATCTTGTTGTATTTCCCTATTGGGGATATTGTCCTTTGACAATCACTCTATAGACAAAGTCTGCTAATGGGCCAGGTAGCCTCTGGAGCTCATCCTTTGTTTAAAGGTGACAAATCTAGTAAATGCCCCTACAGTCTATCTCCGGAATAGATTTTCTTTGTCGATTGACAATGTTTCCGAAAAAGGAACATTACATGCCATCAATGACATGTGATTCTTTACCAGGAGGTTGTGGAAAATTATTTGAAGGTAACATAGCATTTGGTATTTTATCATAGAGCGTGTCAAATTGGGTATAAATAAGATCAAAATATTTGGCACAAGCGATAACTTTCTCTTCGGTCACAACTCTTCCTTTAGCAACGTCTTTTGTTATGGATGGTAACAGAGACTTAACAAGAGATTCAACTAATAATTGGCCAGGAACGAAGGTTTTGACTAAAATACAACGATGGTGCCACTCAAGAATATGTTCAGAGATATGAGCGCAATCAGATTGTTTGAAAGAGTTCAAAAGTTTAGTTTCGGTTTCATAACGAATGGGAAACTGGAAATGAGTTAAGAACGTGGTCGCTAAGGCATTGAAATTGTCGAATGAAGTTCGTGGAAATTCAGTATACCACTTTGTTGTTGTACTAGTAAGTGCCCACTGGAGAAGACATAATTGAATAGAGTCATCATTTAGAGAGTTCAAAGAATACCATAAATGATATGTCATCACACATGTAGATGGGTCTGTTAGGGTCCTATAATAATAGGATTCATAATTTTTTAATTGACTTTGATAGTCTTGTAAATATGTACATACCTTGCTTTCTGCAAGTTGTTTTCCCATATTTGAAAATTTAAAAAAAAATAAAAATAAAAAATAAATAAAATAAATAAATAAATAAATAAGATAAAAAAATCAAAAAATCAAAAGAGGGTAAAAGTCCTAAAAAGAAATATCAAAGGACTTAGAAAAAATAGACCCCAAAAGAGAAAAAAGAGATAAACTAAGACCTGAAAGTGAGCAAGTCAAAATGCTACTACTATTTACTTTTACTGCAAGAATAATGATTATGTGCAGATTGTTCAAAATGCCATAATCCATTATCACTTAAATAGTTTAATCTTAACATTTTATGTTTTGAATTCTATGTTTTAGATAGAGAATAAAGATATTTCAAACAGTTTAAACTTGAAAAATCAGTAGATAGTTAGAGAATAAATGAGGAGCTTAACAGTTTAATCTGAGCCTTTGGATGAAATAAGGTTAGAATTAGATAGATTTGTTGCTTTGAAAGAAAAATGGATTTAGGGTTGCAAGCTTAAATGCACCCATGAAAATGAAGTAAAAAATGATAGACTAATGATGGGTAGGTAGAAAGCAGTTGTGCAAGGCATGTAATAAAGCATCATCGGGAAGAAATTACTAATTTCCCTTCCCCACAATGATCCAGTATTCTAAACCTTCAGTTAAAGAGGCTCAGAGCATTTCTCTGACTTCTGTTGGGACCATACCGAAGGCTTAATCACTGATTGGTTAAAAATATTAGATTCCCTACATAAAACCCATTTCATCAGCATATTCACCCTTTTCCAAAACTATGATCCCTTTTATTAAGTAAAACACATTTTTTGCTTATTAAAAGTAAAACCCTACTTAATTAATTTCATTTTCATTCAAAAACACTCAAAAAACCTACAAAATGCATTTTATCCTAAGTCTATGTGTAAAAAATAAAAATAGGACAAATTATGCTTAAATGACCTATTTACACTTTACTTATTTTAAATCTATGCATTTTGATTCATTTCATTCATTATTTCTCCATTTGATATTAATTTCTAACCTAAGTATTAAATCCTTATAAAATAACCCTTCCAGTATATATTAATTCATTTATATATTAAATACCCCCAAAAAAACCGACTTATTTTAAATTAAACCTATGTTTATTTATCCCATATCATGTTTAAATAAACCCCCACCATTTTTCCCATAGGTTTAAACATATCTATATTATAATCACGTGCCCTATGGTTTTAAAACACGTAAAAACGTTTTATTGACCATATAATATATACTACTAATCAAGTAATATGTCCCGCACCATTGGTTATAAAAACGTTGGTTAAATGTTTTATGCAATATGAAATATACCCTGCTAACCTTAATAAAAAATTTGATTTTTATTAAAAAAAAATACGTTTTTTATATATAAAAATCAACTCCACCGTGTAATAAAACCTGGGACCCATGCCCCAATACCAAGTAGCTTCCATAGCCAATCTTAGACATTCGCATCCCGGCCCTGTAATCTGACGATCACCATGCGATATCGTAATTTAAATTGTGTGACCACAAAAAATTTCAAACCACCCAAAATAGATTGTTTCACATCTTCCTATCTCCTCCATGTGGCCGAGATTTATTGGATCGCATCTGATCCAACTAATACCACTTACCACCTATTTCCTGCGTGATAACCAGTTGTGGTTTTCGCCTTTGAAAGCCCGAAAACCACCAGTTTGATCTATGTGACTTTCATTTATTGCAGGTTCTTTTAGACCTAAAACACCAAATAAACTCCTAAAATGTGCCATTCAAACCTTTCTTGCATTATTTCACTATATTCGTCCTCCCAGCTCAGAAAACGAAACCTGTACATTGATTCAAGCCCAGAACCAGCAAAAAAAGACACCCAGTTGCTGCCAAAAGACTTCAGAAAGATGCCAAACCGTTAAAAAGTCCCAGAAAGCTACTAGAAACCTGTCAATTGCCCAAAGAACTATTACAAATACCTATACCTGCACAAACATGTACTTTCCAAGGAAAACAAGCCTATTATTCTGAAAAGAATTTTTTGAAGGAATTAAAATATAGTAAGAGCTTATCTACTTCAAGAAAGCTTTTAGTTGCCCCAAAAAGAGCTAAAACCTTGTCAAAAAATTGATAAAACCTTGTTTTAATACTGCATTTAGTTTTAAAAGGAGAACATCGAGTTTATTTAGCTTTTGTAGATTTAAAAGAATCCTAAATTTCCCGAAAATCCTCTGCAGGTAAACCCAACCCTCTGTGGCCAATTTGAAACAATGTTTAGCCCAATATTCACTGAAAAAAAGCATAATAAATCCCTGTTTATTATTTTATAAACTTGTGAAAGTCTAAAGTACAGTTTGAAGTTAAAATTAAAGGTTAAAATCCAAGGAAAGAACCAATTTGTACCCATTTTAATCCAAGAACCTTTTTCAGAGTCAAGAAACACTTTTGTAATTCATTTAATCTTACAGAAGAATTTAGAAAGCCCTAAAATCAGAGTTTCAGTTATCCAAGCCTAAAAAATGTCAAAATCCAGTCCATCTATGTCCTCCAAGACTGCAATCATTGTTAATCCTCTACAACCTCCTGTTGTAGACATTGAACACACACCTTTAGCAGATGTAGATTATAATATAGCAGATCTAGTTGTTGAATTTAGTCTGTTAGACCTTCACTTCTGGAGTTATGAAAATTCCTTAGATCAGGTTGAAGAAGTCCAAATTTGGGAATCAAACCTACCCAAATATGTTGTTCTAGTCATGCATCAATGCCTATGTTGTGTCAGAGTTATTATTCACCTAAAAACAGAGAAATGATGAATGCAAACAAAAAGGTACTATTTACAATTACTGTTGAGTCCATAAAATAGATGTTACAACTCAAACATGATCCCAAAGCAGTTCCTTTGTCAATAGAATCACTTACAAAGTTGTACATTGATCTTGATTTTCCCAAAAGGTTTCAGATTTTTCAAGTGTTCATGCCTTTACATGTTGAAATTCCACAAATCAACCCTCCATATTCTAATTCAAAATTTCCAGAAGGGTCTAGGCATGTCATTTCCATGCTGTCATTTATCCTAGGATACTTTACATATGAGCATATTAATGATTCCATCCTAGGGTTTCTATCTAATTTTGCACCAGGACAGCCTCCCTCTGTAATTTTCAATTATGCTGAGTATATAGCTGACAATATCCATGATCAGCTAGTCAAATTTCCAATTGAAGAAGTATTTAGATATGCATCCTTTCTCTTCCATATGTTCTTGTATTTTCAAGCAGACAAATTTCCTATAACCCTCCAGAAGCTTGATATAGAAGAAAATCCACTTTCAGTCATCTTTTGGACTTCTTTGATCAGAAAAGAGTCCACAGAGTTCACAGATAATTTTGTCCACCCATTGATAAATATGTTGACCAACACAGAACAACCAAGGATCAATGATGAAATGAAGAAATTTCTACAGCTATCAAAGCACACTAGAACTGGTGATTGGTACTTATATGAGAAACATACTGAAATTAGAGTTTTTGGGTCTAGTCTATTACCCTACAAACTACCTAAATATGTACCAATGAGAGTCTTTGCCTTGGAGTATATCAGGAAAATATTAAATTCTAATTCTATCAACTTCCTAGCAGCCAAGAAGAAGACCCAATTTAAGTTAAAGAATCAGGTGGGGCCATTTATTTGTAATCAGAGAGATGCAGACCAAGAAGCAACAAAGCAATTACTTGAGTACAGATTTGACGAAAGTTTTTCATGGAACTATGATCCACAAGGAATATTATGCAAAATGAGGGTTAAGTGTAAACTAACACCCTATATTCATGAGAAAAAAACTAGAGATTGAATAGTATGTCAATCAAACTGAGTGGCTATAAAACACTTTGGTAGATGTAGTTAGACAAGGTGAAACTAGTCACACCTTGCAAACTACAAATCAAGGAGAAAAAGCTACTAAGAGAGTTAGAGAAGAAGGAACATACACTGCGGAGACAACAACTGAAACAAGGTTTAAAATTAGATACAATAAAAATCCTAAAGTCAATTCAGTTAATAAAGGAAAAGTGACAATAGAAGTAGAAGAAACATATGTTCCAATGACAAAAAGGATGCTGCTACAATCAATACAAATGAGCTAGCAACAGAAATTCTAAATGGATGACAGCTTGATAATTCCAATACACAGGTCATAGAGAAACAACATAATTTGGAGGCATATTCCTCATATAAAGCAGAAGAAAAAGATCTTGATATCAGGGAAAAATATAAGCAAATTAAGACAAAGAATGAAGAAATTAAGAATGAGATATATTCTCAATATTTGAATCAAACACCGGCATTCAAAACAGAATTTTATTAGCTTTTTATTACTCAAATAAAAAGTTGATTATGTCAGTGTTACAACCAAAATTCAAGATTCCTAAGACAATTGCAGACTACAAGAAAATCGATCTAGAAGTGCCAACAGAGAGCATTCATGCACTAGATAAGATTAAGTTTCATAGGAAAATTTCAGAGATGTTATATTCTACTATAACCACCAAATCTATGAGTATCAACAAGCTTCAAAATACAATTATAAGCATGAGAGATCAAATGAAGGTTGACAAGGCCTCATCATATGCTGAAGATCTTAGCATTAAGTCTTTAGAAGAGTTACTTATCCAAGTAGGATATGATCCTGAAAATGTTAAAGCAACAGAACAATTAGTGAAGAAAAAGAATGAGGACTGTTGGGCCTCAAAATAGTCCCTATTTTCACTCCATTATTCATCAATATCTTCACATTTTACCTTCATGTCACCTCCATTCCACCTCCATATCATTACATTCACTTCATTATTGGGTCATAACTATGTTTTTCCAAAGTTTATTAATTCTTAACATTTTAAAGTGAATTTATGGCTAAAACTTAGAAAATAATATGCTTATACTTATGCCTAAAAATTAGCATGAGTTTGTTGACATGTGTAGGCTCAAAGGAAGCTTCCAAGACACCTTTATGTGGCCTTGGATGATCAAATTCGAAGTTAAGAAGATAAACCTCATGGAAAAGATCATGGAGGAAATCATGGAGGATAGGGTTATGTGTCTAGGTGGTTAGAGATATTAGTGGATGATCATTATGAGTTTGTTACTCCTCTCATTGTATAAATAGGAGTACCTCCTCCATTCCAAGGGGAGGACTCTTAGAGCATTGTATCCAATTAATGATGGAATAGAATAAAGCTTCTTTTTTCATATATTTCCATTATGTAGTTTTAGATGTAAATTGTGTTAATGTAGAATATGGTTATGGAATTTATGTAGTTTTAGATATAAGACATTCTATATTAGCATAAGTACATCGCTAATATTGTCTTGTTCTGAAGAGAATTGAGCTCTACAAAGGATGAGAGAAACATTTTATTTCATATTAAATTTATTCATTTCATTGCTTAGATGTTTAAGAGAGGATTTACTTGTGATAGTGTGATTGATGAATGAGTTTTAAATTAGAATCTTATCAACATGTGAGAGGATATCCAAGGGTCTAAGTTAGGCTCTCTCTCTATTTGATTTGCATGATAATTGAAATTCATTCTTTTTCTTTTATGTTTCAAGTCAATTCATTTCTTATGCTTATGAATGAATCTTAGTTTAGTTTGGATTAGTACATGAGAGGACAATCAAAAGACTAAGTTAGTCTTTCTCTCTCTTTGAATTTGAACAACAATTAAAGTTCATTCTCTTGTCTTTATTTCAAGTTTCTGGTTTTATGAATGATTTCTCTATGATACTGTAGGAAAGGACAACCAGGACCTCCTAAGTTAGGAGCCTCTTCCCTTGCATATTATATTGAATCATAAATAATTTAGTTAGACATAGAGTTGTCTTTATTTCAAGTTTCTGGTTTTATGAATGATTTCTCTATGATACTGTAGGGAAGGACAACCAGGACCTCCTAAGTTAGGAGCCTCTTCCATTGCATATTATATTGAATCATAAACAATTTAGTTAGACATAGAGTTAGTTGCCTACTCTTGCATATATATTGCTGGCACCATCACAAGCTCACGAGTTTCCCTGGTCGATAATTTAATGCAGCAATTTGTTCAAATAAATTGCCCAACATTTTGGCGCCGTTGCTGGGGATGGTGCTAAGGGATTAGGCATTAGAAATTTAATTTAGTACTAGCATTTTTCTTTAGACAAAATAATTTGTGAACCCTGGTGACAGCAGGATCTTCACAAAAGAGTTTAAGTTTGAATTTTCTGATGTTTTAATGTTTAGCTAGTTTTAAATTTCGTCATTTCAAAAAAACACCCCCCTGCATAAATAAAAACAAATCAAGCGATGAGTATGCTCTCTTCCTGCGCTTCGTGCGATCAGGAAGATCAGAAAATCTGTTGATTTTGTTCAAATAAAAATACTCTTGCTAGAAAATTAATATATGACAATAAAGAATTTTGTGATAAAAAAAATTAGTTTTCTTTTAATTTTAGTTTAAAAAATCAAAAATAAAAAAAATAAAAAATTCCCACATAATAATAATAATATATATATATATATATATATTATTATTAAAAAAAAAATTTCTTTTTGAAAAAAATTAGCAATTTTTTTAGATAGATTAGATTTCATTTTTTTTAGATTTAAAAAAAAATTAAAAAAAAAAAAAACAAAAAAAAAAAAACAGTCCATCCTCTATGTCAGATCAAATCATATTGTCATCACACTGTTTGAGGAACTCACTTAATGCTTTGGACTAATAATCTCTGAAATTGGCAAAGTCCTGAAACTGTTCCTGACCTTCAATTTGTCGAGTCACTTGCTCTTGCTCCACGATAGGTTCAAATTGATATGGTTTAGTTGATGTGCTTTTAGCAGAGATGGATATCTATGAGCTTTTTGTATTCAGACATTGTAAAGGAAGAAGGGTCAAGCTTGCACTCTGAGAGGAGCAAGAAGAAATCCACAGGAGGAAGGCAGCTGAGGCAATTAAACGAATAGAACAGTGGAACCTGTTTGCAGATGCATATGAGGATACACAGAATTACACGGTTGCACGGGATTCTTTTCTTTCTCACCTGGGTGCCACTTTATGGGGATCTATGAAACACATTGTTTCACCTTCTAGTGCTGAAGGAGCATTTCATTATTATGAAAAGATATCATATCAGCGATTTTTTATCACTCAGGAGAAAGTAAAACATATTGATCTGTTGCCCGTAGAACAGAATGCTATCAAGCAGGGACTAGCCTCCTTTATTGCACCTGGTCAGAAGGTTCAGTTTCATCCTCACATGCTGGCACTTTCAGAAGATCCTGCTTTAGCTATGGCATTCTCTGTTGCACGACGTGCAGCCACTGTCCCAGTTTTACTTGTGAATGGAACATATAAAACATCTGTTCGAAGCTATCTTGATTCCTTTATTCTACAGCATCAGCTGCGAAGGCTAAATGGAGATGAATTGCTTAGAGGGGCACATTTGCCGGATTAATGTTCTAGTGTTTTCAGCATGGAGCGCCTATGGATGGATCACCGGCTTCAGCCTGGAAATCAACTGAAAACGCAATACGTTCATATCCTGCCTCAACGAAGAAAACCTCCATTTCGCCTTCAATACCCATATCCCTCATGCCTCTGCGAATTCTGTGGCAACACGTTAGCCTCCTCTATATTCAATTTAGTGATAAAAAAATTGGATTTGACTTATCTTGGAGAGATTTGGCATTTGCATTATTTTCTCCTGATTTTCTACACAAAAAGCCAGATTTTTTATTGATTTTAGAGGATTTTGTGTTAGTTTATTTTTAGAAATTTTCTTTATTAGTTTGTTTTTGTTGATTTCTTTATTAAAAAAAAAAAGAAAAAAAAAAACTCAAAATAAATAACAAATTAGTGTTAGTTTATTTTTAGAAATTTTCTTTATTAATTTTTAATAGAATTTGTTGATTTCTTTATTTAAAAAAAAAAAAAAAACAATAAAAAAAATCAACAAATTAAAAATTTTATTTTTAATTTTGTTGTTAAAAAATAATAATAATAATAGATTAAAAAAAAAAAAAAAATTGTTTTTTTTCTAGTTTTAAAAAAATAAAAATATAGATTTTTCATTGTATTGTTAAAAATAAAAATAAAAATAACAAAATAAAATTTCTATTTTAATTTTGTTATTAAAAAAAAATAATAAAAAAAATAAAAAATAATAAATAATAAATAATAAAAAAATTCAACTTAAATAATAAATTAAAAATTTATGTTTTTAATTTATTGTTTAAAGAAACATCTAAAAAAATTATGTTTTCATTTAAAAAAAAATCTAAAAAATTTTCACAAAATTCACACAACTTTGAAAAAATGGCATACTTGGAAACAAATTTTAAAAATCAATAGGAGGATTCAATTCTCTTTCGATAGCATCAAGATGGCATAAACTCATCACATGGTTCTTGTATGCTTTACAGAACAGAATTGCGAAGCACATTTCATGAGTTATCTGACAGGGAGTATTATTTTTCATGGTTATTTTTAAGAATGGATTGATTTTAATATCATGATTAAGTTAATTTCAACACTTTGATTGTCCTTAATTTGTTTTATTTGGTATAAAATTTTTGCGTAAGAATCATGAAGGAAATGCGCATTCCTTCTTGAACACACTTATGTTTCTTTTTGCCAAGTTTTTTTACAGGTTACAGGACGACAAAGCGATCATTACGGAGACTACATTGTGATGACAATTAGTCTTCCAAAGACTAAATTCATGAAAAATTCTCAAGACAAATCCATCTCCACAACCATTACCTTCCGCCTCCCTTTCTGAAAAGATTTTGAATTCCATCAATTGCATGACATTTCCATATCCATTTTTCACAGCAAGAGTTCTTGTTCATACATCATGCATTTCCTTACATCTTTACAAGCATATTGCCATTTTCCTTGTCATCACGATTCCCCTTCATTTCCGCCAATAAAACCCTGCTTGAGTCAAAGTCCTAGAGTCTAAGTATCATTGAAAAACACCTAGAGGCTTGCATGCCTTAATGGCAAGTACTCTTGCCAATGAACAATGGGAGTACATTAATATTCCTTGTTCGTTGGATCTTGTAGGTGACTCGACCACGACAAATTTATTCGTACCTACAAAGATGTGTTAGGCATCCTGACTCCCATTGGAATTAATGGTGGGAGCTCTTGTGTTGGCTAGGGGCATTCATTAACGGCCACTAAGTCAACAACTTCTTGCTATGTTCGACATCGACACATTTAATCACATAGCAAGATTTGTGCCATCGAGCGTTGAAGACTTGAAGACCCATATTTTGCAGCAAATGAAGCCAATTTCCATTCATTGTATTTCCATTCATGGTATTCATTGTATTTCACTTGAGGACAAGTCAATAAATAAGGCTGGGAGGAAAATGTAACTTCTATATTTTGTATACCTTCCAAGCCTTATAGATTTTCAGCCATAGTCAGCAAACTCATCGGATTCATCGTCCAACAGCAGATACAACTTTCAGCCATGTTCAGCAAACTCCTCAGATTTTTCATCTAGTAGCAGCGGATCCAGCAGCTGATACGACAATACAGATCCATCTTTCATCCACCATTTTCACAACAGTTTGCAGTCACACATGCACGACTCTCACCTATTTTTGGAAGGGTAAGTTAAGGTATGCTATTTTCTAACTTTTAACCATTAAATTCCTTGAAATGTTAGAATAATAATTTTTGGAAAAAACTTCACTTCCTTTCCTTTCATTGCCAAAGCCATCCGTTTAATGGGAATGATACATTTACATACATGCTTTGTCACATTCATATCCACAGTTATATATCACATTCTAAACCCACTTACCTTCAAAATATATTTACTATTACATGAGCATACAAATGGCTTTGTCTAAAGTATTTAAAAGTTAATTGGATGCCAATAGAATCATGGTTGTTACACAAGAACCAACCATGATGCATTCCCACAAAAATACTCTGCCATAAAAAGCACATTATCATTATGCAAAGATCATACAATGAACGCAACAAACAAAATATGGTTGAAACACAAGAACCAACCAAGTTGTAGTTCATCAAAATAACGCTTTGCAAAAGTTAAGTAAATGATCTCATGCAGAGTTTAAGCCAAAGCTCAAGTACCAAAAAGTAATGTAATAGATTGCATGAGGACATGCAATACCTTCAGTTTGGGGGTATGTTGGGCCTCAAAATAGTCCCTATTTTCACTCCATTATTCATCAATCTCTTCACATTTTACCTTCATGTCACCTCCATTCCACCTCCATATCATTACATTCACTTCATTATTGGGTCATAACTATGTTTTTCCAAAGTTTATTAATTCTTAACATTTTAAAGTGAATTTATGGCTAAAACTTAGAAAATAATATGCTTATACTTATACCTAACAATTAGCATGAGTTTGTTGACATGTGTAGGCTCAAAGGAAGCTTCCAAGACACCTTTATGTGGCCTTGGATGATCAAATTCGAATTTAAGAAGATAAACCTCATGGAAAAGATCATGGAGGAGATCATGGAGGATAGGGTTATGTGTCTAGATTTTTAGAGATATTAGTGGATGATCATTATGAGTTTGTTACTCCTCTCATTGTATAAATAGGAGTACCTCCTACATTCCAAGGGGAGGACTCTTAGAGCATTGTATCCAATTGATGATGGAATAGAATAAAGCTTCATTTTTCATATATTTCCATTATGTAGTTTTAGATGTAAATTGTGTTAATGTAGAATATGAATTTATGGAATTTATGTAGTTTTAGATATAAGTTTCCTTAATGTAGTATATGGAATAATTTGTCTTGTTCTTAAGAGAATTGAGCTCACTCTAAAAGGATGAGAGAAACATTTTATTTCATATTAGATTTTGTTTCATTTCATTGCTTAGATGTTTAAGGATTTGTTTTTGATTGATGAATGAGTTTTAAATTAGAATCTTATCAACATGTGAGAGGACATCCAAGGGTCTAAGTTAGGCTCTCTCTCTATTTGATTTGCATAATAATTGAAATTCATTCTTTTGCTTTTATGTTTCAAGTCATTTCATTTCTTATGCTTATGAATGGATCTTAGTTTAGTTTGGATTAGTACATGAGAGGACAATCAAAAGACTAAGTTAGTCTTTCTCTCTCTTTGAATCTGAACAACAATTAAAGTTCACTCTCTTGTCTTTATTTCAAGTTTCTGGTTTTATGAATGATTTCTCTATGATACTGTAGGGAAGGACAACCAGGACCTCCTAAGTTAGGAGCCTCTTCCCTTTCATATTATATTGAATCATAAATAATTTAGTTAGACATAGAGTTGTCTTTATTTCAAGTTTCTGGTTTTATGAATGATTTCTCTATGATACTGTAGGGAAGGACAACCAGGACCTCCTAAGTTAGGAGCCTCTTCCCTTGCATATTATATTGAATCATAAATAATTTAGTTAGACATAGAGTTAGTTGCCTACTCTTGCATATATATTGCTGGCACCATCACAAGCTCACGAGTTTCCCTGGTCGATAATTTAATGCAGCAATTTGTTCAAATAAATTGCCCAACAAGGACAATGAAGGAAACAACTTAACTCCCACCAACTGAACATCCACATGCCAAAAAAATAGTACAAGATCAAAGTCAGAAGGATGACATGATGAATTTGATTTTTAAATTAACAGGAGAGATAAAAGGGATGGAGACCTAAATGGACAAGCTTGTCCATGAAAGAGAAACTTCAAAAACATAGGAAACTGGTATAGTAATTCCGATGGTTACTACTATTGTGCCTTCAACTCTGGCAGTAGAGTTGGCCCCAAAAGAACCACTGGTTACTACAGTGCCAGTGACATCATCCACAACTTCAGCCACAGAGTCTTCTACATCAACAGTGCAGCCAAAAGATGAGGCTAGTAAACTAGTAAAAGCCATTGGAGAAATGCCACTTCAAACAAATGAGATAAACAAATTGAAAAATATGATTGATAATATTGAAGACACCAAAAAAATAGCTCAAACCAATGCTAAAAGTTAGGATAAAAGGGCTAACAGATTAAATACTAAGTTGAAGAATCTACAAAAGGATTTGACATTGAAAGATCCAATTTCTTATGTAAAGAAACACTTAGGGAGTAAAATCATTGAAGCCATAAATTATTTTTGGTCATCTATCCAGGTAATATATGAGCAGAGGTATTTACTAAAGACAACACAGGCAGAGATTTAGAAAACAAAAGATGAGCTAGGTGACAAACCTGAGCAAGCAATAGAATTCATAAAGTTTCTCAACAATAAAAACAGGTAGGAGTTGGAAGAAACACAAATCACTAATAGGATAGAAACAATACTTGAAATAAGGAAAGTCATTTCAAAGAAGAATCTGTTGAAACAACTTGAAGAGAAATGTGAAAACATGAACATAGCCATAACCAAGTTTATGGTTAAATTTGAAAATTTGAGGCAAAGAAGTTTGCCTAATATTTTGGTCATTAATGATAAGCTCATGCCACGGGAAGACTACAATAAAAAAATCAGAGAGTATGCAAAAGAGAAAGTGGACAAAAAAAATGCACAAGGTATTCCTACAGGGAAGGTCTTACTCAAAATTTTTGAAGACTTGTTTTATCTTCAGGATGAGATAAAACACTTATTTGTCATTAAACCAACATTTGCTAGATATACTGAGCCAGATGAAAACTTCAGGAGGCTTAAAAATATACAAGTTCCTAGTGATGAATCTTGGCAATAACTCACTGACTTACTATAAAAGTCAAATTGCAGAAAGAAAGGTAAAAACTATTTGCTGATTTTTTCAGTCAAAACAGAATATATTAGAGCAGTAAGGCAGTTTTACTGAGTTAAAGAGTATTAGAGCATGAAGAGAATCAGAATTAAAGAGTATAAGATAATAAAGATAATATTTCAAAAACAAATTTGAAACATTTGTGCCAACAAAGAAGACACCAAGGCAACCACTTGCACCTAATCCACAAACAATTTTCTATTTTATTTGGATAAATAGGACAGCTTGTTGATTTGTTAAGCAACTGTCACTATTTTTTTGTAAAGATATATTTCTCCTTAGATATTTCCTAGAAGCATTCTAGGATATTTTGTAAACATTTTTTTATAAATACTTCGCTCTTTGAAGTATTAGTGTGGAATAAATTGTTGAAGATTTCTATAGTCATTTTTGATGGGCTTGGAAGCTTTTTGTTGCAAATTTTGAGTAGCAGACTGGATCAAATCAACTAGCATCATATTTCAGGATTCATGTGATGACCCATTGAAGTGAAGTAATTTTTACTTTCCATTGTTTATCTTCTCATGTTTTCATGCATCCATTATGTATTCTAAATTTGAATGAATAAATAGGACCATTATTTTAGGATTTGTTAATAACACCCTTTCATTATTGTTTATCATTTCTATGTTTTTTGTTGATTTCCAAAGTAGGGAACCCTAAATTTCTCCCTATTTCATTTGACCTTTGTCTACTCCTTCCTTTTTCCAGATCAAAGAACCCTTCATTTCTCTTTATCCCGTTCAAACCACTTCACCAAAACAACCTTCCAAGATCTTCAAAGACTTATCTATCTTGCCCGGAAAATATTTGACTTTTTGACCTTGATCCTAGTTCTGTCTGCTTGAATTTTTATTTCTTAGCCCAATGGACAAACATATTTCCCACTATCCATTTCATTAAGTGATTTTTCCCACCAAAGCAAACCAAATGAAAACCAAATTGCACAATCATAACGAGCCTAATATCTTATAATCAAAGAAAAGTTAAATCTTACAGAGAGAGCCCTCTCTGAACCATAGGAAGGCTAGATCCTAGAGTTTAAAAGCAGGTTTGTGGTTACCTCTAGTGTTCTTAGACTTTGAACCAAAATCTCACAACTTGAGAATTACTAGAGTGATAACATATTGGCGACCATACTGGGGAACTAACCAATCCTCAGTCTTAAAATAGGTCTTAAGGAAATCCTTTTCATTATCTTTTGCCTCTAAGACTATTTTAAAAGTTGTGAGTATCATTTTATAAAAAAAAACTGTAATTTCGGCTTCTAGAAAAATTTACTATACCAAGTCTAACCCGGATCCTAAACCTGTTGTTATAGTAGACAATCCAGACAGAATTGGGAAAAAGAATAAACATATAGAATATTTAGATGCTAAATTTTCATTAATTAGAGCTAATTCATTACCACAAGAATTAGTAAGTTTACAAGATATACAGTTTGATTTGAAATTTGAACATTCTTTATTCAGGAGCAAATATGAAAGTAATTTAAGTACTTTTTTTATAGACCCTGTTTTTATTTCGTTTTTGGAAACAAAACAGGAAAATATTGCAGTAGATTCTAAATTAAAGAAAGTTAAAAATCACGATAAACTTGAAGAGATAAATGCTACTATTCTTAAATAAATAGATGAAGCTATTGCATTGGCCCAATTGTTAGCTTACACATCTAAACCTTATATTTCTCATTTAGATACCACTACATCATCTATAGTTTCCACTACATTCCAACCTATAAATCCATTTATTCCTAGACAGCCCTTACAACCTAGAATATTATTTCCATCATCCACTAGTTTACCTTCTACTATTTCAAACACATCATTCTCATTTCCTACTAGTTCCTTATATATTCTAGCTTCATTTCCCAGTACCTCGACTTCATCCTTTAGTCCATCTACTACTTTTTCTAGTTCACCATCCTATATTCCAGTTTCATCAGTTACTTCTATTACTACATTAGCTAGTACTACTAGTTCAGCTCCAAGCACTTCCAATCTACCTCCTAGCAAAGCTAGAATTCTAGCTATGACTGCTAGATATGCTCTCCTAGTTCTTCCGGGACAGTTACATGACACACCTTAGGATTACCAAAGTAAGATACCACTATTTTATGCTACTACACAGTACACTGCACAACAACACATACATAACATGAGAGATTACTTTGAGCTTCATGAAATAGATGATTTTGATGTACAAATGACACTGTTTGCACAAACATTAATAGGGGAAGTCAAAAAATGGTTTAAAGGTCTTACTACTGGTAGTATAGCTGACTTAGCAATTTTTCATAGAGTATTTTTAAATAAATGGGAAAAGAAGGAAAATCCACTCCAAATACTATCTAAATTTGATGCAATGAAAATAGCTCCTAATGAATCAGTCCAAGACTAATGTAATAGATATAATAGTGTTTACAACTCAATTCCCGCTAATCTCAAACCTAATCCTAATTCTGTCCTACTCAAATTACCTCATGGATTTGACATAGACATGGCTTATCAGTTAAGGGAAAGAAACGCTGAAACCTTATAAAGAATGCAGACAGATGTTGGTGTAGAAGTAAATATTTTAGCTAGAAAAGCTAGATTGAGGAATGAGAGGAGAGTAACAATGAAAGAAGAAGCTTCTAATTTAGATGGAAAAATAGATCAATTAGCCAAAAATTTAGAGATAATGATGGATATATTAGACAACATAGAAACAAGACCTCAATGGGATAATCAACAGCAAATCAGAAATCCCAATTTTAGGAAAAATAAAAATTAAGGAAAATCAAAAGAATCAGCTCTAGATCAGACAATAAGACCCCGATTTCAGGAGAACTATGCTGAAAGTTCTCAAAACAATGTAGATTATGAATATATCATAAATCTAATGGGTATAAATGAATATAACACTATATTTCTCACTTAGGAAGGCGAAGAGTTATTTGAAATGCAACAACTTCAATTAGATTCAGGTGAATCTTTTGACTACAAACAAGGTTATGATTTTTCTATAAACGAAGTACATAAGAAATATAACCTTAGAAGTAAGAAAAACACTGAACCTTCTACTAAGAAATCTACTCAAACTAAAATAAGAAAATAGTAGAGGCCCCAACAACAAAATTTCTGCAAATTCTCCCTAGGGAAAATAAGCAAAACTCTACTTCTTCCCAAAAATTTTCCAACTCTAAAATTTCACCAAGTACAAAGATTATTGACATAACAGATGAAATTTATCAAACAACAAAAGATTCACAAAAATATGATGTTGTTAAAACAACTAATTCTGCTAAAATAGTAAACTTACAGTCCAAAACATCCACTGTTGATCCAAAATTAGTGGATCCAAAAGCTGCCACTGAAAAAACAACTTTTGACAACTCAAAATCTGCAAAAACATTTACTACTTCTCAAACCATTCCTGAAAATAAAATTAGGAGTAGTAAGACACAAGAAACTCAAACAAAAAATTAAAACATAACTATAGAAAAACAAGATAAACCCACTCAAACTACAGTTACTAAGGAAGAGTTAATTCAAATAAGTAAATCACAACCTTCATTCAATATACAAATTGAAATTGCAAAGTTAAAAATACCAATTCCTTTGACATAATTGGTAAAACATGATTTGTATAAAAAACAAATCACTGAAACATTAAACATGAATGATGGAGAAGACTCTGTAAACTTAAATGATGATCAACCAGAGTTGATTTTTGGCCCTGATGTGAATGGAAAGCATCAAGATGGAGCATTTCCTCCCTTTTACATCAGTTTAACTGTTCATGACCAAATTTTACACAATGCAATGTTAGATTCGGGAGCTTCACACAATCTAATGCCCAAAGCAATAATGGAAACTCTGAATATAAACATTACAAGGCATTACAAAGATTTATTTTCATTTGATTCAAGAAAATTTAAATGCTTATGTTTAATTAAAGATTTGTGTGTTATATTAGTTCAATATCATGGTAAGAGTATACTAATGGACATTGTAGTAGCTGATATCCCACTGTTGTGAAACCAGCTCTAAAAATAGAATAAAAGAGATATCAATGCCTTAGAAATAAGCCACTTCGAGGGGGCAACCTCCAATACATTACATGAATGAACAAGTCTTGGATGATACAAATTACAAAACATCCTTTCTATATATAGGAGTCCATGGGGCCACAATGTAATCCTAGTGGGGCCACAATGTAATCCTAGTCGACCTAACAATAATAATTTAAGGGCACAATAATAACAATATGGGGGTTACAGGGGTACAATAATAACAATAAGGGGGTTACAATAACAACAATAATGGACTATACTAGTAATATAGGGACCTAACATGCACCTCTCCATCCAAAAAGTGTTGTCCTCAACGCTTGAGTAGCTCTGGGTGATTCTGTATAAATTTTTCATCCTCCCATGTAGAATATTCAGTGGGTAAGTTCTTCCACTTGATGGGATACTCTCAAATTGATTGATTCCGTAGCTGTCGAGTTCTTGTTTCCGTGACTACTTCAGGTTCCAATATAATTTTTCCTTCCACATCAAGTTCTGGCAATATTGTTTGAAATGGAAGATTTTCACCTATAACCTTCTTTAAGCATGAAACATGGAAAACTAGATGCACTCGTGAAGAAGTAGGAAGCTCCAATTTGTATTCCATTGTACCAATATTTTGCAACACCTTGTAAGGACCATAGTAATTTGGCGATAATTTATTATCCTTCTTAGCTTGCTCGAGGGAAATTTGTTTGTATGGTTATAGCCGTAAAAATACCCAGTCTCCTACATCAAAACTTCTCTCGCTGCAATGTTGATCTGCCTGTTGTTTCATTCACTTTTGTGCCAAATTTAGGTTATCCTTTAAGATTTGGAGAACTTCTTCTTGATGCTCGATGTGATCTTCCACTGCTAGAACATTTGAATTTTCTTTTAAATATGATGTGATGGATGGTGGATGATATCCATAAACTGCCATAAATGGGGTCATTTTTGCTGCAGTATGGAAGGAAGTGTTATACCACCATTCAGCAAGAGGTAACCACTTGACCCATTGTGTTTTTTTATCAGATACAAAACAATGAAGATATCCTTCCAAACATTTATTTACTATCTCATTTTGACCATCGGATTCAAGATGATAAGATGAGCTATGAACTAATTGAGTACCCAAGCAAGAAAATAAATTTGTCCAAAAATTTCTAGTAAAAATGGGATCTCTGTCGCTCACAATAACCCTTGGATTCCCATGTAGCTTTTGAATTGTGTCCATAAATTTAGTAGCAACTATACTTGCTTTAAATGGATGAGATAATGCATAAAAGTGTGCATACTTGGTAAGTCTATCAACTACCACCATGATGACACTCTTTCCTTCAGACTTAGGTAAACCTATGATAAAATCCATTGAAATCTTCTCCCAACATTGACTTGGAATGGATAAAGGTTGTAGAAGACCCGAGGTCTTAATTGTCTCAATTTTATTCTGCTGGCAAACCAAAAATTCCACCACAAACTTTTGAATATCAGATTTAAGGCCATCCAAAAAAAAATCTTTCTTCACCCTATGATTATTTTAAAAAAATCCTGAGTGTCCTCCTAAAGGAGAAGTGTGCAATTCCAAAAGAATCTTTTGTTTTAGTTGGAAATTCTTACAAAGATATAAGCGATCTTTGTACCATAAGGAATCATTTTTCCAACTAAATGTATCAGATTTACTAGGATCTTGCTGCAAATTTTGAATGAGTGTCAACACTTCTTCGTCCTTCTTCCATTCATCTCTTGCTTCGGTTATCCAAGCTGGTTGGATAATAGAAATGGCACAAAGCAATGCTTCCACCTCTTCATTATTTCTTGAGAGTGCATCTGCAACAACATTTAGCTTCCCTTTTTTGTAGATTATTTCAAAGTCATAAGCCAACATCTTTGTGACCCATTTTTGCTACTCTTCTGAAGATGGTCTTTGTTCCAAAAAGTTTTTAAGACTATCATGATTAGTTTTTACCTTGAAGTGTCTTCCCATTAGGTAAGTTCACCATTTCTTTAGTGCATGCAGTATTGTTAACATTTCCTTCTCATAAATAGGTTTATGTAAATACTTTCCTTTGATTGGACGACTTTAAAAAGCAATGGGTCTTCCTTCTTGCATTAAAACAACACCAATTCCATTTCCTGAGGCATCACATTCCACAATAAAGGTTTTTGTGAAGTCTGGCATAGCTAAGACTGGTGCTAGGCACATTTCCTCTTTAAGATGTTCAAAGGCCTTAGTTGTTTCAGGAGTCCATGAAAATGCATCTTTCTTCAATAATGTTGTTAGAGGTGCTTCTATTCTCCCATAATTCTTAACAAACTTGTGATTATACCCTATTAACCCGAGAAATCCTCCCAACTGCTTTATGGTTGTGGGGACTTTCCATTCCTTAATGGCTTTAATTTTCTTAGGGTCTACCTTTACACTCTCGTGAGATACAATATGACCCAGATATTCCACCTCTTGTACTTGAAAGAAACATTTGGATGTTTTTTCATATAATTGTTTCTCCCGCAATAGTTTGAGCACCTTCTCAACATGTTGAACATGATCCTTCCAAGACCTTCTGTAGATTAGTATATCATGAAACAATACTAGCACAAATTTTCTAAGGAAGGGTTTGAAAATGGAATTCATCATCCCTTGAAATGTAGAAGGTGCATTGGTAAGGTCAAAAGGCATGACCAAAAATTCATAATGACCCTCATGAGTTTGAGATGTTTTTTTCAGAATATCTTTAGTCTTCATTCTAATTTGATGATATCCTGAATGAAGGTCCAACTTGGTAAAATAAATTGCTCCATGTAATTCATCCAATAATTCATCAATTACAGGAATGGGAAATTTATCTTTAATGGTGAGCTTATTGATCTCCCTATAATCTAGACACATGCGCCATGATCCATCCTTCTTGTGTACCAATACTACAAGAGCAGAGAAAGAACTTTGACTAGGTTGAATTATACCCGCCTCTAACATTTCTGCAATCATACGTTCAATTTCGCTCTTTTGGACATAAGGATATCTATAAGGCCTGATTTTTGGAGGAACACTTCCTGGAATCAAATGAATAGCATGATAATGATCACAAATAGGTGGGAGCCCTTTGGGAGTTTCAAACACCTTGGAATGATTGTCCAAGACTTTTTGGAGATCTGCAAAAATAGATGATTTTGGTGTTGGAACTTCTAGTGAGAATAATTGTGCAATTACGCCTCATTGTTCTTTCTTTAGAAGATTTTTCATGACATTAGAGCTTATTATATTTCCTGGCTTCCCTACAATACCCCGTAATTCGACTTCTTTTCCTTCTGAAAAAAATTTCAAGAAAAGTTCTTGAAAATTAAAAGCTACCGTCCCCAAAGATTGTAACCATTGTACTCCTAGTCAAACATGAGCACCTCCCATAGGAATAAAAAGCATTGGACTATTCAATACATATTCCCCCATTGTTAGCTTGATATTATGGCATTTTCCAAAGCAATTTATAGTTCCTCCATTTGCAACCATCACTTGACATTCTGGTGCTGGGTATAGGAAACAATTCAATTCCTTGGCTACCTTACAATGAATAAAATTATGGGTGCTACTTGAATCAATCAACACTATTACCTTTTTCTTCTTGATGTTTCCTTCTATATTGAGAGTTTGAGAAGTCATAATTCCTGCCAATGCATTACACGATATGGTCTGAATCATTTATTCCTCTTCTAGGGCTCATTCCTAGTGCATATCCTCTTCTTGTTCATTTTATTCTTCCTCTTCACAATATATGTAAAATAATTTCTTCTCGGGACACTTATGACCTTTAGTGTATTTGTTATCACAATTGTAGCAAAGCCCTTTTTCTCTTTTTCCTTCCAATTGCTGTGGTGTCAACCTTGTGGGTTGTGGAAATCTAGGAGTAGCAACACTTCCATCTTTATAGAAGTGAGTGGTAGGCTTCCTTGTCACCATAATTTTACATTTAGTTTTTCTTGCCAACCTGAATGCTTTCTCCAATGAATCAGGTTCCAAAATGTGAACTTCATGTTGGATGTTATCCTTTAAAGTACCTATGAAGAGATCCATCCTGTGTTCCTCTGAAATATCAGTTACCCTTATATTCAATTTTTGGAAGTCCTCAATGTGCTCCCCCACTGAACACTTTTGTTTGAGATTTATCAATTGGCTAAAGAAAGTGTTGCTCTTTGTATCCTCATAATGTTCTATCATTTCCTCCATAAAAATTGACCAAGTGACAATTGTTTTACTGGAGAAAACCATCGATACCATACAAATGTATTTTGTTCTAAATGTAAAGTTTCAATGCGTACCTTTTGTGTGTTTTGCACATTATTGAGATTAAAATATTGCTCCATCTATAGTATCCATGTTACAGGATCCTTTCCATCAAACTTCCATGTCATTTTTTGTTTCTCTTTGAGAGAGCGAAATTTGTTGCACTTGCTCTTGTAATTTTGATATGTCATGTTGCCATTCCTCATCTTCATTAGTCATAGTAGAGCCTTATAAAGGCTTAATGGGTGTTGAATTATTTTTAGGGGCCATTTGAGAATCCAATACTGATATCTATTCTATAATATGCCCTTGGAATCAATTCAACTTGACTCTTCAAACAAGACTTATGCAATTCGGAAAAAAAAAATACACACCTTTTACTTTCTTTTGAGGAGCTCGATATTGAAATTGACTTATCTATATAGTTGCAAATCCTAAATATCTAAAATTCAGCCCTGTAGTGGTCCTCTTAATCTTCTTTCAAATGCCACAGTACTAACTTGATTTGGATTCTTCAAGGCAAATTTATGTCCAATCTCCCACAATGACCTAATTATGGACTGGTTCAGTAGAGCGAAATTGTACGACTTGCCACGTGTCCCTGTTTGCTCTTTTGGCTCTAAAATTTATAGACAGGAAACTACAGTCCGTGTACTTCCAACCACATTTTACAGAATTCCAATACGATGCTCAGAGAGAGAGTTATGAAGCTTTTCTCACAATCACCTCTTTGAGATGAAATTTGGGAGCCTAAAAAAGACCTAACTTCCACAAATCATATCTCCAAAACTATTGCGAACCAAGCTCTAAAATTTTGTAACACTGTTCCTTAGGATTTTAGCTTTGCACTCTAAACATTTCAACTTCTGAACCTTCGTAGAAAAAAAATTAGAGAAAAAATTCCGCGATGACCTTTTTAAGTGAAATTCAGGAGCCTGCAAAAATACCTAACCTCCCCAGATCATATATTTGAAAATATTGCGAACCAAGCTCTGAAAGTTTGCGATGATGTTCCTTAGGATTTCGGCTTTCACACTCTAAAAATTTCAGCTTCTGAACCTATGCAGAAAAAATATTATAGCGAAAATTCTGCGATGACCTATTTGGAGCAGCAAAACCCTAGAATCCAAAGCTTTGATACCAAATGTTGTGAAACCAGCTCCAAAAATAGAAGAAAAGAGATATCAACACCTTAGAAATAAGGCACTTCAAGGGGGAAACCTCCAATAGATTACATGAATGAACAAGTCTTGGATGATACAAATTACAAAACCTCCTTTCTATATATAGGAGTCCATGGGGCCACAATGTAATCCTAGTGGGGCTACAATGTAATCCTAGCCGACATAACAATAATAATTTAAGGGCACAATAATAACAATATGGGGGTTACATGGGTATAATAATAACAATAAGGGGGTTACAATAACAACAATAAGGGACTATACTAGTAATATAGGGACCTAACACCCACCCAAGTATGGAATGTTATTATCTTGCTCATGGGGAGCAAAATTACAGGGATCTCTACAATTGGACATGTCATATGCTACTATATCAGTTCTTGGTCAACCAAAGAAACTCTATAGGGAAAAATTGATGAAATATATGGTAAGTAGTGTAGCAAGATCCATAAATTACCCAATTTATGCTACACGTACTGATCTAGATTCTTTCACCTTTTGTAACTTTGAAACTGATAATGAAATCAAAACTGAACTAAAGGACAAAAAGAAAACACAAGACAATGATAATATCTTTCATGGATCTTTATGGCATTTAGACTTTGATGGCTCAGTAAACAAGTTAGGAGCAGGAGTAGGAGTTTGGATAACTAATATTGAAAAGAATCATGTGGAAGGCCATGCTTTCAAGCTGAATTTTAAATGCATCAATAATATGGCTGAGTATGAAGCCCTCATTTTAGGACTCCATATTATAAAAAATTTAGGAGGCAAAAGAATAGAAATAATGGGAGACTCAGAATTGATTGTAAAACAAATTTTATGGTGAATATTATGTTTACAATCCTAGATTAGGCCGATATAGAGAGACTATATTAGATTTGGTTGATGATTTGTTGGAATGTAATTTCCCTGCAATACCTATAAAGAAAAATTTACAAGCACATTCTTTAGCAACTTTTTCTAGTACTTGTAATTTACCTTTTCAACCCAATCATAAATATACTGGAGAAGTAAAACAAACGCCAATAATTCCAGATAACCTCAAATATTGGCATATTTTTTCATAAGACCAACAAATTTACCATTTTGTGATTAATGAAGGTGTATTTCAGAACTATAAAATAGACACTGATTGTACATTAGATCATGATTTAGATAGTGAAATTGATTTAAATAAAATAGATGAAAATAAAGTAAAATTTGGTAAACCAACTAAGTTTAGTCAATCATATATATATAACTTAGAGAGAGTAGAAATTGATGAGATAATTGATGATGAATTTGAAATATTAAATCTCAAATATTTAGAATATTTGTTTGACTCAAATGATGTTGCTAGAAAACCCAAAATGGAGCCACTCAGATTTGACATTGAGGAATGCAACATAGGCATAGAGTTAAAACCCAAGATGATAAAAAATCCAAAGCCTTACCTCAACAAGAAAAAGAAAAATATATTTCTCTTTTCAAGGAAGTTCAAGATGCTTTTTCTTGGAGTTATGAGGACCTAAAATCCTATGACACCAACATAATTCATCATAAAATCCTTATAAAAGAAGATCAAAAGCCTTTTAAACAAAAGTTAAGATTCATCAACCTAGTGTTGATGAATTTAAATGAAAAGTAGGTAAAAATAATGTACGATGCATAGATAATTGCACCAATCAGATATTCTATTGGGTTTCTAACCTAGTTCCAACTAGAAAAAAAGACAGGAGAGATTAGATTATGTGTTGATTTTAGCAATCTAAACAAAGTCTAATTAAAAGATAATATTCCTTTAACAAAGATGGATCACATTTTACAAAGGTAGTTGGTTCTTCTAGCATTTCTCTTTTAGATGGATTTTCAATATACAACCAAATTTTATTCCAACCAAAGGATCAAGCTAGAACAACTTTTACTACTCCTTGGGGAACTTTTATGTATGTGTTGACGGGAAAATTTGTCCGGCCAACAGTAGGGGATCTCCCCGGTAGAAAGTCCCAATTAAACCTTGAACCGTTTGGAGTAGGGATCCCGTCCGGGGTGTGGGTCCGGCTACCGCTTAAGACGCCTTCCCTTCGGTCTCAAAAGAACCTGATTGAACCTGCGGACACACGCTCATTCAAATGATACAGAATACATGACTGACGCATTAAACACGAATAAAACACTAATGTAGCTAGGCAATAAATAAAGCATGTACGCCTAAGGAGATGTTGTTAGCAACACGTCTTTGGGGTACTGCTTGTAAGGTAGTCTGACCACAACAGAAATAGTTCTTTATGGCGAGATGTCCCTTTACTTTCTGAAAGATAAAATGAAATGCTAACAAAATAGTTCATTAACATTCATTAATAGAGCAAATGGTAAACTAAACATCATCAATACAAACACAGATAGCTGTGATGCATAAACGATGCTATAAAGAGGGCAGCTTCATTAATCAAAAGATGTTCTGAAACTGTATGAGGAAATACACTTAGTGTTCACACAGTAAAACACATCATCCAAACAAAGGGGTTGTAACAAGTATCTGTATTCACATGTATAAGAGTATAATCTTTTAATACAATGCAATGTAGCTCTTGAGTCTCCAAAAAGAAAAGCCCCCTTACACTTTCCCCGTAGGGAGTTTTATAGCACAAACTTTCCCTTTGGGCTTCCCGACTTTTCGCCTGCCTGCCCGTTGAGTTGCCTTGTGACCTTGAAGAAGTTGCGACCTGCGACCTGTCTGGTATGTGAGACTTGCGACCTGGGTAGACAGTGCGAGCTGCGACCTGGGAAGACAGTGCGACCTACGACCTGCCTCTACCTGCTGCTCATGACTTGCTGCTACCGGGCTGCGGAGATGGACGTGCAATGTTGAGGTCAGGGACGTCAATCTGCTGCTCCTTGAGAAAATCTTGCCATGACTAGTACTCTGCCGCTATGGGGGACACCAGAGGAACCTCCTCCTTCAACTGATGCATGCATTCCAAAGCATTTGGCACTAAGGTTTCCCTTTTCTGTGAGATCTGGTTTGAAAGAGAGGCAAGTTTGGTATAAATCCGAACTGGAGTGGCAATAAACTGACTGAGATGTTCTTGAGATGCTGCGGGCTCAGGAGCAGCAGCGGCTTGCTTGATAGGCTGCAGAAATGACTAGATGTCCTGATCCACTTGCCCCCAGGCTTTCTCTTCGTCCAATTCCCCAAGAGACGGAATGTGGTGCAAAGTGTGCATCGAGTCGATACCGTTGATCAGGTGGTTGTATGAAGACATTACCTTGTCTAGGTGCTTAGATAGTTTGTCCTTAGATTGTATTGCCATACGGAGCTGAACCTTAGCATCCTGTGTGTGAATCCAATCCCTTTTGGGCAAATTTTCAGGTGCCTGAGGGTATTGTACTGTCCAGCCCATCATCCTGTCTAAGGCCTGTGAGGCCTCCCTAAGCTGCTCGTGCTTTTTCTTAGTTTCTGCTCGTGCTCTTACCAGTGGGGCGACTGTTTGTTTGATGGTGAACATTTCTCCATACACCTGCCTCATGGTTACTTCTAACACTTCACACTCTTTGAAAATGGCCAGTGGGACTTCATTTACCGGTGGAGTATTGTTTCGGAGTTGTTGAACTTCTGCTCTTTTCTCGCGTTGCTCAGCTGCTTGTAGTCTATTTTGCAGAGAGACTATTTCTCTACTCATTCTGGTTACGTTCTCTTCCATGGCTGCGGCGAAGGTAGTACCCGCCGATGCTATCATTACAGGATTAGTCCTGGTATTAAGGACTATGTCTTTGCCTGTTGCAACCGTGGATGTGGCAGAGGGACTTTGCGCCAGAGAACTTCTTCTCTCTTGCCAGATTTTGAAAGAGAATTGATCGAATGTGAGTCTAGTGAGGTCAAATACATCCTCTTCCTACCTCTGGGGGGATCTAACATCAGAGAGCTTGGTACTACCCAGAGGTATCTCGAGGGGAGTTACCTCGATGTCTTCTAGCAGGTCATCCTCCATTTCTTCTCTGTTCTTTTCCTCTTCTTCCTTTCACTGGCGTTCAGTTTCTGCTGCTGCTTCTATTTCGGCCTTCCTCTTCCATTTAGCTACAGCAGCTTGTTCGGTCTTCTTTTGGCGCTCAGCTTCAGTAGCCTATTCGGCCTTCTTTTGGCGCT
The DNA here is from genome assembly GCA_034641835.2 of Pinus albicaulis. Lineage (NCBI taxonomy): Eukaryota > Viridiplantae > Streptophyta > Pinopsida > Pinales > Pinaceae > Pinus > Pinus albicaulis. The sequence goes on from CM076579.1 coordinate 1,559,124,932, forward strand.
CAGCTTCTGCTTTGTCCAGCTCTACCTTGAGTGCCCATTCTGCTGTGGCCTGTGCCTCCTTTTCCTCTTTTTCTTTCCTGGCCTCCTTGGCCTGATTCTTCTTCTGCATTGTCGTCGCACTCTTCTGGCATTCTTCCTCATCCTCCTTTATCTTATTTTCCCTTTCTTGCTGGGCTTTTGCTTCTGCTTCTTTCTGTTGGATAGATGTAGTAAGCCCTGTACTGGTCCGAGACTTCTAGGGTAAAGAGGAAGAGGCACCTCCCAACTGACGTCTTCTGTCTTCCAAGCTCTGATCATCTGGATCTTCTTGGACCACGTCTACTCCCAGAGCAAATTTTCTTTCAGCGTTATACCAATTACTTCTTTCATCTTCTACCGGGTGCTCAATATGCTGATAAGTCCACTTGAATTTAGCTTTCAGGCAGTGTTCAGGAACTATTCTCTCCAGGTCATATGTTTGTTGTTCTAGCACCTAAAGCTAATAGATTTTCATTTCTTCTCCCTCTGCCGCTACTTCCTTGAAGTATTTAACTGTGCACGCACCAATGGTGAGGGGTAGTGTGGGCCACGGCTTCTTTTTGCCTTTAGACAGGACGTTGGAGAAGCCTTGAGACATCTGGAAGCATACCTCCTGAAGGAGAATTTTGTCTGTAACAAAGCGAGGCATAGCATGTGGTGCCCTGTAAGATCCAAAGACTCAGATGAAGTTATATCCTGGGAAAGGGAACCAATGTGCCACTTTGACTAGAGTCTCTTTGGCCCGCCAAGACATGTAGGGGGCGTCTTGGCCAAATAAGTTTTTGTATAGAGAGGGGATAAATACTTGGGAGATCTGCTCTCTATCCTGTTTGTACTTGGACTCCCAAAATACCCTGATTTGCAGATGAATTGCACGAGACTGCTCGGAGTCCCAGTTGTGTGTCCATCCCTCAAAGTGTAATCTTGCACAGACAACATCCAGTAGGTAAGAGGCCATGTAAAATTCGGAAGGCATTCCCTCATCTGGGGCCAATGTCGTGGAAAAGTTTGTCTGCATCGAAGTCATCAGTATGTAGACCCAGTTGAAACAGGTGCCATGTGTTGTCACATACTCCATGATAGTAGCCCAACTACCGCTGAAAGTGGAGCAATCCGGGCGCCCGTAAAGCCTGCAAAGCATGGCAGCAACTAATTTATAAACCTTTCTCAGGCTAGCCACCGGATATTCTTGGTCTTTCTTGACCTTAAATTTCTCGAGCTCCTCCCACCATTGTCTAATAGTATCAACTATCGGAACAGCATGAGCAATAGCCCATTCTGGAGTGAAATAATCATCTGGGCGAGGCAACGAGTAATAAAGGTGGGCATCCGAGCCTACGAGCGTAGCGAAAGCCCTGCCTTTGCTGTCTCAGATCACAAACTTCTTGGGATCCATCCTTTGTATGATCCAGTCTATAACCTTCGGGCATGGAAATATGGCTGGATGTGCCCCTGCCAGATGTAGCTTAGACCTTTTGACTGCCAAGTATATTTCCCAGTCTGGGAGATCTTCTGGGAATTCCTCTTCTGGTGTGGCGAACTCATGATACACTTGGTACCATCGCATGATGTCTTCTTTTGCAAATGTACATAGTGTATCCCTGTATATTGGGGGTGGGGATACCACGTCCAGCTCGTCAATTTCTTCCACCACTTGCTTGTCCTTCTTCCGGGATAGCGGGGGTGCCATGTCACTAGAATCTAATAAAACAAGTATGCACTCTATGTCTTCTTGAAGTTCACCTGTCAAATTCAGAAAGGAATCCCAAGATAAGAACGACATGGTGATATAAAACCAATTACAGTTTAGTGATGAAATTTAGTTGATACACATGTAAGACTGGGTTACTGGTTTACTGGGTCGCAGGGTCGCGGATTGCAAGAAGAGGTCTAGGCGCGACTTTGCGATCTTGCGACTAGGTCGCAGGGTCGCGGGGTCGCAAATTACAAATACAGAGGAAAATGCGACCTTGCAACCTCGCGACCAGGTCGCTGGGTCGCTGGGTCGCAACTCTCTAGAAAATTGGAAAATGCGACCTTGCGACCTTGCGACTAGGTCGCTGGGTCGCTGGGTCGCAGATTCCAGAAATCTGAAGAAAATGCGACTTTGCGACCTCGCGACTAGGTCGTTGGGTCGCAGGTCGCGATAAGGCTTGCCGGTGGGTTTTGTGCGCGCGCGGCTGTAAGGTTTCTTTTCTCCCTCCTCTTGAGAATTTATAAGCTAGCTGGGTCCAGGTAGAGCTGAGGAATGGTTTTAAGAGCAAGGGACAAGGCTATGAGAGTTTGAACCAGAAGTGTGGTGAGGTTGGACATTTGTGGAGAAAGCAGGGTCACAAAACACTCCTAAATTGAAACAAAAAATGTAAAAGCTCAGACAAGGGGCAATTTAAAGGCCTAAGGGGACATGGGTTTGGTAAGAAATTCTCATAATGGAAAAAGCAGGAGGAAATGGCAACTTACCCGGGAAAATCGCGCCAGTCGAGCTGTCAGAGGCGTTTTCTTTCAAATCGTTGAATGTGTAAAATGCGACCTAGCGACCTCCTTTATATAGAAGGTCGCACGTGCGGGCATTTAATGCGGGGTCGTTGGGTTGCAAATCTATTCATTCCATCGTTTTGCGACCTAGCGACCTTGCGACCTGGTGACCTGGGGTTGCGGGGTCGCAAGGTCGCTGGGTCACACTTTTCATTAAAATTGGATATTTGTGACCTAGCGACCTGGCGACCTGGGGTCGCGGGGTCGCAAGGTCGCTGGGTCGCAATTTTCATTAAAATTGGAGATTTGCGACGTTGCGACATGGCGACCTGGCGACCTGGGGTCATGGGGTCGCAAGGTCGCTAGGTTGCAGTTTTCATCAATAGTTTAACTTTGCGACTTAGCGATTTGGCGACTTGGCCTTAAGGCTTCCTCACTTGGTTTCTCTTTAGTTTCAAGGGGCTCCAAAAATTTGAAATGGGGGTCTTTTTTTTTGGAGGGTGTTGTAGGGGCTACAACAAATGGCGATTCACTGGACGAACTCAGTGTCTCTACCGATGGTTAGTATTGGCAGGGGGAGGGAGGGGCCTCTGCTGTCTGTTTTATTTTACCTTGCGGTTGACATTTCCTAACCTTTGGCACCTTGATGGGTTGCTCAATCTGCTGGCCTGTTCGGGTGCCATTTAACCAAATTCATTCCTTCAGATCTCTGGACTGGAAGGGTTGGAGAACTCTAGGTGGCTACAGGGTCTGGTACGATTATTTTGTCCTCATCGTGTTGCTCCGCTGCCAGTGAACCTCTTAGTCCCGGCGGAGTCACTGCCTAGGAATCATGAACGTTGCTCCGCTTCCAGCGAGCCTGGTCAGTACCCCGGCGGAGTCGTTACATCACCTCTCTGCGCAGGAAGCCTTTCTCAATCCTTTACCCTTTATTAGTGTGCTATTGCACTTATTTTGAATGTGCCTGAGGTACTTATTTAGATGTGCTCATGGCACTTATTTGAGATGGCAATTTAGCCTGGGTGGATGAGGGATCCCGACTTATTTTTCTTGCAGAGAGGTTGTTCCTGGTCTGGTATGAGGACTTAGGTTTTTCCCAGATACCCTGTCGTAGCATAGAGTACCTATTTTCCCTTCTGGTCCGGTTACCACTACACTGCATTTTCTTTTGCGGACACCCTCTCAGACTGGCGAGGTAAGCTTCTCACTTGATGACTCGGGCTCGGCGATATGCTACCTTTAGGTGCAAAGAACAAGAAATCTTTTGCCGCCTTTGAGTCTATCAGAAAAGGCTTTCCATCAGCATAGAACCTCTTGCAGTGTGCCAATTGCGTGGCTCTAACAAATCCTTAAACTTTTATTTGATTTGATTTGATTTGATTTGATTGATTTATTTATTTTTTTTTTTTTTTTTTTTTTAAAAGGTGAGACAAGAAACTATGGTACAAAATAAGATAGCCCTCTAAGGGCTGCTAAGTAAAATAGTGTTTGAGGTCATGCCCGTTTACCGGGAGGACCTCGACTCGTCCTTCAAGGGTTTGCAATCTAAAAGTGTGGGATCCTAACTTTTCCTTAATTTGGAAAGGGCCTGTCCATAGTGCTTGGAACTTGGAATGCTTTCCCTTATCCTCATGAGCTTTGTCCCATTTTAGGACCAGGTCTCCTACCTCAAAATTTTTATTCCCTGCGGATTTTTTATCAAACCATCTCTTGATTCGGCCCTGGTGGATGGTGAACTTTTCCCGGGTCTTTTGCCTTTCTTCCTCCAATTTCAGCAAGGTGTCTATTTGAGTCTGTAAGGTAGGGCATGGGGTACCATGACATTCTTGGGACAGTTGAAGGGCAGGGAGAGACAGATGAGGAGGAAGAACAACTTCTTTTCCATACACGAGAAAATATGGAGAGGTGCCTAAAGAGGACTTGGGAGTGATACGGTCAGCCCAAAGTGCATTGTGAAGGGCATTGTGCCAGTTGAACTGGTGGGATAGCAGGGTCTTCTTAATGATATGGATAAGATTCTTGTTAGTTGACTCAGATAATCCATTTCCCTGGGGATAGTAATTTGCAGAATGTTTCAGAACAATACCATTTTCCAGCGCAAAATCATATAATTTAAAGGATGATAAGTAAGTCACATTATCAAAAACTAAAGAAGTTGGAATGCCAAACCTGGTGATGATGGAATGCGTGAGGAATTCTATTACCTCATGATCATTGATTTGGCGTAGAGGTGTTTATTCGACCCACCTGGTAAAATAATCAGTAGCTGTAAGGATATACCGGTGTTGTTTAGAAGAGTGAGGTGTGATTTCACCGATTACATCCAAACCCCACTGTTGGAAAGGCTCCTCCACTGCTACTGAGAGTAAGGGGGCGGCTGGCCGTGCTTCTCGGTTTGTGAACTTCTGGCACTGGATGCATTTCTGAACATATGCATGTGCATCTTTAAAAAGAGTAGGCCAATAGTATCCTGCGCGCATTATCCTATGGGCGGTAGTATCTCCGGCAAAATGACCTCCAGTTGGTCCGTCATGCAGCTCGGTTAAAATTTTCTGTGCTTCGTCATTTTCCAAGCAACGTAACAGGACCCCATCGTGATGTTTCTTGAACATCTTACCTCAGATTAGTTGGTGAGAAGCAGATTTGAGTCTTATTGCACATTTCTGTCGGGCATTAAGAGCAGGGTCCATGGTGTCTTGGGCCAAATATCTTGAAATGTCAGAATACCAAGAGGAGCTACTTTGCTGAGGCACGTGGTCGCTCTGATACATTTCAATTTCTTGTTCCCAACATTCTTCTTCAGTTCCATGGGAACTTGCTGCTTCTGCGACCATTTGGCATAAGCCTGGTCCTTTAACGGTGTGTGCCGGTTTAAATTCTAAATCCTATTCTTGCAAGCATGCCACCCATTTGCCTCGCCTTTCGCCCAGCTCCTGCTGCATGAAAAGTGAGCAGACAGCTGGGTGTGGAACAAAAACCGTGACATGATTTTTCAAGATGTAGGGCCTAAAATGCTTGACTGCTTTGTAGACCACATAGGCTTGTTTTTTGATTTCTGGGTAGTTCAACTCAGCTCCTTGCAAACCAGTGCTCATGAAAGAAATGGGCCGTTCATCGTTGTTTCCATCTTTCTGCGTAAGGACAGCCGCAAGTGAGGAATCTGAAGCAAAAGTATATAGGATAAAGCCTTTGCCAAAATCTGGACTTTGGAGGGAAGGAGCTTCAGCTATAGCCCGTTTGATATTGTCGAAGGACTCCTTTTCCGGTAGGTTCCACTGAAACATCGCATTCTTTTTTATCATTCCCTGTAGTGGCCTAACTATTTGGGCAAAATCCGAGATGAATTTACAGACAAAATTTATTTTCCCCAAGAACGATTGCATTTCTTTCTTGCTGTTCGGGGGAGGAATCTGAGCAATAGCTTTCTCCCGTTCTGGATCAACTACAATGCCTTGCTTGGTTATAATGTGGCCTAGAAAGTTCCCCTCTGCCACAGCGAAAACACTCTTTTTAGGGTTGAGCGAAATCCCATACCTTCTGCACCTCTCGAATATTTGCTTGAGGTGGCGTAAATGATCGCCTCTGCATTTTGAAAACACAGTAACGTCGTCTAAATAGACCACCACGCTCTTCCCTATCAAACCATAGAAATCTATATCCATGGCCCGTTGGAAGGTTGCTCCCGCATTGATCAATCCAAAGGGCATGCGCCTAAAAGCAAAGGTCCCCCATTTGGTCCGGAAGGTAGTTTTCAATCTGTCCGGCTCAGCTACCAGCACCTGGTTATAACCAGAGAAGCCATCCAATAGGGAGAACATTTCAGATCTAGACACAGCTTGCAATATCTGTTCCATGGGTGGCACCGGGTAGTTGTCTTTGTTTGAGGCCCGATTCAGATTACGGAAATCTACGCACAAGAGGATCTCGCCAGACTTCTTTCGTACCGGTACCAAATTCGACACCCATGTGGAGTGACGAACTTTAAAAATAATGCATGCATTCAAGAGTTTCTTAAGTTCTTTCAGAATCATTGGCTCCAAAGCTGGATGCACTTTTCTGAGTTTTTGTTGGAAGGGTTTAACGCCTTCCCTCACGGGTATCACATGCTGAATGATTTGGGTATCGTATGTACGTAGATCTTCATACATCCAAGCAAATACATCTCAATACTTCTGGAATAATTGGGTGAAGGCCCGTGTCTCCTCATCACTACAATCTTTGCCGAGGTTAACGAACTTAGGGTTCTCCTCTGATCCCAAGTTTACTTGCCGATGTGCCAATATGGAACTTTGCACTTTGGTGTTAGGGGGGCCGCGGAATCGGCTTTGTAGATCGAAGAGCTTTTCTAAAGACACCACCTTCTTGGGCATGGAGTTCTCTTTACGTTCATCATGTTCTTTCTGCAAAGCAAGATCATGCTCTGCCTCATCTATCGCCGCGTCTTTGAATATTTCACTATTGAGCATAAAGTCCAAGACCTGCTGATCATCGTCAAAAATGTGTATAATTATCTAGCATAGAGGGTCTATATACAACTTCATAGAAAAACCGTCCCTCAAAGGGGTAAACCTAACAGCAGCATTAGCCAGAGTATCAGTTGCTGCATTGTGCATTCTAAGAACAGATTTAATTCCAAATGCATCAAAAGCAGAAATCAATCGCCATACCTCTTGTTGATACGTCTTTAAATGTGGAGACAAACAGTGAATAGTGTTGCGTACCTGGTGAGTGATAATATCATAATCTCCAATGACCTGTAAGCATTTTACCTTCAAGTCCAGCGCCTTCTTAAGTTCGAGGATTAATGCCTCGTACTCGGCAGTGTTGTTGGTGCACTGGAACTCTAGTCGGCATGAGATTAAGAATTTATTCTTGTGGGGGTCAAGAAAAATGCAGCCCACACCGGCTCCGTCATGGGTCTTGGAACCGTCGTAATACAAGGTCCACATGTCACTTTCCGGGTCCTTTGGGGTAATAGGTTGTGGAGGGGCTTCGGTTTGGCGTGAGACAGGGGTGACTTGCTCCTCCGCGACAAGTGCTAGTTCAGATTGGACCTCGGGGCCTACGGAAGACTGAGGGGGTTGGTAGCATCTGAATATGGCTTCCAAAAAACACATGCCAAGCTCCTCCTGGGAAAAGCTGATGGGTTCATTAACAGCATCCAAATCAGTCACGGTGTGTTTCATATATGGTTCACTCTCGACCCTGATTTGATTATTCCGCCCCTTGTAAGGAAGCCACAAGTGGGACTAGTTGGTGGCCAAATAGCCTTGCAACTTGCTGGACCAGTCCCTGCTAAGCAACAGGCCGTATGCTTCAGGGATGTCGACAACCACAATGTCGATGCATTGATGGACCCTAGAGTCTGACGACAGGCAGATGATGACATTGTTCAATTCTCCTACGGCTGGCACCTGTGATCTGTCGAGTTGTATGATCTTTGTGTCAGTTTTCTCTGGGCGAATGTTCAGCTTTTTACAGACAGATAAGGGCATGACGTTTGTAGAGGCACCGGAGTCTACTAGATAGTTGTGGACGTTGAAGTTAAAAATTTCGAAGGACAGAAGGAAAGGAGGCGTGGATCCTCTTGAGTTGTTATTGATGGCATTTACTATAGACTGTACATCTGGACCAGCTTGCGCAGACGTGTTGCTTACAGTTTTTGTAGCTGAAGTATTCGCGAAAGCTTTTAGAATGAGTTCTCTTTGGTTATTAATGCGAGCCATCTCGTAGAGAGAGATGTTTGCTCTTGTTTTTTTCATATCCTCAACAATGTTATAGCTAGACTCTAGTTGAGGGCTAGTCTCAGCAGATGGTTTTGGAGATTCTGTCGGGAGCTTGCTCTTTTGACTTGCTCGGGTAATGTTGTTGGCGGGCTTCTCCGGAGCAGATTGTTTTCCGTTTCCTGGGGGAAGAATTTTCCTTAGGAAAGCCCTCTTCTTGTCTTCATAAGATTGCTCGGGAACAGGTCCTTTGCTCCTTAGACTATAATTCCGCACAGGCTGGTCTTTGGGAGTATCTGCCATGTTGATATCAATGGAGGTAAGGTTGTCCCCACCTCAGATTATGTCAAAAGCAAGGATGGAGGATCCTAGTTCTTCGTTCGAGGGCAGATCCTCATCGTGATCTGAAATATCATCCTCTGTCACATCTCCTGGAGTTTGGTCATCTAAAAGCTGGTTAACTACTGCTGTCATGCTGCCAATCCATTGAGGACACGTTTTTTCAGAGTGGGCAGCTTGGTGGAAAGAACAGAAGTTGTCTTTCCCTATTTCCTCCACATTGAGAGCAGTATTTGGGTTAGACGGAGGTCTGTTAGTGTTGCAATTGTTTTTTCTGAAAAAGGGTTTGGGTGGTTTATTGCTGGTTGTGGATTCTATGCCCTTTCTCCTTAGGTCAGTGACTTCATTCATTAAGAGCTTGAGGGTTTTTTCCATGCTTTCAAAATCAAAGGCATCATTATCTCTATCGGTGGTCTTAGGAGTGGAGGAATGACCCCTTTTGGTGTTAGGCTTGTGATCATCTCTCCCTTCGTGATCGATGGCTCCTATCGAAAGCATGTCTTTCTCCACAGCGAGAGCAGCCTCATAATTAGCCGTAAGGGTAGTGCGGGCTTCATGTTTGACGAAAACGGCAATGTCCCTAGGGAGAGCCTTGGTATAGTAGTCAATGGTGATTGAGTCATCCAACGCCAGGTTTGGGGGAAAATTCTGCAGTATGGTAGCGAAGCGCTGGTTGAAGTCCTTAACCTTCTCCTTTTTATGACACTTGATGGTGCTCAATTCCGTGAGAAGCATGGAAGGAGTTTTATCTTCTGAAAAATTCTGCAGGAATACACGACGGAATTGGTCCCATGAAGTGATAGAGGCACTGGGGAGAGAGCGGTACCATGTGGCCGCTTTTTTTTTGAGAGTATGGGGAAACAATCGACATGCGACATCATCGGACTGGACTCTCATGATTTGGAGAGACAAATAGAAGCTGCTGATATGATCTTCAGCTAAGGTGCCTTTCTCAGGATCAAACTTGGGGAGGTGTTTTTCCGGATGCCTAGGAAGATCGTGGAGTGGGCCCAAAAGATTTAATGGGGATTGAGCCATCCAGGCTAGGGGTTTCACTCTCCTAGCCCGCTGGTGTTGCCTAAACTCAGGCTCAGATTCACCTCTCGAACCTGAGACAGATGCTTCTGACTCATGACGAGAGTGTTCGTCTTGGTGTCTCCCACGGTAAACAAAATCCCTAAGATATCCCAAGTTGTGGACAGGAGGCCTAATTGGGTTTGGGTGACGGTTTTGAGCTTGGTTTCCTTGGCCTTAGCCTCTATCTCCTCTAAATCCAGCCCCTCGGCCTCTATTTCCTTCTCCTTCATTTTTGCGAGCCCTATTTCCCCCGTCTACATTTCCTTGGCCTCTATCTTCTTCACCATCTCCGGGTGGGGGATGCGCGTTTTTTTTTTGCCGAGTCTGGTTAGGCTGGGAGTCGGGGAAAGGTTCGGTGTCACCAAATTCTTTGCCCTCTTGGAGAATTGGGTCATTTTCCTCAACAGCGGTGCCAACGTCTTCCAACATGAGATTTATGAGTTCGGGTATGGTACTTGCAAGGGCACCATTATGAGTGATGTTCTCTGGAGGGGTTCTAGTGTGGGCAAGGTATTCCATGATTGGAGTAAATCATAAATTTCTGATAAGATCGCGGGCAGCTGGGCACAAGGCTCTCAACTGTGCCCTAGTGATTTCGTAATATCGAGTCTCCCTCTCTGGGATATCTTCTAGAGGAGGAGGGACAATTTCATTGTTTATGACCTCCCCTTGGGGAGTTTGTGATGGAAAGTTCGTTGTATGCTGGGAGGCTTCCATTCAGGCCCTCCTTCTAGCGCCAAATCTGTTGACGGGAAAATTTGTCCGGCCAACAGTAGGGGATCTCCCTGGTAGAAAGTCCCAATTAAACCTTGAACCATTTGGAGTAGGGATCCCGTCTGGGGTGTGGGTCCGGCTACCGCTTAAGACGCCTTCCCTTCGATCTCAAAAGAACCTGATTGAACCTGCGGACACACACTCATTCACATGATACAAAATACATGATTGACGCATTAAACACGAATAAAACACTAATGTAGCTAGGTAATAAATAAAGCATGTACGCCTAAGGAGATGTTGTTAGCAACACGTCTTTGGGGTACTGCCTGTAAGGTATTCTGACCACAACAAAAATAGTTCTTTATGGCGAGATGTCCCTTTACTTTCTGAAAGATAAAATGAAATGCTAACAAAATAGTTCATTAACATTCATTAATAGAGAAAATGGTAAACTGAACATCATCAATACAAAAACAGATAGCTATGATGCATAAACGATGCTATAAAGAGGGCATCTTCATTAATCAAAAGATGTTCTGAAACTGTATGAGGAAATACACTTAGTGTTCACGCAGTAAAACACATCATCCAAACAAAGGGGTTGTAACAAGTATTTGTATTCACATGTATAAGAGTATAATCTTTTAATACAATGCAATGTAGCTCTTGAGTCTCCAAAAAGAAAAGCCCCCTTACACTTTCCCCGTAGGGAGTTTTATAGCACAAACTTGCCCTTTGGGCTTCCCGACTTTTCGCCTGCCTGCCCATTGAGTTTCCTCGCGACCTTGAAGAAGTTGCGACCTATGACCTGTCTGGTATGTGCGACTTGCGACCTGGGTAGACAGTGCGACCTGCGACCTGGGCAGACAGTGCGACCTGCGACCTGCCTCTACCTGCTGCTCATGACTTGCTGCTACCGGGCTGCGGAGATGGACGTGCAATTTTGAGGTCAGGGACGTCAATCTACTACTCCTTGAGAAAATATTGCCATGACTGGTACTCTGCCGCTATGGGGGAAACCAGAGGAACCTCCTCCTTCAACCGATGCATGCATTCCAAAGCATTTGGCACTAAGGTTTCTCTTTTATGTGAGATCTGTTTTGAAAGAGAGGCAAGTTTGGTATAAATCCAAACTGGAGTGGCAATAAACTGATTGAGATGTTCTTGAGATGTTGCGGGCTCGGGAGCAGCAGCGACTTGCTTGATAGGCTGCAGAAATGATTGGATGTCCTGATCCACTTGCTCCCAGGCTTTCTCTTCGTCCAATGCCCCAAGAGACGGAATGTGGTGCAAAGTGTGCATCGAGTCGATACCGTTGATCAGGTGGTTGTATGAAGACATTACCTTGTCCAGGTCCTTAGATAGTTTGTCCTTAGATTGTATTGCCATACAGAGCTGAACCTTAGCATCCTATGTGTGAATCCAATCCCTTTTGTGAAAATTTTCAGGTGCCTGAGGGTATTGTACTGTCCAGCCCGTCATCCTGTCTAAGGCCTGTGAGGCCTCCCTGAGATGCTCGTGCTTTTGCTTGGTTTCTGCTTGTGCTCTTACCAGTGGGGCGACTGTTTGTTTGATGGTGAACATTTCTCCATACACCTGCCTCATGGTTACTTCCAACACTTCACACTCTTTTAAAATGGCCAGTGGGACTTCATTTACTGGTGGAGTCCGGTTTCGGAGTTGTTGAACTTCTGCTCTCAACTTTGATTTCTCCTGTTCTTCTCTTTTCTCACGTTCCTCAGCTGCTTGTAGTCTATTTTGTAGAGAGACTATTTCTCTACTCATTCTGGTTACGTTCTCTTCCATGGCTGCGGCGAAGGCAATACCCGCCGATGCTATCATTACAGGATTAGTCCTGGTTTCAAGGACTATGTCTTTGCCTGTTGCAATTGTGGATGTGGCAGAGGGACTTTGCGCCAGAGATCTTCTTCTCTCTTGCCAGATTTTTAAAGAGAATTGATCAAATTTGAGTCTGGTGAGGTCAAATACATCCTCTTCCTGCCTCTGGGGGGATCTAACATCAGAGATCTTGGTACTACCCAGAGGTATCTCGAGGGGAGTTACCACGATGTCTTCTAGTAGGTCATCCTCCCTTTCTTCTCTGTTCTTTTCCTCTTCTTCCTTTCGCTAGCATTCAGTTTCTGCTGCTGCTTCTATTTCGGCCTTCCTCTTCCGTTCAGCTACAGTAGCCTGTTCGGTCTTCTTTTGGCGCTCAACTTCAGCAGCCTGTTCAGCCTTCTTTTGGTGCTCAGCTTCTGCTTTTTCCAGCTCTGCCTTGAGTGCCCGTTCTGCTGTGGCCTGTTCCTCCTTTTCCTCTTTTTCTTTCCTGGCCTCCTTGGCCTGCTTCTTCTTCTGCGTTGCCGTCGCACTCTTCTGGCATTCTTCCTCATCCTCCTTTATCTTCTTTTCCCTTTCTTGCTGGGCTTTTGCTTCTGCTTCTTTCTGTTGGATAGATGTAGTAAGCCCTGTGCTGGTCTGAGACTTCTGGGGTAAAGAGGAAGAGGCACCTCCCAACTGACGTCTTCTGTCTTCCAGGCTCTGATCATCTGGATCTTCTTGGACCATGTCTACTCCTGGAGCAAATTGTCTTTCAGTGTTATACCAGTTCCTTCTTTCTTCTTCTGCCGGGCACTCAATATGCTGATAAGTCCACTTGAATTTAGCTTTCAGGAAGTGTTCAGGAACTATTCTCTCCAGGTCATATGTTTGGTGTTCTAGCACCCCAAGCTGATAGGTTTTCATTGCTTCTCCCTCCGCCGCTACTTCCTTGAAGCCTTTAACTGTGCACGTGCCAATGGTGAGGGGTAGTGTGGGCCATGGCTTCTTTTTGCCTTTAGACAGGACGCTGGAGAAGCCTTGAGACATCTGGAAGCATACCTCCTAAAGGAGCATTTTTTCTGTAACAAAGCGAGGCATAGCATGTGGTGCCTTGTAAGATCCAAAGACTCGGATGAAGGTATATCCGGGGAAAGGGAACCAATGTGCCACTTTGACTAGAGTCTCTTTGGCTCGCCAAGACATGCAGGGGGTGTCTTGGCCAAATAAGTTTCTGTATAGAGAGGGGATAAATACTTGGGAGATCTGCTCTATATCCTGTTTGTACTTGGACTCCCAAAATACCCTGATTTGCAGATGAATTTCATGAGACTGCTCGTATTCCCAGTTGTGTGCCCATCCCTCAAAGTGTAATCTTGCGCAGATAGCATCCAGTAGGTAAGAGGCCATGTAAAATTCGGAAGGCATTCCCTCATCTGGGGCCAATGCCGCAGACAAGTTTTTCTGCATCAAAGTCATCAGTATGCCAACCCAGTTGAAACGGGTGCCATGTGTTGTCACATACTCCATGATAGTAGCCCAACTACCGCTGAAAGTGGAGAAATCCGAGCGCCCGTAAAGCCTGCAAAGCATGGCGGCAACTAATTTATAAACCTTTCTCGGGCTCCTCCCACCATTGTCTAATAGTATCAACTATCAGAAAAGCATGAGCAATAGCCCATTCTGGAGTGAAATACTCATCTGGGCGAGGCAACGAGTAATAAAGGTGGGCATCCGAGCCTACGAGCGTAGCAAAAGCCCTGCCTTTGCTGTCTCAGATCACAAACTTCTTGGGATCCGTCCTTTGTATGATCCAGTCTATAACCTCCGGGCATGGAAATATGGCTGGATGCTCCCCTGCCAGATGTAGCTTGCACCTTTTGACTGCCAAGTATATTTCCCGGTATGGGATATCTTCTGGGAATTCCTCTTCCGGTGTGGCGAACACATGATACACTTGGTACCATCGCATGCTATCTTCTTTTGCAAATGTACATAGTGTATCCCTGTATATTGGGGGTGGGGATACCACGTCCAGCTCGTCAATTTCTTCCACCACTTGCTTGTCCTTCTTCCGGGATAGCGGGGGTGCCATGTCACTAGAATCTGATAAAACAGGTATGCACTCTATGTCTTCTTGAAGTTCACCTGTCAAATTCATAAAGGAATCCCAAGATAAGAACGACATGATGATATAAAACCAGTTACATTTTAGTTATGAAATTTAGCTGATACACATGGAAAACTGGGTTACTGGTTTACTGGGTCGTAGGGTCGCGGATTGCAAGAAGAGGTCTAGGCACGACTTTGCGACCTTGCGACTAGGTCGCAGGGTCGCGGGGTCGCAAATTACAAATACAGAGGAAAATGGGACCTTGCGACCTCGCAACCAGGTCGCTGGGTCGCTGGGTCGCAACTCTCCGGAAAATTGGAAAATGCGACCTTGCGATCTTGCGACCAGGTCGCTGGTTCGCAAATTCCAGCAATCTGAAGAAAATGCGACTTTGCGACCTCGCGACTAGGTCGTTGGGTCGCAGGTCGCGATAAGGCTTGCCGGGGGGTTTTGCGCGCTCGCGGCCGTAAGGTTTCTTTTCTCCCTCCTCTTGAGAATTTATAAGCTAGCTGGGTCCAGGCAGAGCTGAGGAATGGTTTTAAGAGCAAGGGACAAGGCTATGAGAGTTTGAACCAGAAGTGTGGTGAGGTTGGACATTTGTGGAGAAAGCAGGGTCACAAAACACTCCTAAATTGAAACAAAAAATGTAAAAGCTCAGACAAGGGGCAATTTAAAGGCCTAAGGGGACATGGGTTTGGTAAGAAATGCTCATAATGGAAAAAGCAGGAGGAAATGGCAACTTACCAGGGAAAATCGCGCCATTCGAGCTGTCAGAGGCGTTTTCTTTCAAATCGCTGAATGTGTAAAATGCGACCTAGCGACCTCCTTTATATAGAAGGTCGCACGTGCTGGCATTTAATGCGGGGTTGCTGGGTCGCAAATCTATTCATTCCATCGTTTTCCGACTTAGCGACCTTGCAACCTGGCGACCTGGGGTCGCGGGGTCGCAAGGTCGCTGGGTTGCACTTTTCATTAAAATTGGATATTTGCGACCTAGCGACCTGGCGACCTGGCGACCTGGGGTCGCAGGGTCGCAAGGTTGCTGGGTCGCACTTTTCATTAAAATTGGAGATTTGCGACCTTGCAACCTGGCGACCTGGTGACCTAGGGTCGCGGGGTCGCAAGGTCGGTGGGTCGTAGTTTTCATCAATAGTTTAACTTTGCGACTTGGCGACTTGGCGACTTGGCCTTAAGGGTTCCTCACTTGGTTTCTCTTTAGTTTCAAGGGGCTACAAAAATTTGAAATGGGGGTCTTTTTTTTTGGAGGGTGTTGTAGGGGCTACAACAGTATGTAAAAATGCATTTTGGTTGAATGAATGCAGGAGCTACCTTTCAAGGAGCTATGGATATAGCCTTTGTAAACGAAATTCATGAATTTTTAGTGATTTACTTAGATGACATAACCGTATTTTCTAAGGCTGATTATGAACACTTGGATCATCTTAGACAAGTCTTTATTAAATGTAGAAAGTTTGGCATCTCATTAAACCCTAATAAAACCTTATTTGGATTAGAAGAATGCAAGCTACTAGGACACATAATATATATGGAAGGAATTAGAATATACCCTACCAGAATAGAAGCAATTCTTAACATTAGTCCTCCAAGAAACATAAAAGAGTTACAAGATTTTCTAGGAAAAATTAATTATTTAAGAAGATTCATTTCCAATTTAGCTAAGATAATTAGAGAATTAAACAACATGCTTAAAAAAGATTCAGTTCTTAAATGGACTATTGGGGCCAAAAAATCATTTGAATCCATCAAATAGACCTTACCAAAACCCCAATCCTTATAAGTCATGACTTTAAAAAGGATTTCTTCATTTTTTCATTTTCTTCAGAATACACAATTGTTGTAGTTTTACTGTAGAAAAATGAGCAGGGTTATGAACAACCCATAGCTTTATTTAGCAAAACACTTAGAGATGCCACTTTGAAATGCAATATCATGGAGAAACAATCTCTAGCTTTGGTAAAGACCATTAAAGATTTCAAAGTGTAAATTCTCTATTCTCACACCATTGCCTATGCCCCAAATGTAGTAGTAAAAGACATTCTAACTCAGGATGGTCTTGATGGTAGAAGAGGTAAGTGGATTGCCACAATTTTAGAACATGACATAGAGATAAAACCCACAAAACTGATAAAAGGTCAAGGTTTAGCCAAACTCATGGCTGAATCAAATTGTCATGCCCTAGACATAAATTTTATTGCCCAAGTAGATGAACAGGAAGAGATGGTGACTCCAAAGATTAGTGAAGCCTTTTCATACTCACCATTGTATACAGATATCATATTTGTATTACTAAACTTACAACCTCCTCTTGGATTATCAAGAACGAAAGCTAGATTCTTAAAGCTTAAGGCAGTAAGATTTTGTATATTAGACAATGTACTTTTTTGGAAAGATCATAGTGGGATTTTATTAAATTGTTTGTTAAAAGAAAAATATGACAAATTATTACAAGAATTTCAAGCAGATAATTGTGGAGGACAACTCTACTGGAAGACTACTGCAGAAAAAATCCTGGGAGCTCGTTTTTACTGGCCTACATTGTTTGCAGATGTTAAAAGGTATGTGACCTCTTGTCACAAGTGTCAAATATTTGAGGGTAAGAAAAATTTGTTACCCCTACCCTTAAAGCCCATTTCAACTAAAGTTCCATTTCAACAATGGGGTCTTGACTTTATTGGAGAAATTCACCCCCCATCATCAACCCAACACAAGTGGATTCTAATAGCCACTAACTATTTTACCAAGTGGATTGAAGCCATACCCTCTAGGCAAGCCACAGACACTGTCATTATCTCCTTTTTAGAAAGCAACATACTTTCAAGATTTGGATATCCCCAAACGGTTATTGCTGACAATGCAACTGCATTCAAATCTAAAAAGATGATTGAATTTTTCCATAAATATCACATTACCCTAGGCCATTCTACTGCATATTAGCCACAAGGTAATGGTCTAGCTGAATCTTCAAATAAGAGCCTTGTAAACATCATCAAAAAGTTACTTGAAGATAAAAAAAAAGACTTGGAACAAGAAGTTACTCAATGCCTTATGGGCAGATAGACTTACAACAAAAAAAAATATTGGTACATCTCCTTACCAGTATGTATATGGAATGGATGCTATTTTTCCATCTTCCTTAGGAGTACCAGTACTAAAGAATATCCAAGAATTACAAGTTGAGCCAAATGATATACAAATAAGGATAAATAAAACCATTCACTTGCAGTAAACAAGAGAAGACGTTTATACTAATCCTCAAGTTATCTAGGATAAAAAAAAGATTTTTTTTGACAAAAAGAGTAAAGAAGATGATTTCTACATTGGAGATAAAGTGTTAAAATGGGATTCAAGAGAGAAGACAAAGGTAAACATGGAAAATTTGATTTTCTATGGAAAGGGCCTTATCTTATTTATGGTTACAGAGGTAACAATGCTTTCTATATAAAAGAAATGGATGGATCAAATATGCTAGATGGACCAATAAATGGCAGAATTTTGAAGCACTACTACTCCTCAGAGATAACAAATAGTTATTTTCATTTACTTTGACCATTGTACATATATAGTGAAGATTTTAGATTGGATTGGATGTTTTCCAAACAAATTTGAAGCCCAGAGAGAAGGCCCTAAGCTTTGAGAGGTAAAATATCATAAAGTATGAATAATTTCAGATATCAAAAGACACTTACAGGTGTTGGTGTCACAAAGGTGGCTTATTATAGGAAACCCTAGTGCTTCTTCATTTAATTATCAACCCGAGGTAATTCTTCTTATTTAAAGAGTGTCGGCATAATATATGCAAGTGAGATTGACTAATAGATACTCTATGTTGTTTATGATAAAGGATTATCTAGCCTCCTAAATTCAATCAACTTAACAAGGAATGGTTTTCTAGGTTATGGCTGGCTATTCTGTCAAGCCTACGATTGAATAGCAGGATGGTGGTTTGAGCAGCAACTTGAACAACAATATAAATGAATTGATCTGAAGCAATCTGAATGAATCGAATGACAGACTAAGTGAATTGAGCGGGAATTGAACAATAATGTTAAATGAATCAAACAACAACCTTAAATGAATTGAACAGCAACCGTAAATGAATTGAACAACAATTGTAAACAAATTGAAAAAAAATCTTAAATGAAGCAATCTAAATGAATTGAATGACTATCTTAAATGAATTGAACAACAATCTAAGGGAAGCAATCTAAGTGAATTGCACAACACACACTTATATAATTTTGCATTGGAATTCTCTTCGTAAACTAACTCATTGGCATTAATCAATAATTGGGCACTTTATTGTGCTGATAGAACAATGTAATACACAGAGATAAGTAACATTGAGCAATAACCATCTTGAAATTTGTAAATCAATTGCAAAGGTATTGAAAGGAACTAAAAAAATTTATTGGTGATGAAGTATTATTATAAACCAGAAAATACGAAATGAAATTATTCTAAATCAAGAAGTAAAATTACTAAACTATTCTGAAGGAAGAACAACTATAACTTTATTGAGTAGAGATGTTACAACCGCATTAGATAACTGAACATCGATTCTGTAACTAACGCCTAGCACAGAATTGGCGCAGAAACGCTTAGAGGTTGGGCCCAGACCACTAGAAGTTCTAACGCGATGAAAACCTCAAAAGGTAATTGTTCAAAACATCAAAACTCAAAGGATAATGCATGAATACAATATGACAACTCTGTCTTGACGCGTTGATTACAGAGGGAAAATTCCCATTTTTTTCCACACCCTATTTAGTTTGTCCTTAGTACTTTTAAAGGAAATTTTACACAATGATGAAGTATTCTACAAAAAATAGCCCATTGTGCGTGGCTGTCATTTGAGTTCTTGAGCTTGAATCCGTCTGTCTACCTTCTGTCGGCTTCTGAAAGTTATTGAGATCCCATACGTTTGCATTTGCCAGTTGTCTTTCCGTCTACCAATGGTTCAACCACTCTGCCTTCCTGCATATGGATATACACATTAGGGGAATTTTGAGGTCTAAATTGGGCATCATAAGGAAATTATAAAACAATAGTGGAAATCATAAAATAAGATTTGATGACATCATCAAATTTTAGAGGGAAAAAAGAAAAAACTACTTTTTCAACTCGTATTTTTAACTTATCTCTCAAAGTTTTTACTGAAATTCCGAGTGGGAGTACTCATTAGATGCAAAATTTAGTTCCTCATCCAAGGAGTACCCATGTTGCATACTTTCGATGGAACATGCTACAAGAAAAATGAGAAATATATGAAAAACGTGATTGCAATCACGTTTTTTCATGTATTTCTCATTTTTCGTGTAGCAGGGTCCATCAAAAGTATGCAACATGGGTACTCCTTGGATGAGGAATTAAATTTTTCATCCAAAGAGTACCCTCGCTCGAAATTTGAGTAAAAAAATTGGGAGATAAGTTGAAAATATGAGTTGAAAAAGTAGTTTTATTATTTTATTATTTTTTAATCTTTTTACCCTTTTACTCAAAAAATGGTGAATCATCCCCCATGGTTGACATCATCATCTTGAATCCTATTGGTTCTTCTAAATTTTATTTTGGTTGTACATTTTTCTTGGGAGGCCCATTTTAGACCTCAAAATTCCCCTAATGATAAGTCAATTTTCTTTTGTAGAAACATTCCTTTTTTCGTTATCCCTATTGCTCTAGTTTTCATAAATCTTTTAATTCTTCATTGTTAAGATGAGGAATAATTCCCAAAATTGTGACATAATTTGAAGTAATTATAGAGTGAAACTGTACCTCAATTCGGGCCCGACATACTCCCCCGATTACCTCCTTGCATGTTCCCATGCAAACAGATGGTTGAGATGCAGCTGTGTTAAGGAGTAGGCAGGGTAGACCTTTCCATTGTATGCTCTGAAACCTTATTGTTGTCTTATTATTGCGAAGGCAGCGCTTGTGTACCCCTCTGGTAACTCATAATTATGATTATAGTCCTCAGGAGGATACCAGAGGAGAGGGATTCTATACCTACATCCCAGCCATGCAGGTCCCATGCTAAACACTAGATTACTGTATGAAAGGAATCTGGAGGTAGCAGCCTTGAAATTCCTATAGCCAAATTGTTCCCTATTCTTTATGTTATTCATGGAGGCCATCCACCTTTGTTTAGCTGAGGCCAAGGCTTCTTCTCGGATGTTTTTAAAGTACTCCTGTCCATTTTCTATGATATCCTTATGGATGGGCCCCAGCTGAGTCCTTACACCTTGCCTTCGCATGAAGTTCTTGTGCCGAATAATCAGTTGTAGGGGTTTGGTGGATTC
This sequence comes from Pinus albicaulis, assembly GCA_034641835.2. Classification (NCBI taxonomy): domain Eukaryota; kingdom Viridiplantae; phylum Streptophyta; class Pinopsida; order Pinales; family Pinaceae; genus Pinus; species Pinus albicaulis. Next base: position 1,559,145,526 of record CM076579.1, read on the forward strand.
TCCTCTAACCCACAAGTCTAGGTCGTGCTCTCTCTTTTGGAAGATATTATAGGACTTGGCCCACTTGATATGGTTCTTGGAAAATGAGAGGAAGGCTTTGAGATGGACATCTCCTATAAAGGGGCTAGGATTGTTGTCTGTGTCCTCTTCCAAAAATAAATTGTGCATGTAAAGTTGACATAGGAGGCATTGGACTTGTTCATCTTGCTCATTACAACAGTGGAGAAATTATTCTATAGTCCTAAAAGTTGTAGATTTTCCTACCCTGATGGCCTTGAATTTTAGCAGTAAGTATTGTTCTGTTAATAACAGGGCATAGTTAGTGGCCGGTGCTCTGCAAGATAGTGCATCATTATATAGAGAAAAAATCGTGGTGATTTGTTTCTTGGCTTGGTCCATTTGTTCTTGTGCCCTTTTCAGATTTTTCTTCTCTTCTCTGAGCTGGGAAAACGTTTCGTCATCTGTAGAGGAGAGGTCTGGAATTTCTTTAACAATGCTTGGTATTCTTGTGCTGGCACTACCTCCTTCCTACATCGTGCTCGCTCATGACGTGGTTGCACCAGTTCATTATGTAATTTCTGATAAACAACTTTCTCTACAAGGGGGGTATAGGCAGGGGCTTCCTTTTTTTGGGTTTCCTTCTCTTGTGTAGTTTTCAAATCGTATTGTATAGAAGCTTCAATGGTATTTGCTAGTTCTGTCTAAATTTCGACCTCAGTAGCACTTGATTGGTCAGCCTGTATCTTAGTTTTAGCTGTACCGATTAAGTTGGTCTATGACTCAGCCTCTGTAGTGGCTACCAAATCAATTTGTGCCTCAGCCTCAATAATGTCAGCCAAGTCAGTTTGCATCTTAGCTTGAATGGTGTTTATCAAGCTGGTGACTAGATCTGTTTGATTTCTTGTAGTGGTGGTTTCTTTCTTTGGCTTTCGGGCCCTTCTCTCCTCCTTAAGTTGTTTCCTCAAATATTTCACCATTTTCTTTAATCTTCTGCAGGCCCTGCTCAGTTTCCTAATTTTCTTTTCATCTGAATGTTCACCTGTCCTGATTTCAGCAGGTGGTGGAGGAGAGGTATTCCCATTTTTAGGAATGGTATTGCCAACCTTAGGGTTGCTTGTGATGGTTTTTCTTATTTGATCTTCAGATTTTATTTCTGTATGAGGGTCCCGACTGGGTGGAGAAGTGCTACCTTCTAGTGTCAAAGGGACTGTTTACGTGCTCTATTCTATAGGGACAGTGTCACCTGACTAATTTTCTGATTCCATTCTTTCCTCTGCCTTCCCTTCGCTATATACCTCATAATTCCTAAGAGGGAGCAAAGTATCCTCATCCTGTAGTTCCTCTTGGTCGGGTAAGACTTCAATGTGACCAGAACTACTGGCATTGGGAGACTCATCTATGGGTTCTTCTTATTCTTCTGCTCCTGATGGGTTTCTGGATTTGTAGTCTTTCCTCAATTGTTCTAAGACTCGAGCCATTTCTTCCTTGAATTCTTGTAAGGGTTTTTTTTTAGGGTGGGATGGCCCTGCCTCTTCTATGGGGTCCAAAGTTCCTTGTAGCATTTTGGACCATTTTTTCCTTCCTGTTTCTGGGGTTGCAGTTCGAGTCCTTTTTCTTCTTGGTGTATTTACCCTGGGGGGCTCAATTTCGGTTTCGTCTGGATTTATTTTTGGTTCCTGTGTATTAGGGTTGACAAAATTGTCCTAGGCTATCTTCTGCTTATCCATCTCATGGATGATGACTAATTTAATCAACCCGTGGTGAGTGACTACTGCTTGGGGATTTTTGGATTTTCTTAATCAAACAGTAGTATCATGCAAAATGGAATTTAAGAAGGCAGGCAGATTAATTGAAATATTTTTCTTAAGTACAACTAAGAGTTTGAGCTGACGAGGTTTTACCGTGGCTTGACGTCCGTCACATGTAATGAACTTTTGGATGAATGTTGCCAGTTCCTACAATGGATGGTGTAGAGAGGTAGGGTTAATCCCTCTTCCTTTTCGCTCCAATGGTTCCTCCGGGTCCTTATATACTGCTATTGCCTCTTGTAGGAGGAGATGTGTCTCTTCCCATCTTTCTCCTTCTTCTGGAATTCCAGAAACTTCAGCAATAATCTCTTCTGTCACTGGTATAATTCACCCCTTTATTCTGGTTTGACCTTCTTGCAGATTTTGCAGAAACTCAATTGCAATTTCCATATCGGATCCCTGTAATTGGTGTACATATGTCATCCCACCGGCTTGCTGGAGGATGGCACTAGCTGTACCTGAAATTGGAAAGTTTACATGCTCGTTTCGAAGGGAATTTCCTCCCATAACTAATGCTTTCTTCTTCTGATTGTATTCTTCCTTGGCTCTATTTTTTTGACTAAATGTTATATGCAAGTGAAATAAAAATTGCGGTTCTACACTGGTAACTTCATGCCTTAATTTCAATGTTCCTCTAGTCTTATTGATGTGTCTAACATGATTTGTGCTAATATTTCACATGCTTTCCAATTTAAGATCAATTACACCCCCTCCATCAAAGAAAGGGCACCCATGCCCTCAAGTACAAGAGAGATTCAGCCAATCATGAATGCAGACAGGGGAATGTCAACATTTTGTAATAATGATCTGCACGTGAAGGAGCAGTCGAACTTTAGGTGGTTGAGTAATTACTAGCATATGCAGTGTAAAGGTTAGTTTTGGAAATTTTTTCATAATTGCATCTTGTGCGAAAGTGACCGGAAATGGAAAGGTAATAGTATAACCATTATTGCGATATGATATCCTTCTTTACTGAAAGTTATGATGGAAGCAAGACTAAGTCAAGTAATGATTGGTGCTATCATCCTAGGGTTCAAATATGTAAGCATATCTCTGTTATTTATTCCTGTGGTAGATTATAATTCTCACTAATTCAAGTTAGCTTATGGACGAATAATGGAAGATAAGGTGTATATAAAATTAATTGGCTATTGATGAAGCATAATTTCGTACCATAAGTAGAGCCACCACTGCAAGTAGGCATTCATAGCCTTGACAGGGTTGTTATTTTAACTCGAAAGAATGAGTCGGGATCCTTATGTAAAAATAGTTATTTTTCCCAATTTGTGGAGAGATCACCATGGTGGTATGGTAGCCATATAACCATAGTGCCACTCACTATATTTGTATCAAAGTGATCAAGCCGGCTCATGATGAGACCTCCTACCCTTCAAGTAGTTAAGAAAGTCATTACCCTGGTGTGGTGGCCATTGTGGACATGTCACTTTCTAATCTCTTATGAACATGGTAGTTTGGCTCGTGATGAGAACCCATATCCTCTCCTGAAAATTTGCATGTGCACGTAGTACTTATTTTTGAATCATAGCATCTTGATTTATAAGGAGGTCACTGTGCTGGTGTGATAGCCAGATAGTCACAATGCCATTCACCAGGATTGTAACAGAGTGATCAGGCTGGCTCATGATGAGACCTCCTGTCCTTTGAATAGATGAGAAGGTCATTACCCTGGTGTGGTAGTCATTGTGGGCATGTCACTTGTTAAATCCCTATGATCATGGTAGGCTGGCTCGTGATGAGACCCCCTACCCTCTTAAATATTTGCATGAATACATAATAGTTTCATTTTATACATGAAGGGAGGCTCATTAACTCCTTAAGAGTTAGGGATGGTGAAAGAAGTGAAATAATGCCAATACAATTAATACCCTTTATTCCCATTCCTTCATATTGGAGGGAAATATTACTCTAATAGTGCAAAAAATATACCATGATAAGGACATATATTTTATGATAACATATTTGAACTAGGGATGGCCTAGCCTTTCATTTCGTGTATGCACATTGTCAGCTTCTTGTTTAAGGATTATAGTTCCAAGGAGTCATCATATTCGTAATTTTACCATTTCCCTTTCTTCTTCAACTTCCATTTCCTACGCAGAGATGCTTTTAGCTGGACAAAGGGGATAATGGAATGAAAAAAAAAAAGGGTTATTTAATTTGAATAGCAGGGAGAAATAAAATGCAAAACTTTTTTGTTCGATCCAATGGAATAACAACCATTCAAATATTGAATAGCAGATGTTCAGGTATTGAACAATGAGAAGAATAAAAACTCAAAATCATGGTTGTTCAATCCGATTGAGCAGCATCCATTCAAATATTGGATAGTAGTCATTCAAGGTTTGAACAACAAGAAAAATAATAACTCAAAATCGTGGTTGCTTAATCTGATTGAACTGCAGCCATTCAAATATTGGACAGAAAAAACAAGAATGCAAAAATGCTGCTCTTCAATCCGATTGAACAACAGTTGTTCAAGGATTGAACAACAAAAAATAAAAATACCAAAACACAGATGTTCAATCCGATGGAACAACAGTCATTCAAGGATTGAACAACAGTTGTTCAAGAATTGAACAGTAAGAAAAATAAAAGCACCAAAATATGGTCGTTCAGTCCGATGGAACAACAGCCATTCAAGAATTGAACAACAGTCATTCAAGGTTTGAACAGAAAAAATAGGAATGAAAAAATATGGTTGTTCAATCCGATTGAACAACAGTCATTTGAATATTAAACAGCAGCCATTCAAGGATTGAACGGAAAAAAATAAAAACATGAAAATATGGTCGTTCAATCTGATGGAACAACAACTATTCAAGAATTTAACAACAACAGTTCAAGGTTTGAACAACAAAAATAGGAATGCAAAAAAGTGGCTTTTCAATCCGATTGAACAACAGCCGTTCGAATATTGAACATCAGCAGTTCAAGGATTGAACAAAAAAAACTAAAAACACCAAAACAAGGCTACTCAATCTGATGGAACGACAGCCATTCATGGATTGAACAACAGTTGTTCAAGAATTGAACAGCAATAAAAATAAAAAGACCAAAGTATGGTCATTCAATCCGATGGAACAACAACCATTCAAGAATTTAACAACATCTGTTCAAGGTTTGAACAGCAAGAAAAAATAAAAACACCACTTTTCAATCAGATTGAACAATAAGAAAATAAGAATGCAATTCACAAGAGGATGAGGAAAGAAAAATTGCAAGTATGGAGAATGTACATCAGAATAAGATATGTATATACTTTATTTACAAATGATGCTAGCAAAACTCTCATGTACTTGAGTTTATGGGGTTATCACCCCCTTGTGCCACAACTTGGATGGTGGGATCGTTTCGTACCTGTTGACATAAAGATTATTTCATGAGAGGCTTGTGATAGAGGCACACTCTATGTCTGTTAACTCGAAATTTTGAACTAGACCCATCTATGGTGGTCAAGGAGAGTGTGCCATTTTTATGTACTTCCTAAATCTCATATTGACCGAGCCACCTTGTTTGTAGTTTTCCTGGAAAATCTTGGAATCTAGAGTCATAGAGGGGTGCCCAATCTCCTTTTTTAAATACCTTCTTATTTATAAGATTGTCGTGCCACTTAGCTCACTGTTGTTGGATGATCGTTGTGCATTGTAGGGCTAGTAGTCGTATTTCATCTAGTTCGTTTATTTGTTGGAGTCTTCTAGCTTGAGCTTCTGTTAAGTCCAACCCCACTTCTTGGGTTGTTCTCAGAGTTTTGATTTCGAATTCAATAGGGAAGATAAGTTCCCTCCCAAATACCAGCTGATATGGGGAATATCCAATGGTGTTTCACCAAGTTGTACGATAAGCCCATAAGGCTTCTGGTAGTCTAGTGGCCTAGTCCCGGCGATGTGCTACTACTGTTTTGGGAAGGATTGCCTCAAGGACTTTTTTGGTTCTTACGACTTGCCCATTTCCCTGTGGGTGGTAAGGAGATGTAACTCTGTGGATGATATGGTGATTTCTTAAGGTGGCTATAATTTTATTACCTATGAATTGTGCCCCTCCATTGGTTATCACTTCTCGTGGCAACCCATATCGCATGAATAGCTAGAAAAGAAAATTAATCACCAATTCTTTTGTGGCTCTTGACAAGCCCACTTCTTCTATCCATTTGGTTACATAATCTGTGGCAACCAGCATGTAGAATTTCTGGTTTGATGGCGGGTTTAATGGTCCAATGAAATCCAGTGCCCATCATTTAAATGGTTCTACCACCAATTTTGGTTGTAGTGGCATTTCATCAGCTTGGCCTGGGTGGCCCATCCTCTGGAAGCTATCACATGCTTGGACATATTTTTTTGCATCTTTGAAAATCATAGGCTAGTAATAGCCTAATTGTAGCACTTTATGCATGGTTCTGCATTCTTCGAAATGGCACCACAAGGTTCATCGTGACAGGATCGTAAGATGTCATAGATTTCGTTTTCTCTTATGCATCTGCGTATGTGCATGTTGGCCCCTGTATGGAAGAGGTATCCACCAATCCAAGAGAATATTGCGCTGCACTTTACAATTAGTTTCTGTTCTCTTGATGTTAAGTGTCTAGGTAGCTTCCCTGCTACCAGATAATTTTCCACGTCTGCATACCATGGTGTTTTTACCACTACAGAAAAAATATGTTCATCAGGGAACTGATCATCGACTACTAAGGTGTACTCAGATTTTAGAACCCTGGACAGGAAGTCTGCGACTACATCTTCTTTTCTTGGATGGTCTTTGATTGTTATATCGAATTCCTGCAATAAGAACAACTAACGAGTTATTCTCCCTTTCGTGATTTTATTGGCTAAATATCTAATGGTAGAGTGATCAGTATACAGGAAAACTTGATAACCAGTATATAGTGCCTGAATTTATTAATAGCATAAATGACAGCCAGGAAATCCTTTTCGGTCATGGTATAATTTAATTCGGCAGGAGTGAGGTTTTTGCTGATATAATAAATAACATAAGGTTTGTTGTCTTATTCTTGGCCAAGGACTGCTCCTATCACTGTATCAGATGCATCTAAAGAGATGTGAAATGGCATTTTCCAGTTAGGACCTCGTAGAATCGGTGCTGTCGAGACCAGTCCCTTTAAATTTGTAAAAGCGGTGTCACATTTTTCAGTCCAATGGAATTCAACATTTCTAGTTAATGCATACAAAGGTATGGATATTTGTGAGAAATTCTTTATAAATCTGCGATAATATCCTGCATATCCTAGAAAACTGCGTATCTCTGTCTGTGTACAAGGTGTGGCTAATAGAAGGATTACCTCTATCTTAGCCGGATCTACCTATATTCCAGCTGCAGAAATGTAGTGACCTAGGATTACCCCCTCAATCATCATCATGTGGAATTTTTCATTTCTTAGACATAACCTAGTAGCAATACATCGTTCTAACACCTTTTCTAGTGTTTCTAGAGCTTGATCAAAATCTTCTCCATATGGTGTGAAGTCATCCATATATATTTCCAGCCCCTCATTTATTAAGTCAGAGAAAATGCTAATTATGGCCCTCTAAAATGTGGCTGGGGAATTGCATAACCCAAATGGTAGAAATCTGTAAGCAAAAGTACCCCATGGGCAGGTAAAATTTGTCTTATCGTGATCTTCGGGTGCTATTTGGATTTGATTGTAACCACTAAACCTGTCAAGGAAGGAAAAGAACCGTTTCCCTGCCAATGTATCCAGGACTTGGTCAATGAATGGAAGGGGGAAATGGTCTTTATGAGTTTCTTTATTCAATTCTCTGTAATCTATGCAGATTCTCCATTTCCCATTATTTTTAGGGATGACTACTAGAGGGGACACCCATTTTTTGGCTAATATAGGATAAATACAATTTACATCCAACAACTTTTGCAGCTCCTCTTTTACAATATATTTTAATTGTGGGTTTAGCCTTCGCTGAGGTTGTCTAATGGGACGTGCTTCCTTATCGGTATAGATGTGGTGGGTGCATAGCTACGGGTTTAAACCCTTCATGTATGGGTAATCCCAAGCCAATTCTCCTTGATACTTCCGAAGGAATTTTATCAGCCTCTACTTTTGGCCATCATCCAAAATACAGTTTATATTCAGAACCTTTCCTGGCTCAACTTCAATAGGTATGTTGTTACATATAGTGGTTGTGGGAATATGTTGATCCTAGAGGTTTGTTACAGGATCCTCTTGATCTTCATTTTCAAGGACTATTTTCAACATTTGACATTTTAAATTTTCAGATGTGGGTGGATGACTCATGAAATTATTGATTATGTCATCTTGAGTTTGATCCTTAACTTCAAGAGCTTCCACTAGTGTCAAGGGTGGACAAATGTTTTTCTCCCAGTATGTACATGGGTGTTTGTGCATTTTTACTGTGGGTAAGCTTGGTTTGGTAGGTGGATAAATGATAATATTTTTTATAGAATCCCCTCTAGTGATATTCATGATCCATGTTCGATAGCCTATGTAAGCATATTTTGTGGCCAGCCAAGGTCACCCAAGGATCAATGGATGCCTTTCCATGTTGTTCTTTGGATTAATAACTAAAAAATCAGCTAGATATTTCCATGAGTCCACAGAGACCAGGATGTCCTGCACTATTCCTTCTGGTCTGATAACAGACCGGTCAGCCAGCTCTAGCAATGTAGCTATAGGTTATAAAGCCGATATCCCCAGTTTCTCATATGCCCCTGTAGTTAGGATGTTAATGGCTTCTCCTAGGTCGACCAATATATTTAGAAATGATTGGCCAAAGATCTTTATGGTCACAATGGGATTTCCTGCATCTTCATATTTCACAGGTGGCTCCTTACCCAGTAACAAATTAGATAGCACCCCTACCACATGAACGGTGGGTGCAGCCTTTGTTTTGTTTATTTTATTTTTCCCACATAGCTCTTTAATCATCCTTGCATAGATAGGAATGTCTTGGATGGCCTGTAGGAGAGGAATTTTAATACATAGGTTCCTCAATTCCCCTAAGATGTCAAAGTCCGGAGATGTTAGCGGTCTAGGCAGAGTTAGTCTCTCGGGGAATGCGGGCAAAGGCATCCTAAGTTCTTCAGGTCCCTATTGGTCAACCTCTTTCTCTATTATATTTTCCTATTTGGGTTTAGTTGAAGTCTCAGTTCAGGACAGAGGTGGAGTTGTGGCTTCTATAGGTAAAATAGTATGTCCTGATCGCAGCTTTAGTTCATTGCACTGTTTTTGTTTAATGTCATAATTTTGTTTTTCTATGATATGGATTAATTGAACTGGTCTGTTGTTGGAGTTAGGATTGGGTTGGGCTGGTAATCGGGGGTGTATGGCAAGATGCAGGTTATGATGAACTGGGTAGGGAGCTGGCAGCATAGGTTGATTTTGAGTTCCCTCCGCCAATGGTAGGTTGGTCATCCCTAGAGGTCGCTGCCAATTCCAATTATTGTTTTGAGGAGGAGAATTTGGCCACTGGACTTGATATGGAACATTTTTCCAATAAGGGGGAGAGTAAGGAAAGTTCGGCCAATTATTCCCTGATGAAGTTTGTGTAGGCTAGGGTGGCATAGGAAACGACTGGTTTGGCCAAGTAGAGAAGGGGTTTTGAGTCTGCCAAGCTGTTGCAGGGTTTTTCTGGTTAAACTGTGGTGAACAAAAGAATTGAGGCAGGTCTTGCGCATACCTGGTCGTTCTTTCCATTAGTGATGTTGATTCATTAAATAGATAGGTTCAGTCTCTTCCTTTGCTTCCTTGTAAATTTCTTTCAGCCCGGGAAGTGAAGGACATTGGTTTGTGGTATGATCCTTAGTGCAGATGGCACAAGTCTGAACCATGTCTAAAGGACATTCCCTCTGGCTGTGATTTTTGTAACATCGTGGGAAAAAGATGGCCAAGTTTTGTTCTGGTATAGCTTGTTTCTTCTTGGCTTATAAAACATGAAGCTGTGTTGTCAAGGTATCTAGGATGTCAATTTTGAAATTTTCTAACAGATTTCCAAATTCTGCTCTGGTTACATTTCCATTGGTCTGCTTCAGATTATTTTTTAGAGAATCACGCCCAACTGGCCTTTTTCGTGTGCTACCCTGACAAAATCTAATACATAGGGAAATAATCTTGTCATATTCTTCCTAGTAAATATCTCCTTTTCCCATTATGTTAAGCATTTCAACCCACTCTTCCTTCATTCCTTTAAGCATCGTGGCTTTTAAAACGTCCTTGGATAGTGTGGTATATGGGGACCTTTGTAAATTGTATTGAAATATTTCTACGTATTCTTCTAATGTTTCATTGTCTTTTACAGAAATATTAAAGATTTCATCTTTTAGGTCTCGGGTTCAGAAATAGTCTTGATATTTGTTAAGGAAAATGTTCTTCATTTCATCCCAATTATTGATGGTTCCCCCACCTACTCCCATGAACCAGCGTAGTGTTGTTCCTTTTAAGGTAGAGGTAAATAGTTTCATCTTCTAAGGATCAGTGGTGTATTCAGACCTCCTACATAAGACATCAAATTCAAATAGGAATGCATTATTATCTTCCATAGTCAAAACATGGAAGGTGGGAATGTTGTGTAAGGGAATGGCTTTCATAAGGGTGTTTGCAGCATGATCAACAATGGGGTATTCCAATGTTGATGTCTGACTCTGATTTTGATTTTGATTATTTTCCATTTGGTTGAAGAGGTGCTAGAAATCCTCAAGGATTTCTTGTTCTGGAGGATTGATCTGGGGGGTCTTAGGAGGTGAATGTACTAGAGGTTTTGCAGTGCTTCCCTGGTCTGGGATCTTAAGTACCTCTATCTCTACTACTCTTTCAGGTGATTTAGGGTATGGAGGTTCTATTTGAATTATGTTTCTAGTTTCTCCTTCCCCTTCTTGTAAATTGCAAGAACCTCCCTCTCTTGAAGGGTCAATGCCTATATGATTGGCAGTTTGAAGGCTTTTCTCAACTCCTTTTGTTTCACCGTGAATCTTGGTGTGGGCCATAGATGGTGAGGTTGCATATTGAGGGAGCCTAATAGGGTTTTGAATGGAAATAGTTTTAGGTCCTATGAATGCCTGAGATTCAACTTTCTTAATGATTTCGTCTATATATGTTTCCCTTCCAACGATCACCGGTCCTTGGGATTGTGAGGATTTTTGAGAGTTAGTTCGAATTGTTTCTATCTTTTTCTTCCTAGTCATAAAACAAGAGCACCTACTCTACTGGTCTTTCAACAATTTTGCTGAGAAGCGGGCTATAGAGCAAGCATTTTTCTTGCCGGTACGCAAGTTCTTACCTCCTATTTTTAATACCCAATTCCTCACAGCAATAGAGAAAGGTGAATAAAGGATATCACTCTTAACACTCTTCCTGGCAACAAGGCCAAAAATTTTGGTGTCACAAAGGTGGCTTATTATAGGCAACCCTAGTGCTTCTTCATTTAATTATCAACCTGAGTCTTCTTATTTCAAGAGTGCCAGCACAATATATGCAAGTGAGATCGACTGATAGATAATCTATGTTGTTTATGAGAAAGGATTATCTAGCCTCCTAAATTCAATCAACTTAATGAGGAATGATTTTCTAGGCTATGGCTGGTTATTCTATCAAGCCTATGATTGAATAGCAGGATGGTGGTTTGAGCAGCAACTTGAATAGAAATCTAAATGAATTGATCTAAATCAATCTGAATGAATCGAATGACAATCTAAGTGAATTGAACGAGAATTGAACAACAATGTTAAATGAATCAAACAACAACCTTAAATGAATTTAACAACAACCGTAAATGAATTCAATAGAAATCGTAAATGAATTGAACAACAATCTTAAATGAAGCAATCTAAATGAATTGAATGACCATCTTAAATGAATTGAACAACAATCTAAGTGAATTGCACAACACACACTTATATAATTTTGCAATGGAATTCTCTTTGTAAACTAACTCATTGGCATTAATCAATAATTGGATGCTTTACCGTGTTGATAGAACAATGTAATCCACAGAGATAAGTAACATTGAGAAATAACCATCTTGCGATTTGTAAATCGATTGCAAAGGTAATGAAAGGAACTAAAAACATCTATTGGTGATGAAGTATTATTACAAACTGGAAAATACCAAATGCGATTATTCTGAATCAAGAAGTACAAATACTAAACTATTATGAAGGAATAACAATTGTAACTTTATTGAGTAGAGATGTTATAACCACATTAGAGAATTGAACATGGATTCTATAACTAATGCCCAGCACAGAATTGGCGCAAAAACTCCCAGAGGTTGGGCCTAGACCACTAGAAGTTCTAACACAATGAAAACCTCAAAAGGTAATTGTTGAAAACATCAAAACTAAAAGGATAATGTAGAAATACAATATGACAGCTCTGTCTTGACGTGCTGATTACAGAGGGAAAATTCCCATTTTTCTTCCACACCCTATTTAGTTCGTCCTTGGTCCTTTTAAAGGTAATTCCATGCAATGAGGAAGTATTCTCTGTCATTTTAGTTCTTGAGCTTGAATCTATTTTTTTGCCTTCTGTCGACTTCTGGAAGTTACTGAGATCCCATACGTTTATGTCTTCCAGTTGTCTTTCTGTCTACCAATGGTTCAGCTACTCTGCCTTCCTACATATGAAGATATAATAAGTAAATTTTATGTTGTAGAAACATTCCTTTTGTTGTTAGCCCTATTTCTCTAGCTTTCATAAATATTTTAATTCTTCAGTGTTAAGATGAGGAAGAGTTCCCAAAATTGTGACATAATTTGAAGTAATTATAGGGTGAAAACGTACCTCAATTTGGGCCCAACAACAGGGTCATCATAGTCAAAATTCAAAGGCTACTAGTCTTAAATTTCTTGACATTTCACCAGGAAATTCCATCCCCATGTGGAGCCACTGTTAGGATCCTATAATAATAGGATTCATAATTTTTGAATTGACTTTGATAGTCTTGTAAATATGTACATACCTTGCTTTCTGCAAGTTGTTTTCCCATATTTTAAAAAATAAAAAATAAAATGAAAAGAGGGTAAAATTCCTAAAAGAAACATCAAAGGACTTAGAAAAAATAGACCCCAAAAGAAAAAGAGATAAAAATAAGACCTGAAAGTGAGCAATTCAAAATGCCACTACTATTTACTTTTACTGCAAGAATAATGATTATGTGGAAATTGTTAAAAATGCCGTAATCCATGATGAGTTAAAAAGTTTAATATTAACTTTTCATGTTTTGAATTTCATGTTTTAGATGGAAAATAAAGATATGTCAAACAGTTTAAACTTGAAAAATCAGTAGATATTGAGAGAATAAAGAGGAGCTCAACAGTTTAATCAGAGCCCTTGGATGAAACAAGGTTAGACTTAGATAGATTTATGCTTTGATAGAAAAATGGATTTAGGGTTGCAAGCTTAAATGCACCGATGCAAATGAAGTAAAAAATGTTACAATAATGATGGGTAGGTAGAAAGCAGTCGTGCAAGACATGTAATAAAGCATCATCGGGAAAAAATAACTAATTTCCCCTACCCCACAATGATCTAGTATTCTAAACCTTTAGTTAAAGAGGCTCAGAGAATTTCTCTGACTTATGTTGGGACCAGACCCGAGGCTTAATGACTGATTGGTTAAAGATATTGGATTCCCTACATAAAACCCATTTCATCAGCATATTCACCCTTTTCCAAAACTATGATCCATTTTCCTAAGTAAAACATATTTTTTGCTTAGTGAAAAGTAAAACCCTACTTAATTAATTTCATTTTCATTCAAAAACACTAAAAAAAACTACAAAATGCATTTTATCCTAAGTCTATGTGTAAAAAATAAAAATAGGACAAATTATGCTTAAATGACCTATTTACATTTTAGTTAGTTTAAATCTATGTATTTCGATTCATTTAATTCATTATTTCTCCATTTCATATTATTTTCTAGCCTAAGTATTAAATCCTTATAAAATAACCCTTCTCGTATATATTAATTCCTTTATATATTAAATACCCCCAAAAAACACACTTATTTTAAATTAAACCTATGTTTATTTATCCCACATGTTTAAATAAACGCCCACCCTTTTTCCCATAGGTTTAAACATATCTATATTATAATCCCACACCCTATGGTTTTAAAACACATAAAAATGTTTTATTAACCATATAATATATACTACCAATCAAGTAATACATCCCGCACCATTGGTTATAAAAACGTTGGTTAAATGTTTTCTGCAATATGAAATATACCCCGCCAACCTTAATAAAACATTTATTTTTTATTAAAAAACATACATTTTTTATATATAAAAAGCAACTCTGCCACGTAATAAAACCTGGGCCCCATGCCCCAATATAGAGCAGCTTCCATAGCCAATCTTAGCCGTTCGCATCCCAACCCTCTAATCCAACGATCACCATGCGATATCGCAAATTAAATTGCACGACCACAACAAATTTCAAACCACGCGAAATAGGTGGTTTCACATCTTCCTCTCTCCTCCATGTGGACGAGATTTATTGGATCGCATCCGATCCAACTAATACCACTTACCACTTATTTCCTACGTGATAACCAATTTCGCTTTTCGCCTTTGAAAGCCTGAAAACCACCAGCTCTATCGATGTGACCGCCATTTATTGCAGGTTCTTTTACACCTAAAACTCCAAATAAAATCCTAAAATGCCCCATTCAAACCTTCTTGCATTATTTCACTATATTCGTCCTCCTGACTCAGAAAACGAAGCCTTTACACTGATTCAAGCCCAGAACCAACAAAAAAAGACACCCAGTTGCTACCAAAAGACTTCAAAAAGATCCTAGACTTCTGAAAGTCCCAGAAATCTACCAAAAACCTGTCAAACACCCAAATAACTATTACAAAGACCTATACCTGTGCAAACAGGTATTTTCCAAGGAAAATGAGCTTGTTATTTAAAAAACAAATTGTTGAAGGAATTAAAATACTATAAGATCTTATTTACTTCAAGAAAGCTTCTAGTTGCCCCAAAAAGAGCTAAAACCCTGTCAAAATTTTGATAAAACCCTGTTTTAATACTGCATTCAGTTTTAAAAGGAGAAAATCAAGTTCATTTAGCTTTTGCAGACTTAAAAGAATCCTAAATTTCCCAAAATTCCTCCGCAGGTAAACCCGACCCTCTGTGCCCAATTTGAAACAATTTATAGCCCAATATTCACTGAAAAAAAGCATAATAAATCCGTATTTCTTATTTTATAAACTTGTGAAAGTATAAAGTATAGTTTGAAGTTAAAATTAAAGGTTAAAATATTTAATGTTCCAAATTTTGCAATAAATTATTTGGAATATTAATTTTTCTTTTATTTTAATAAAAGGAATAAAATGGGTGAGGGAGCCCATGTAGCAACACAATAAACACTCCTAAGGTGCAAAAAGTCACTTAAGTGGCTTAAGTTAGCAGCCCAAGTGTGGAAAGGGCCAAAATCAAGTGAGCTACACCATGGTTGACTAAAGCCAACAACATACCCAAGAGGGGAAGCTTACACAAGAAGATTGCGTAGCTGGATGGAGGGAAAGTCGAAATGGGAGAAACCCTAATGTGAGTGGGGTCTATAGCAAGGAAGCATTCCATGCATAAAGGATGGAGGAGAGCAACTCCTTCTTCATGGAGGGGCTCTACATTTGCAGCAACATGATGGGAGGAATCTTTGGCAAGATTCATGTCAAAGAGGGGAGATTTGAGATGACAGTGGCCCTACTCCAAGGCCAGCAACGCTGTCACTTAAGAGCTTGAGTTACTTGTTGGAGTGTCTCTCAAGCCAATTCACAAGTGATGTAATTTGGAGGCATGTAGGTGATGAGCATGAAGGATTAATGGAGGAGAGCATTCCTTACTACATTTTGACTTCCTTGGCTTTGGTTCAGAAGCCCAAGTAGAAAGGTCTACATGCAGAAATTTTGGGTTCTCTTTTCATGCATGATACTGCATATTATTCAGTGATGGAGGAATCCACTTGGGAGAGCATCCTAATGGAGGAATCCACTTGGGAGAGCATCCTAATGGAGGTATATCAACTTATGAGAAGATTCATAGCCCAAGAGATGAAGAGAGGATTGGCACAACCACTTCCCTACTATGTTTCAGTAAGGGAGAACTTTCACTTGAGCCACTTTCAGCTCAAAGGCCAAAGTGCATGATGAGGGAGGTAACCATTTTTTTTATGTCTTATGCTCTCTTATTCTTATGATTAACATGTTATATCAAGGGGGATCCTTCTTTCTTGCACATTATGTCTAGCTATACTTATGGTATATTGTAGAAAGAATGATGGCCATCTTATGGGTGGTTTCTGGGGGAAAGCCACATAGTTTTGGTGTGCACCTTTGGCACCAATTTTTTTTTTCATGATATCATTTTGCAGAATGGATGTGGCTACAAACAAGTGGCTGCAAAGGCACTTGTTGCAAGTTATTTTGACGTAGGCCAATGGTGCCCTGCGTTGGCTTCATTCATGGAGTCATAGTTCACCTCCTTCATTCCACAAGTTTATGATTCCATATTTCACCAATAGAACGCTGTCCAAGGGAAGCATCATTTTGAAGGAGGAAAATGAATTGAAGATGCCCATTGGGAGTGTGATTATCCCCACTTTGCATGTTGTATGTTTCAGGAGAAGCAATGGGCAGCTCATGATTTCCAAACTTCATCTCTTTCCTTCATGTGGGAGGAGCTATTTGGAGAGTTTGAATTTTTGGAGGAGGCACTTCATGGTTCTTATGTTGATGGGGTGGCTTGGGTCTCTTTTGAAGACCATTTCATTTCAGCTATATATCAGCAGCAACCCCTATGTATCATGAGGAGGGAGAGACTCATTGGGTGGATGTGCCCTTTGGGAGAGAAGACCTCCATTATTTTTGCAGCACATGCTCCAAGGGGAGTATGGAAGACGATATGGTCACCATGTGCAGCCATGTGTTTTCCATGAGGTGAACCATATGATTGTTTGGATGCCATATGTTGATGAATTCCAACTCATCACATATGAGATGATTTGGGCCAGCTTGATTTCTAGCATTGGAGGAGAGGTCCTTGGGGATCTGGACTTCATCTTGCCTCTTGAAGGCAACACTATTGCAGCCCAAGTTCAGCTTTCAGTCCACATTCATCATAAGTGGAGAAGAGGACATCGTGGGGTAGGCTATGAAGCTTACCAAGTTCAGAAATTCAACCTGCCAATTTCTCATGAGCACAAGGTGGAGGAGTACTTTCAGGAGTTTCCTAGTTGGAGGGTGACTCATTTTTCTTGGTTGATTGCTTGAGGATGGAGGATCTACACAAAGATATTTCAGACTCCATGCCTTAAGTGGAGGGCTTTTTTGAATTCATCCTTGCTCTTACTTGAGGACAAGCAAGTTTTGGGAGGGGAGGACTGTAATGTTCCAAATTTTGCAATAAATTATTTGGAACATTAATTTTTCTTTTATTTTAATAAAATGAATAAAATGGGTGAGGGAGCCCATGTAGCAACTTAATAAACAATCCTAAGGTGCAAAAAGTCACTTAAGTGGCTTAAGTTAGCATCCCAAGTGTGGAAAGGGCAAAAACCAAGTGAGCTAAACCATGGTTGACCAAAGTAAACAACGTACCCAAGAGGGAAAGCTTACACAAGAAGATTGCGTAGTTGGATGGAGGGAAAGTCGAAATGGGAGAAACCCTAATGTGAGTGGGTTCCATGGCAAGGAAGCATGCCATGCATAAAAGATGAAGGAGAGCCATTTTTGGGGTTTCATCTTGGGAGAGAGAATTCAAAGTTGAAGCTTCCTTCAACTGAGGGAGCTTGTGCTGCTTAGCACAAGAGGGATTCAGGTTTAGGAATGCCCTTCTTTTCCATGGGAGGCCATGGAGAGATTGTTCTTAATCTTCCTCACATCTTGGCTTCAGGCCAAAGAATTCATTTGCAGCTACTACGTTATTCTTGCAGCAAGAGAATGCTGGAGTTGATGGTGTTGCAGTGAGGGACCTTCATCATCTCATTTCCTGAGCTTGTTTAGTAGAGGAGGAGCCATCTCTTTCTCTATGAGATCAAAAAAGGAAACCCTAAAGTTAAAATTTCACATTTTGGCATTGGGCCATATGTTTCTTCTCATTCCTAGCGCAGTCTCCTTCCCTTACAACGTTATCTTCAGAGGTGGCTTGCACAAAGGGTTCATTTTGTGCACTAGAAAGTGCAATCTTCAGTAAGGGGATCGGCCCCTTTACTTGGGAGATCATTGGAGGAGGTACCATTGTTTATTGCAGTATCTACTTCCTTCTCCTATGTTGTATTATTTTTGAGTTGCAGCAGCTACACTGCAACTCCGACATTTTCTTGCTTTATGTATTTTAGCCAATCCCTTGGAGGATTGTTGTAATAATGTTTTATGGGGTTGAGATATTGCTCCCCCATATTTATTTGAGCTTTTATTGTTATATCCTCTCATATATATATCATTTTGCAGTCATTTTCCCTCATAGACTGCGCAGTGACAGAGTTTCTGGGTTATGTAGCTGTGTATTCTCTTGTTTTCTGTACATGTTCCCTTGAGGCTGATTTAAGCTCACCTTGAGAGGTATTTTCCTCAAGGAATTTGTATTCTATTTTCTGCTACGGATTATTTATCAGATTTTCACTCTTCTTACATTACATGAGGCATTATTTCACTGTTGTTACATATTGAAGTTTTAATACTGCTGAATATTTTCTCATTAAGCATTATTTCGGTATACTTGTTGGTGGGAGATCTGAATAACCTCCTTAGGGTAATTTCTTTGGGATTATATTCTACAGGGAATTTTTATCAAATATATGCTAAGGCATCCCAGCACTGGATGGTGTTATTTTCACATGGGATTCCTTATACAACATCCTCATGGACCCTGTTGCAGAAATTCCTTGAAGGGAAATATTAGCCTTTGACAAGTTCTATTGGAAGAATCTGTTAGTGGGCTAGGTAGCCTCTGGATCTCATCCTTCCTTGTGAAGGTGATATGTCTAGTAAATGCCCCTACATTCAATCTCTGAAATAGTTCACTGTTGATTGTTAATACTCCTAGAGTTGGAATCTTGGAATATCTTAAGATATTCCCGATGGAGCAGAAAATTCAAGATTTGAAATATTACAAAATCCAAGGAGAGAACCAATTTTTACCCATTTTCATCCAATAACCTTTTTCAAAGTCAAGAAACACTTTTGTAAACCATTTAATGTTACAGAAGAATTCAGAAAACCCTAAAAATAGTGTTTTAGTTATCCAAGCCTAAAAAATGTCAAAATCGAATCTAGCTATGTCCTCCAAGATTGCAATCATTGTTAATCCTCTACAACCTCATGTTGTAGACATTGAACACACACCTTTAGTAGATTTAGACTATAAGATAACAGATCTTTTTGTTGAATTTAATCTGTTAGACCTCCACTGCTGAGTTATGAAAAGTCCTTAGATCAGGTTGAAGAAGTCCAAATTTGGGAATCAAACATACCCAAATATGTTGTTCCAGTCACTCATCAATGCCCAGAGGTTATTAAGTTGTGTCAAAGTTATTATTCACCTAAAAATAGAGCAATGATGAATGCGAAGAAAGAGGTACTGTTTACAATTATTTCTGAGTCCATAAACCATATGATACAACTCAAACATGACCCCAAAGCAGTTCCTTTGTCAATAGAAGCACTTACAAAGTTGTACATTGGTCTTGATTTTCCCAAAAGGTTTTGGATTTTTCAAGTGTTCATGCCTTTACATGTTGAAATTCTACAAATCAACCCTCCATAGTCTACATCAAAATTTCCAGAAGGGTCTAGGCATGTCGTTTCCATGCTTTCATTTATCCTAGGATACTTTACAGATGAGCATATTGATGAGTTCATCCTAGGTTTTCTATCTAATTTTACACCAGGATAGCCCCCCTCTATAATTTTCAATTATGCTGAGTATATAGTTGACAATATCCATGATCAACTAGTCAAATTGTGAACTGAAGGAGTATTTAGATATACATCCTTTCTCTTCCATATGTTCTTGTATTTTCAAGCAAACAAGTTTCCTATAACCCTCCAAAAGCTTGCTATAGAATAAAATCCACTTTTAGTCATCTTTTGGAATTATTTGATCAAAAAAGAGTCCACAGAGTTCACTTTTGCAGAGTTTACAAATAATTTTATCTGCCCAATGAAAGATATGTTGACCAACACAAAACAACCAAGGATCAGTGATGAAATGAAGAAAATTCTACAGCTATGAGAGCACGCTAGAAATGGTGATTGGTACTTATATGAGAAACATATAGAAATCAAAGTTGTTGGGTCTAATCTGTTGCCCTACAAACTACCTGAATTTGTACCAATGAGAGTATTTTCCTTGGATTATATCAGGAAAATATTAAATTATGATTCTATCAACTTCCTAGCAGCCAAGAAGAAAACCCAGTTTAAGTGAAAGAATCAGGTGGGGCCATTTATTTGTAATCACAGTGATACAGAACAAGAAGCAGGAAAGCAATTACTTGAGTACAGATTTGAAGAAATATTTTCATGGAACTACGATCCACAAGGAATATTAAGAAAAATGGGGGTTAAGTGTAAACTAACACCCTATATTAATGAGAAAAAACTAGAGATTGAACAGTATGTCAATCAAACAGAGTGGCTAGAAAACACTTTGGTAGATGTAATTAGACAAGGTGATACTAGTCACACCTTGCAAACTACAAATCAAGTTGAAAAATCTACTAGGAGAGTTAGAGAAGAAGGAACATACACTGTTGAGACAACAACTGAAACAAGGTTTAAAATTAGATACAATAAAAAGCCTAAAGTCAATTTCGTTGATAAAGGAAAAGTGACATTAGAAGTAGAAGAAACAGATGTTCCAGTGACAAATAACGATGCTGCTACAGTCAATACAAATGAGGCAACAACAGAGATTTTAAATTAAGGACAACTTCATAATTCAAATACATAGGTCATAGAGAAACAACAGAATTTGGAAGCATCTTCCTCACAAACAGTAGAAGAAAAAGATCTTGATATCAGGGAAAAATATAAGAAGATTAAGACAAATAATGAAGAAATCAAGAATGAGATTTATTCTCAATATTTGAGGCAAACACTAGGCATTCAAAATAGACTTTAATTAGCTTTTAATTACTCAAACAAAAGTTTGATTTTGTCAGTGTTACAACCAATAGTCGGGATTCAGCCCCATGGGGGTAGGCGAGTTGGTAATTGAAATGTGGTGAAGTTCGTTTGTAAGGCGAGCTCGTACAGGAGGTCACGAGTTAAAATCCCCTGGACTAAAGTGGAGTCTGTGGAGAGGGGCGAGCGCCTGTTCCCAGTGGGTATAGTGGTAGCGGTCATAATCGACCCCGTGTAACGCGAGTTGCGAGGCTTCCCCAGTTGCCGATCCCACTGTAAAAAAAAACCAATAACCAATAGTCAAGTTTCATAAGACAATTGCAGACTACAAGAAAATTGATCTAGAAGTGCCAACAAAAAGCATTCATGCACTAGAAAAGATTAAGTTTCATAGGAAAATTTGAGAGATGTTATATTCTACTATAACCACCAAGGCTGAGTATCAACAAGCTTCAGAATACAATTATAAACATGAGAGATCAAATGAAGGTTGACAAGGCCTCATCATATGCTAAATATCTTAGGATTAAGTCTTTAGAAGAGTTAGTTATCCAATTAGGATATGATCCTGAAAATGATAAAGCAGCAGAATAGTTAGTGAAGAAAAAGAATGAGGACATTGCACCATTGAGGAAACAACTTAAACTCCCACCAACTGAACATCCACAGGACAAAGAAATAGTACAAGTTCAAAGTCAGAAAGATGACATGAAGAATTTTATTTTTCAATTAACAGGACAGATAAAAGAGATGGAGACCCATATGGACAAGATTTTCCATGAAAGAGAAACTACAAAAACACAGGAAACTCCTACAGTAATTCCCATGGTTACTACTGTTGTGCCTTCAACTCTGGAAGAAGAGTTGGCACCAAAAGAACCACTGGCTACTATAGTGCCAATGACATCATCCACAACTTCAACCACAGAGTCTTCTACATCAACAATGCAGCCAATAGATGAGACTAGTAAACTATTAAAGGCCATGGAAGAAATGTCAATTCAAGTAAATGAGATAAACAAATTGAAAAATATGATTGATAATCTTGAAGACACCAAAAAGCTAGCTCAAATCAATGCTAAAATTCATGAGAAAATTGCTAACAGATTAAAGACTGACTTGAATAATCTACAAAAATATTTGACATTGAAAGAGCCAATTTCTTATGTAAAGAATCAGTTATGGAGTAAAATCATTGAAGCCATAAATGACGTTCGGCCATCTATCCAGGTAATATATGAGCTGAGGGATTTACTGAAGGCAGCACAGGTAGAGATTCAGAAAACAAAAGATGAGCTAGGTGAAAAACATGTGCAAGCAATAGAATCGATAAAGTTTCTCAATAGTAAAAATAGGCAAGAGTTGGAAGAAATACAAATCACTGATAGGACAGAAACAATCCTTGAAATAAGGAAATTCATTTCAAAGAAGAATATGATGAAACAAATTTAAGAGAAATGTGAAAACATGAACATAGCCATAACCAAGTTTATGGTTAAATTTGAAAATTTGAGGCAAAGAAGTTTACCTAATATTTTGGTCACTAATGATAAACTCATGCCACATGAGGACTACAATAAGAAAATCAAATAGTATGCAAAAGAGAGCAAGTGGACAAGACAAATGGACAAGGTATTCCTACATGGAAGGTCTTACTTAGAAGTTTTGAAGACTTGTTTTATCTTCGGTATGAGATAAAACACTCATTTTTCATTAAACCAACATTTTCTAGATATACTAAGGCAGATGAAAACTTCAGGAGGCTTAAAAAGATACAAAATCCTAGAGATGAAGCTTGGAAATCACTCACTGACTTACTATAAAAGTCAAATTGCAGAAAGAAAGATAAAAACTGTTTGTTGATTTTTTTCAGTGAAAACAGAGTTTATTACAACAGTAAGGCAGTTTTACTAAGTTAAAGAGTACAAAGGATGAAGAGAATCAGAGTTAAAGAGAATCAGAGTTAAAGAGTATAAGGTAATAAAGATAAAATTTCAAAAACGGATTTGAAATATCTGTGCCAGCAAAGAGAACACCAAGGCAGCCAGCTGCACCTAATCCACAAACAGTTTTCTATTTTATTTGGATAAATAGGACAACTTGTTGATTTGTTAAGCAGCTGTCACTATTTTTTTGTAAAGATATTTTATTTCTCCTTAGATAATTCCTATAAGCATTCTAGGATATTTTGTAAACAATTTTGTATAAATACTTCACTCTTTGAAGTATTTGTGTGGAATAAATTGCTGAAGATTTTTATTGTAACTTTTGTTGGAATTGGAAGCTTTTTGTTGCAAACTTTGAGTAGCAGACTGGATCAAATCAACTAGCATCATATTTCAGGATTCATGTGATGAGCCATTGAAGTGAAGTGCTTTCTACTTGTCATTGTTTATCTTCTCATGTTTTCATGCATCCATTATGTATTCTAAATTTGAATGAATAAACAGGAGTATTATTTCAGGATTTGTTAAAAGCACCATGTCTTTACTGTTTATCATTTCTATGTATTCTGCTAATTTTGAGAGTAGGGAACAATTTATTTCCCCCTCTTTTGTTTTACCTATGTCTACTCCTTCCTTTTTCCAGATCAAAGAACCCTTCATTTCTCTTTATCCTGATCAAACCACTTCACCAAAACAACCTTCCAAGATCTTCAAAGACTTATCTATCTTGCCCTTAAAACATTTGACTTTTTGACCTTGATCCTAGTTCTTTCTATTTGAATTTTGACTCCTTAGCCCAATGGACAAACATATTTCCCACTATCCATCTCATTAATTGATTTTTCCCACCAAACCAAACCAAATCAAAACTCAATTGCACAATCATAACTAGCCTAATATCTTATAATCAGAACAAAGTTAAATCTTACAGAGAGAGCCCCCTCTGAACCGTAGGAAGGCTAGATCCTAGAGTTTAAAAGTAGGTTTGTGGTTACCTCTAGTGTTCTTAGACTTTAAACCAAAATCTCACAACTTGAGAATTACTAGAGTGACAACAGCTTCCAACTGAAAGTTTCATATGCCAAGAAAACTCAGAAGTTTCAAATTTAAGTGTTCTCAATCTATCAAATGATCAAACTCCAAAGATCAAAATCAAAAGTGATAGATAAATATTTCAAGGTTTAAAGTGAATTTGAAGAAGAGAAGTGGGTCCCAAAAGCAAATTCATTCAAATAATCAAGTATAAAGTCCATCAAAAGGAAAAAAAGGCACTTATTTTCTCTCCAAACCATCGAGCTCCCACTCCCTCAGCTCGAAAAACAAGTTTAATGTGTTAAAAACCAAGTTTTTGGGTGGCTCTGCGCTCCTGGAGGCAAGGCGATGCGCTCCTGGAAAAGGCGTTGCGCTCCTGGAGAACGCATTGCGCTCCTGGTAGACCGACATTGCGCTCCTTCCCAGTTTCACTCAAAGCTTCCAAAAATTCATGCAAGTGGTTCAAACCATCAGCAAAGGGTTCTTTCACCTCCTAGAAAGTAAGCAACACATTTTTATGCCCTCCTTTCAATTTCGAATTGAAAAACTTAAGGTGTTTAACTTCTCATTCAAATTTGCAATATTTCACACTATAAAGCCCCAGTTTCACTCCCACATCCCTAAATTTGTTCGGTAGACCTCACATTCCCTTCCCATATCACATCAAACCCTAATCCTATCCCTACATCACGAAATCCCTCTTTCCAAGTTACATTTCCCAAAACCCTAGCTCCTATGCTGCTATTTCCTAGGTAGCTCTATTATCATACCTATAATAAAATTATAAATCTAATTTCCCTCAGTGTTTTGACCCCATATCACCCCCCTAAGTTCCCTAACATGATTCCCTATTTCCCCAATTTTTCCTATTCTCGTCCCCACTCCCTAAAACTATTTTCCACTTCCCTTTCCCTTCCCTAGGGTTTCAAAACTAAAAATGCCATGGAGGAGGAGGACATAGAGGAAAGAATACCTCACAAGGGAGGAAGAATTTTGAGGTTTGAGCCTACTAAACCAGAGAATTGATGGCCTCACCCATGATAGTCACTTTCTTCAAATATGTGGGCTACTTTTATTTCAATGAAATGTTTCAAAGAGTTCAACACCACCCTGTTTTAAGTAGACTTTCATCTCAAAACTTTAGGACAATCAAGTGACCCTTGCAGGTGTCACTTTCACCATATCCACAACCAACAGTGCTACTGCCATAGGAATACCTAATATGTGTGAAAAGTGGTTTAAAGCGAATGACCTAGATAACCAGTATTATGAACCATTCATCAAGCCGCGGTATAAAAATGAGGGAAAGAGAGTCTTCCCTTTCAGTTACCTTCTTATTAGATATGCTTGCATGATGAAAATCATCATGAAGTACTTCTCTTGCGAAGGAAGGTTCTCCAGACTCTACACATACCATATCGGATTGCCTATGCACTTCACAAGAGTCAAATTTCTCAAAATCCCATACTAATTGTTCAAGAGCATGGAAAAAATGTCCTACATAGTACAGAAGAGGGAATATGATCAGCACATGAACTACCTCTTCCATCACTCTTTGATCAAAATTATTGTATTCCATCATCCAAACTAGTTGAAAATTTCATGGGATACTTTCATTACCAATGATGTTTTCACCACTCCATAAGCTCAGCATGTTGAAACCATCCCTCCTCCACCTCAGTCCACCACATATATTCCTACATCAGCTCAGCCTACTAGACCCATATCATCACCATCATTAGTATTTCAGAGTCAAATAGGTTCATCCAGTAGAGTTGTGGTTAAAGAGCCTGAAAACACCAAAGAGGCTGAAAAGGAGAAACAGATCAAGACCTATCAGAGGGGACCTAGGCAAGTGTTTTCTCCACAGATTGTGGAAGGAGCCTTTCCTTCTATTATCACTAAAAAAAAATGAGGCATCATTTTGACAAGGTTACATAGTTTCATGGGTCAAAATAAGGTTTTAAGAGTCATTTTTTAGTTTGAAAAAGGGAAATTATAATTTTTTTATAGTTTGAGTTTACCCTTAGGTCCAAATACACTCATTCTTAAACTCCTACAATTCAAATCATTCATCATTTTCCAATTTTTTTTTTACCGAAAGTTCCAAATTAGCCAAGAATCCCTATTTTCATAGCACATACAGTGTAAAAAAGGCAGAAGGCGCTATGAAACTGCCGAAAGTCATG
Organism: Pinus albicaulis; assembly: GCA_034641835.2. NCBI lineage: Eukaryota > Viridiplantae > Streptophyta > Pinopsida > Pinales > Pinaceae > Pinus > Pinus albicaulis. The sequence continues at coordinate 1,559,171,644 of CM076579.1, forward strand.
AAGCAAAAACTCTGTTTTCTGGTTTTGAGCAGTCAACTTCAAAGGAGGTTTATGAGAAAAAGAAATGTATTGTAAGAAACCGAGAGAGGTTATTTCAAAAACATATCAAATAACACTAACCTCTCTCACTTTTCTCACAAGTGTTATCAATTGGGAGATACAAGGATTTCTTTGAAGCCATATTTTCAGAAAACAGAGTTTTCATGTTTTACACATGTTTTTCAAAGGTAGTTTCTGGATAGCAGGAGATGTGTTTCAAACAAAAAAGAGCGGGTTTTATTCAATACATAATGGCCTACAAAAATCAACTTCACTTTCTAAAAATACATCACAGATGTGGAGATATAGGCTTTGTCCCAAGGCGTATTTTTCAGGAAAAAAAAATAGGAGAAATCTGCAAGAAATGCCTCAAGGAAGCTAAAATGAAGTTGGTTTATGGGTTTTATGGTTTGTAGATGATGAGGACAGGTTATATTTTGAGTTTTTTAGCAACCACACTTTTCATTTGACAAATTTATGAACAATTTTCATACTCAGTATTTTCGTAGCGCATTCAGTGTAAAAAAGCAGAAAAGTGCTACGAAACTGTTGTAATTTCTTCTCTTGATTATTTGGATCAGTTTTCGAAGGGTTGAAGAATGAATCAAGAACTGAATTTTCTATGGAGTATGTATGAAATGGTAATTAAAAAAATATTGGAGGAAAGAATTCAAATATTTCAAGAATAAAGGTTGAAATAGCAGCGCTATGAAAGGCACTACGAAACTACTGTGTTTTCGTAGCGCAGAACATTACAGCATTTTGAGCAGTGTTTAAAGTGAATGGAGGCTAGGGAGGAGTTATGGGACATGTTATTCCAACTTCCAATAGCCAAGGACCATGAAATGAAGGGTACATGATGGTCATAATGTTCAAAGAATGCCAAAAGATCTTATGCCTAAAAAACAGGGTTATGTTTCCTATGTTGGTGGAGGTCAGCAAAATGGTCATGAAGAAATGAATGCCATTATCCAAATTTCGACCATGTGGTGAAATAATTGTAAATGATGTAATTTCAAGTAGATAAGGTTGTTAGGATAAGGCTTTTAAATATATTAATAAGGAGTTTGAGTCCTAGTTGAAATAGGACTGTCAAGTAGGATAGGTGTATGCTTGTCATTAATTTGATGTTTTATGGTTATGCAAGGTGTCATTAAGAAAAATTTAGATGTATCTAGCCTAGAATCAGATCATATGATGATGTAACATGTCTATTAAAGGCCAAGGGGTCGAATTATCAAAGGGTTGGGGACTTTTTAGCAAAACTGTTGCTTTATGTAATTGATTGTGATCAATAAGGCAGAGACGTTTTCTTCTTAATAGACCTGAGATTCTCATGGAATTTTAATGTTTTATTGATCTACATATTATGTTTAACTACTTGCAGTATATCTCATTGATATTACTTAGAATTCATAACCCTATGCTCTGACTTCCTTTAGGAATGAGATGACTGTGTTGTTTTGTGTTTTATGAGTGAATTGCCCTTGAACCACTAGCAGTAGATTTCATTGCTATTACTCAAAATTCATAACTCTATGCTCTGACTTCCTTTAGTACTGAAATTACTACATTGACCTATGTTCTTAAGTAAATTATCTTTGTTAAAGACCCCTATTTTCCTTAGCTTCCATGTCAAGAAACCTTGCCACTGAACTTACTGATTTGTTGACTCCATGAGCCCAATGGTAGTATTAGCCTTCATATTTTCAAGTTGAAAATATACAAAATCAAGACTTAACTCGTAGATTTAGGCATCTATATATATATTTATTCCATATCATTAACCCTTGAGAGAGCCCTCTCAGGCTGAGGAGGCTAAGCCCCAGTCACAAGATTGGTTTGAAATAGTTACACTGAAGTTATCTGATCAGCATCCAATTAGGTATGATTTTGGTGATAACACCTTCTTCATCAGCAAAGCAAGTACACCAGGATGAGCATCAGAAAGAGGAAGTTGTTCATGAGGAATTCATGCAAGAGGATGAGGACCATCATGATAAGGAAACAGAGTTTGACCTAGTTGAATTGGATCAACAAGATGATCATGAGGCCTCAAGCTTTATTATCAAAGAGACAGATGCCCAAATCAGATTGTTGTAAACTAACTTGAATAGAGCTCAGTTTTTCATTTCATTTCTTGATCAGGAGAATAAGCAACTGAAAGATCAACAAGTACTTATGAAGCTAGAGTGGCTCAAATAAAAAAGAGGTAAGGCCATGATGTCACTTGATGATATTGATCATGATGACATTAAAACCAGCAGAACAAGACCTAAGATAAGAGGTCTTAAGAGGGTTCTACAACAGCAGAAAATTGAGGATCAAAAACTCACTTTTGAGGAGAGGATTGCCAAGGAGGTGGAAGATGATAGAGAAATATGGCTTGATAGGGTAAACTTGTTGGCAATATGATTCTTATGTCTTAATATTTTGTCCTTGATGGAAAATCTCTAGAAAATGATGGAGTATATGTCTTCTCTAGAAGTTCAGTAGTTTGTAGAAGGTCTATCAGAAGAAATGTGTAAAGTCCAGCAGAAGTTGGTTAATTTTCATATTGAAGGTTCTATACACGGGTTTGTTCAGGCCAAGTTGCGTATACACGCAGATAAGAATGATCCAAGTCGCGTATGCCTTTTACGCTCTAAAAATATGATACCAGGGGGCTTTACCATGGTATTAGCCCACAGTATTGAGCATTGTGTCATCTATTTGATTTTGTATAAGAATACCATTGGCAGTTGTGTGGTTTTGACTCATGGTATTGGTAAGGGCTGTTACTGAATACTTCTCTCTAAATTATATATGCATGCGATGAACTGTATTTTATTGGTAGATCTGAATCTATGATGCACCCTTGGATACAATGATGGATCAGGATCTCTAGACCTGAAATGACTATGTTCGTCTCAGTAAAAGAATGTATATACGCATATTTGTCTCAAAAATAGCACATATAGGGTTTTCTGAAGCTTATTACAGAGGTTATCTATTTATTACTGTTGTATTTCTGTTATCTGTCAATGAAGTCTTCATGTAGATCTATGTTTCTTGAATGATGTATATGCTACTAAGTTGAATATGTACAAATCTGATCAATGAGTGAGTAAATATGTTTGATGATGTCTGACTGATTAAGGCTTCTGCAATTCTAAAAATATATCTGGCCGAAAGCCTCAAATCTAGTTCTGAGACTAACTATATTCTGGAAGATCAATATTCACATATTTATACGCAGTTTGGTGTAAAGGAAAGTGCGTATACACGTGAGTTTAATAAAGCAAAGTCGCATATGCATTTTAAGATAATGAATGTTCAGGGTTGATTTTGATTCTTCATACTGATTCTAAAATCTAGGTTATTACTGTGCTCTCGTTACAATTATCTCACTGTTTTGATTGAAGTATTGAGTGAAGTTTATTGTTATTGATATTTATGAAGATTTGTGTTGAAGATGTGTGATCCAATGTGAAAATTGATGAAACGTGGTCTGAAATGGTTCTGAGGGTTGAAGCCTTCAATGTGGAAGTAGAGGCATCCTGCTAGTAGAAGTCGGTGTTCTGACGAGGGGGTTGAAGCTCCCTTCTAGTAGTGCCTCGTAAACGAGATCGGGGGGTTGTAGCTCCCTTCTAGTAGTAGCTGGATAACAAGAGAAAGTTGCAGCCTTCTGCAGGTAGATTCCTTCGTAGTGATATGAGTCTGCATCAGTAAAATATTGTAAGCAGTTTTACATTTAATAAATATTGAAGACAGAGACGACAACAGTGGTTATTTTCTCCTGAATTGGGTTTACACCTTAAATCTTGATGTTCATGTGTGATTCTCTTGTGTGATGATTTATTATGTTGTTACTACACATATTTACTGCTTAACTAACTATTGCATAACTGATAATATGAGTTAAATATTGTTTCTGAAAGTTTATCTAACATTAAAGGTATCTTAGTATACGCAAGTATCGGTTGGTATATCCACATACATACGTGAGTTGGGTTCATTAAAGTCACGTATGGAATTTAGTAAAGAAAAAGTTAAAGTTATCAGTGAGCTCTAAATATTGATTCACCCCCCCCCCCCTTCTTAGTATTTTTCCCAACAGTTGGTATCAGAGCAGGTACTTCTGTAGAAGCTTAATTGCTAGAAGGAAGATCAGCTAAGATGAGAAATCGAGATGGGACAACATCTATCAGGCCTCCTCTATTCAATGGAAACAATTTAATCTTCTGGAAGACAAGGAAAAGATCCTATCTTCAGTCTCTTGGAGCAGATGTATGGGCTATAGTTAAAGAAGGTTATCAATATCCAATGTCAGTTCCAATAGATCCAGCTGCAAGAAAGAACTGTGAAACCAATACAAAGGTGGTCAATGCATTATTGGGAAGTTTGACTAAATCATAATTTGTCAAAGTCATGCAGTTGAATATAGAAAAGGATATATGGGAAAAATTAATTTTGAGCTATGAAGGTGATGCCAAGGAAAAAAGTACTAAACTCCAAACTCATAATTCAATATGAGAAACTTAGAATGCATAATGAGGAAAACATTACTAGTTTCTTTTTACGTCTAGATGATATTGTAAATTGTATGGTAAATCTGGGTGAAACCATAACTAGCACTACTCTGGTAGAAAAGGTTTTAAGATCTCTAACTCCCAAATTCGAGTCAAAAGTATCTGCTATTGAAGAGAAGCAGGATCTACAAACTGTTATTATTTTTCAACTTCATGGGATTCTGACTGCTTGTCAAATGAGAAAAGGAGGTCCATTTGAAGTCAATGAAGTTGTCTTTAGGGTTGCTGCAAAAGGAAAGGAAGTAGAAGAACAGGAAGGATCAGGGTATGTTTCAGAAGAAGATGAGATAAATTTTGTAAAGAAGCTACAACTTGGCACTGGAAGGTTCAAATGTAATATTCCTTTTAAATGTTTTTCTTGTGGAAGATTTGGTCATTATGCTGCTAAATTTCCCTATAAAGATAATAATGAAAAGGGAAAGGAAGTGGAAAAAGGAAATAAGAAATGATTTATCAATAGAAAAAACTATTATACTCATGAAGATAGTGATGGTCTATCAAATAGTGAAGAAGGAGAATCTGATCAAGATTTTAGACTACTCATGGCTTTTGAAAAAGACTCTAATGAGGCTAAAGATACTTTTATGGATGATTAGAAGAAAATTATTTTCTTGAAGAAATAAATCATCTCAAAATATGTTTGGAAGAAAATAAAATTTCCATAGATACTCTAAAGAATCAACTTATAGAAAATGAGAAGCACAATGAGAAATTAGAATGTGAAATAGTAAGTCTAAGAAAGGAAATTGAGAAAGTGAAAACTTTAAATCTTAGATTTGATAAAGGAACTGAAACCTTGATGAAATTATCAAGGTAAAATGCTCTCCTCTTGTAAAGATAGGTCTTGGATATATCAAATAATCCTCTCAGTCTTCAGCACCAAGCTATCTAAATGTAGCTAAAGGCAGTCTGCAACATTTTGACACTCAACAAAAGAAAAAAGAGTCTACACAAGTAAAGCATGACCACTTCAATACAAGGAAGAAAAATAACAAAAATATCAATCAGGAGGTAAACTTAAATAGAAGGTTTCATGATCGCAGAAATTTCTTCTTTAATGGACAATGTTTCTCATGTCATAATTTTGGTCATAAAGCTACTTAATGTGTTGCATATAAAATCATCATGACCAGAGAAGCAAGAAAGGAAAGAAATGAGACTGGAATAAAGAAGAATACTTATAACAACTTTTCTCCTCTTCAAAATGAAATTGAATGTTTTTATTGCAATAACTTTGGAGATGAAGAATCTGAATGAAGGAGAAAACTTCAACCAAAAGAGCACATACCTTCAAATACCAAGGTATGGAGAAAGAAGGACTTATAGTTTGAAAGTTGTGGCATAGATTAATTTGCTGAAGGGGAATAAAATCAATGGTACATTGATAGCGGATGCTCAAAACACATGACAGGTGATAAAAATAAACTCCTTTCATACAATTCTCTAGAGAAGGAAAAGAATGTTACCTTTGGAAATGACTCTCCTGTTGTCATTAAAGGAAAATGTTCTATTTTTCTAAAATAAAAGGTGAAAGCTAAGAATGTTATGTATGTTGATAGATTAAAGCATAACCTGTTGAGTGTGAGTCAAATGTGTGATCAAGGAAATGAAGTTGTCTTTAGTTAAAAAGAATGTATAGTACATGAACTTGACATAGGAAAAATTGTAATAAAATGAACTATAACACCAAGCAATCTGTATGTCTTGAAAGGTGGCCAAGAGAAATGCTACTTGGGTAAACCTTTATAAAATTGGATATGGCACAAAATATTGGGGCATTTGAGCTTCCCTAAAATACATAAATCTAGCAGACTCAAAGTTGTTCATGATCTTCCCAGCATCACTCTGCCTGAAAGTACCATATGCAAGTCATGCCAATTTGGTAAGCAAACCAGGGTGCAATTCAATGCCAAAGAAGGATTAGAAAATAAGCCTCTTGAACTTATACATACTGATATATGTGGTCCTGTAAGGAAAAGGTCACCTCGTGGAGAACAATACTATATTTTATTTATTGATGACTTCTCTATAATGTGTTGGATCGGTTTACTGAAACATAAAGATGAAGCATTTGAAAAATTTAAAATCTTCAAAGCTTTGGTTGAAAATGAATTAGATATAAAAATCAAATGTCTTAGATCTGACCAAGGAGGAGAATATATATCAGATGAATTATTTGATTTCTGTGAACATAAAGGCATAAAAAGACAGTTTTATGTAGCTGGAACCCCACAACAAAATGGCATGGCAGAAAGGATGAATAGAATAGTTCAATAGATGGCTTGGGCTATGCTTGATGAATCTCGAACTCCAAACACCTTTTCGAAAGAATTAGCTCATACTATAATAAATATTATTAACAAGGGTCATGTTCATGTGAACATTGATAAAACTCCTTATGAACTCTAGTATTGAAAAATTTCCACTGTAAAGAATTCTAGAGTTTTCGGAAGCAAATTTTCTATCAAGAAAAATGATGAAAAAATTGGTAAGTTTGAACCTAGAGCAGATGGAGGAATATTTCTTGGTTACTCTTATAGAAGTAAAGCATATAAATGTTACAATAAAAGACTTCAGAAGATTCTTGAATGTATTGATGTTGTAATTGACGAGTCTCTCTCAGCTCCTAAAAGGGAAATAACAACAAAAAATGAAGATGATGATGATGTATATTTTCCCTCATCAAATAGCAAAAATATAGAAGGTGAACCCAATGAAGCACCAGAAGAAGATCTATCTGAAAAGGCTCCATCCAGGTATGTTCAAAAGAGTCATCCAGAATCTCAAATTTTGGGATAAAAGGGCTCAGATGTCCAAATAAGAAGAACTCTTGTAGGATCCCCTAGCTATCTGGAATTCTTATCCACTATTGAGCCATAGAATGTAAATCAATCTAGTAAAGATGAAGGTTGGATTCAAGCCATGAATGAAGAACTTGATCATATTGAATAGAATCATACTTTGGAATTGGTTCCAAGACCTCTTGATAAAAATGTTATTGGAACAAAATGGATATCCAAAAACAAGTTAAATGAAAATGGAGATGTTATTAGAAATAGAGCTAGACTTGTTTGTAGAGGGTATTCTAAACAAGAAGGTATAGACTTTGAAGAAGCATTCGCTCTTGTTTCCAGACTTGAAGCCATAAGAATGTTTCTTGATTTTTCAAGGTTTCAAAAATTCAAAGTTTATCAAATGGATGTTAAATATGATTTCCTCAGTGGTGATCTAGGAGAAGAATTCTATATAGAACAACCAGAAGGATTCATTCTAGGAAATGATGAAAAACTTGTTTTCAAACTTAAAAAGGATTTATATGGTCTCAAACAAGCTCCTCGAGCATGGTACTATCATCTTGACAAATATATTCATCAACAAGGCTTTACAAAGGGATCTGCTGATAGTAAATTATACACAAAAATTGAGAATGATAAACTATTGATTGTAGTTTTGTATGCTGATGACATCATTTTTGGAAGTAATGAAGAGTCCATGAGTCAGAAATTTTCTTCTGTTATGCAGCAAGAATTTGAAATGTTCTTACTTGGGGAACTAACATTTTTCCTTGGCTTACAAGTGCAACAAGCAACATATGGCATATTTTTATCACAGAAAAATATCTTAAGAAAATTTTGAGGAAGTATGGGATGGAAGACTGCAAACCTGTTAGTACTCTAATGGTAAATGGATGTAACCTCATTTCTCATGATGATTCTCCCACAGTGAATCAACCAGAATATAGATCCATGATTGGAAGTCTACTTTATCTAACCCGGAAAAGACTAGACAGTATGCATGCAATTGGGATTGTTGGACGATTCCAAGCTAATCCAAAAGATTCTCACCTTGAGGCTGTAAAAAGAATATTAAAATATCTACAAGGGACTCAATAATTTGGTCTATGGTATCTAAAGGATGATGATCTCACTCTTCATGCTTACAAAGATGCGGATTGGGCTGGAAATGTTGATGATTGAAAAAGCACTAGTGGTGGTGCATTTTATATGGGGCCCCAATTAGTATCTTGGTTCAGAAAGAAACAAAGTTATATTGCCTTATCTATAGCAGAAGCAGAATATGTGGCTACTGCATCATGCTGCACACAACTTATTCAGATGATGCAGACACCACAAGACATTCAAATCAAACGTTCACCTCCCATATCCATTCTATGTGATAATACAAGTGCCATTAGTATCTCGAAGAATCTTGTTATGCATTCCAAGACTAAGCACCTTCCTATCAAGTATCACTTCCTATGTGAACAAGTGCTTGAACAGAAGGTTAAATTGGCATATGTTCCCTCCAAAGAACAAGTTTTAGATATATTTACTAAACCTCTTCCCAGGGAAGCATTCGAATATCTCAGACAGAAGATGGGAGTTGTCTCTACCTCTCTGATCAAATCTGCTAAATTTCAGAAGGTTAAATTCGATACACTGGTTTCATAAAGGCTAATCGCGTATATACGTGAGTTTTTGTGCATAAAACTGCATATGGTTTTTGCTGACAGAAATTCTTTGGGTCAGCTTTCAGAAGAGTTGTGATGATGTTGGGTAATCTTTGTTGTTGTTCTAGTATACATCTTATTGTACCATTCTTTGATATTTATCTCCTTGATGAATATGCTTTGATGAATTCGTTGTTGAAGGTGTTCAAGATGCACAAGCTTAGGGAGAGCACCCACCTTGTTGAAAAGGATGCATTTTTGGCATTCTAATTGATTTCCGATTTATGATCTCTCTCTTGAGATCTTTTGGTACTAATTATAAAAATTCATATTTGTAATTTGATGAAAAGGTCATGTTGAGACCTATGATGTAAAATTTTTATATTCAGTCATATGAGGTCTTGTTCAAATTTGTAAACCCACTTGGTTAGGTAGTTGAGTGAAATATGTAATTCCACTTGTTTGGATCATTGATGTAAGTATGAGTCCTTGGTGATAGGAAAGGTCACACTCGGTTGAGTTATAGAGTCATGTACTTCATTGAAAAATCTATCTAAAGGTTCAGCATGAACTCAAGGGGAGAATGGTATCTTCAGTGTGCATCATATCTACAAGATCCATCCTTTTCCCTTTATGTAAAATGGGGAGAGTATTCTGATATGGTGATCAAAATCCATCGTGGTTGCCATCAAGTCCAAAGGGGGATATTGTTGGAAATATGATTCTTATGTATTAATATGTTTTCCTTGATGGAAAATCTCTGGAAAATGATGGAGTATATGTCTTCTGGATAAGTTCAGTAGTTTGCAGAAGGTCTATCAGAAGAAATGTGTAAAGTCCAGAAGAAGTTGGTTAATTTTCATATTGAATGTTCTATACGCGGGTTTGTACAGGCCAAGTCGCGTATACACACAGATAAGAACGTTCTGATTCATGTATTCCTTTTACACTCTAAAAATATGATACCAGGGGGATTTACCATGGTATTAGCCCATAGTGTTGAGCGTTGTGTCGTCTATTTGATTCCATCCAAGAATACTATCGACAGTTGTGTGGTTTTGACTCATGGTATTGGTAAAGGCTAATTTTATATAAGGAGAAGAAGATCATAGTGAAAAGTGTGCATGGGTAAGGGATGTTACTAAATACTTCTCTCTGAAGTATATCTACATGGGATGGACTCTATTTTATTGGTATATCTGAATCTATGATGCACCCTTGGATACAATGATGGATCAGGATCTCTAGACCTGAAATGACTATGTTCTTGCATGATCTATTGAAGATATGATTAGATCTGTGATCTGGCGCATGTTTGCTGAAGTGAAGTGAAGAAATCTGGGTAAGTTTTATAGATCTGAAGCATTATACAAAATTAATATTTACAGATCTATATGCTAGTTCATCTTGGTAAAAGCACGTATATACGCGGCTTTGTCTCAGAAAAAGCGCGTATGGAAGTCAGGGTTTCTGAAGCTTATTGTAGAGGTTAAATTTTTATTGTTGTTTTATTTATGTTGTCTTGCAATGAAGTCTTCATGTAGATCTTGGTTTCTTGAATGTTGTATATGCTACTAAGTTGAATATGTACAAATCTGATCAATGAGTGAGTAAATATGTTTAATGATGTCTAAATGACTAAGGGTTCTGCAATTTTGAAAAGATATCTGACTAAAAGCCTTAGATCTGGTTCTGAGACTGACTATATCCTATAAGATCAGTATTCACAGATCTATATGTAGGTTGGTGTGAAGGAAAGCACGTATACACTTGGGTTTAGTAAAGAAAAGTTGCATATGCATTTTAAGATAATGAATGTTCAGGGTTGAGTTTGATTTTGCATACTGATTCTAAAATATGGGTTATTACTATGCTCTCGTTATAGTGATCTCACTGTTCTGATTGAAGTATTGGGTGAGGTTTATTATTATTTATCTTCATGAAAGTTACATTGAAGCTGTGTGATCCAGTGTGAAAATTGATGAAACGTGGCCTGTAGTGGTTCTGAGGGTTGAAGCCTTCAGTGTGGAAGTAGAAGTTAGTGTTTTGATCAGGAGGCTGGAGCTCCCTTCCAGTAGTGGTTGGTAAATGAGGTCAGGGGGTTGTAGCTCCTTTCCAGTAGCAGCTGGAGAACGAGAGAAGGTTGCAGCCTTATGCAGGTAGATGCCTGCGTACTAATAGGAGTCTGCATCAGTACAATATTGTAAGCAGTTTTCCATATAATAAATATTGAAGACAGAGATGACAGCAACAGTGTTTTTCTCCTGAATTAGGTTTCCACCTTAAATCTTGATGTTCATTTTTTATGCCCTTTTGTGATGATTTATTATGATGTTACTGCACATATTTACCGCTTAACTAACTGTTGCATAACTGATAAGATGAGTTAAAGATTGTTTTTGAAAGTTTATCTAACATTAAAGGTATCTCAGTATACGCAAGTATCTGTTGCTATATCAGCGTGCATACGTGAGTTGGGTTCATTAAAATCGTGTACGGAATTGAGTAAAGAAAAAGTTAAAGTTATCAGTGAGGTCTAAATACTTATTCACCCCCCCCTCTCCGTATTTTTCCAAACAAAACCTCCACCTTGATAAAATCCTCCACAAAGCAAAAAAACATAACAATATGCTCAGAAACATTTCTAATACGTACATCACAAGAAATAAGATCTGTAGCACTACACTAAACTCAAGCAACTGGATGAGAAACATAAGCAAACCCTAGGCGAGCAAAAGGAAGGAGATAAGCTTGAAATCCTTGTCGAGGCCTCTCTCATTGTGTAGGATAAATCATCATCATTATAAAAAAAACTTGAATAGTTTTTTAGCAAATTTTGAAATTTTGGGTTTTTGCAAACTTTTGACAGTTTTCAACACAACTAGACTGTTAGGAGTGCAGCGCCCTAGGCGTTGAACTTCTTCTAGAGACCTCCAAATGAAAAAAAAGGCCACCATTGGATTTAGAAGGAAAAAAGTAGTCACGTTCGACACTTTTCTAAACAAATTTGGACAATCTGTCTAGGAGAAAGGTCAAAAAACACCTCAAAAATCATGTTTTTGCGTTGATTTTCAGCTAAGCGTTTCCCTCCTAACCAATATTGGGATATTAATCTTTTTTAGGGCTAAAAATTATCCTTTTTGGAAACCAAGCACATTTCTGGAAACTATATAGGACAGGCTTTCCAATGAGCCATCCTAAGCTCAATTTGGACATGGGAAACCCCCTCAAAAGCCAAGCTGAATATGGTGTTGTGCTCATGACACTAGCTCTGCACTCCTTACCAGTGACTGATATTTCTGATTTTTTCTCAGTTTTTTGAGTTTGACCATGGAAAATCATGATTTTACTAATGTAAATTATGGATGTAAATTGATGTAGTAGCGTTAAACTCAATTTTCATTATTTAATTATGTAATAAGGGGGGTGATACATTTTAATTATTTTATTCATTTTAATAATTTAAGAGAGAAAAATGTAAAGGTGAGGATTATTGTATATATTATTTTAATAATTAAAAGGATATGAGTGAAATAGAATTAGGTAGCAAATTTAGGGAGTAGGAATTCTATGTACAGGACTTTGTTGAGTCCACACCTAAAATGAATCTAAATTAGATTTAGTTGAGATTTTTGGGGAGATATTTTTGGAATGGAGTAAATCCATATTTGCGTATAAATAGGAGAGTTGTGTAAAGAAGAAAACAAGGAAGAGAGGGAGAAGTGAGGAATTCAAAGAGAGTGAGGAATGATTTGAGAGCTTTTGTAAAGGGCCAAGAGTCGAGAGAGGCTCTCCATTCTAATATTTGGCTGAGGATTTCTCTTGTTATTATATATCTGCATTTTATTTGTATAAGCTCTCTTTCGACTATATATATTTCATGTTTAAGTGAGTATAATTTTAAAGCGATTTCTTAAGTGTTTATGAATTGGAGGAAGGATTTACTGATCTGATTTAACCCAGAATCCCAGCATTATTTGGTATCAGAGCTTGTTAAGATGCCTATTTAAAATCTGCAAGTTTGTATATATACTATGTGTGCAACTGTGATTGCAGGAAAAGTTTATATCGAGGGGGAAATTTTCATCTTACACGAGATAAGGAAGTGTGATCGAGTTTGAAAGGATCGCACCCAGCAATTAAAGGGAGTCCACACACTTGAGGAGCCGTGACTCCACAGTAAGAAGGATCCACATGGTTCGATGGTGCCACAGATCAATTAAACAACGCACATCATAGCAGAGGAGATTCGTAAGGTTCAATCCTCAAATGTTAACACTAGCCAACGCAAGGAAGATGCGGTGGTGTGCCAACGAGTCGCAAAATCTGTGAGTGGCTATCACTCGAGCTAGAAGTCAACACCATCTGACATGAAGAGCGACCGTTGTGCCATTGCAGTGGGTAGTGAAGGAGTGGCGTGAGTGCAAGTGTGGATTGAAGTTACACTCTGCACTGGAGTAAGGAGTATGGTTATGGCCATAGCGGAGCCACATGCCAATGTAATATGTTAGTTGCTACAGATGGAATAAATGCATGATTGATATAGATGGAGCACCAAAAACCATATATCAGTTACCATCGACATGGAATGAGATCATAGGGTCGACATACGAGTTAAAGATCTTGGGAAAAATACTGAGAGGGGGGGGGGGTGAATCAGTATTTAGGACTTACTCATAACTTTTTACTTTTCCATTCACTAAAACCCATACGCTACTTTCCTGAAGCCAACTAGCGTATACACGCGGATATCCTTCATAAAACTCGCGTATGAACAGAGATCTAATTATACAGATAATTCTTAACTTAGTTCTTTGCAACATTCATTCTTCTGATGTTTAGTTAACAATAAGCATGAGCAGTAATAAAAGAATAAACCATCACAAATAAGCAACACACATGAACACCAGGATTTTAGGTGGAAGCCCAAGTCGGGAGAAAACCACCACTGCCATTGTCTCAGCCTTCAATATTTTATTATAAAGAAAACATCTTACAACCATGTACTGGCGCAGACTCATACCAGCACGCAGGCACCCACCTGCAGAAGGCTACAACCTTCTCTCATTTACCAGCCTCTCCTGGAAGGGAGCTACAACCCCCTGCTCTCGTTTACAAGCCTCACCTGGAAGGGAGCTATGACCCCCTGCTCTCGTTTACCAGCCTCACCTAGAAGGGAGCTACAACCCCTTGACTGAAGGCTACAACCCTCAACACCACCATGGACCACGTTTCATCAATTTTCACACTGGATCCAACCCACACAATTAAGCTCAAGGAACATTCATCAAACCAACAACTTGCTCTATAGTAGCATAATCAATATTCGAACAACCAAGATCATCATTGAAAGATAGCAGTAAAATAGCAGAACAGATCAGACATTTCATACCATTTACTTCAGCAAACCCTAGTTTTCATACACGCTTTACTTTCACTGATCCGGCGTATGTATGCACCTTCATTTATATAAAACCGCATATACATATTCACAAACTTCAGAACTGGTTTCACATTCCATACGCGCTTCCATGGAATTAAACCTGCGTATATACACGCTTCCTCTGTTACAAACTAGCGTATAGATCTTCAGACATTTTAGGTCAGCGCAATTCTTCAGAACAGATGCATAGCTCAGATTATACCTTTCACTTCAAAAACATGTTCACCTCATCTTAGACCTAAACATTCCATAAACAGATCTAGAAGATACATTTCAGATCTAGAGATCCCTCTTCATCATTTTCTTCACTGGTGCATAATGAATTCAGATCTATCATTCAACTGTTACCCATTCCATACAGATATACTTCAAAGAGAAGTATTCATTAAAACCCAGACATCTTGCCCACACTTTGTACAATGAAATTCTTCTCCTTATATAGATTTAGCCTTTGTCAATACCATTAGCCAAAAGCACACAACTTCTGATGGTATTCCTGGACGGGATCATATAGACAATGCAACGCTCAAAAAAATGGGTCAATACCATGCTAGTAACCCTTGGTTTTATTCTTTTAGAGCGCAATTGAGCATATGCGACTTGGCACGTAATTTTCTGCGTGCATACGCTACTTCTCCTAAACAAACCCGCGTATGGTTTGTGTCACACACTTTTCATCATTTTTCTGGCCCTTACTAATATTTATTTCTATGATACTTCTGAGCTACTTGTATAACATCGGATTTACATCATTAGTAAACGCATCAAGCATCAAGAACAACTTCATTAAGTGGGTTGCCATCAAGGACAACACTCTGCATCATATTGCCAACAATCTCCTCTTTTGGACCTCATGACAACCACGATGGTGTTTGATCACCACAACAGATAGATACATTAAGCATGTCAGATAGATACATTAAGAATAATGATATTCTTCCCTTATTCAAACACCATGTCACTCTCCCCCTGTGACATCAACGGAAAAGGGCGGATCAAAACCAACACAAGGTTGTTTTCTCCTCATGTAGATAGAAGAGAGCTGTAAATCTGATGTGCACTGAAGTTACCATGCTCCCCCATAGTTCATGCTGAAACTTCAAACATATTTTTCAATGAAGTACATGACTCTATGACCTTCCTATCACCAAGGACTCATACTTACATCAAAGATCCAACCAAGTGGATTTACATATGAGACTCAAATACCCAACCGAGTGGGATTACACAATTTGACTTAACTACCCAACCAAGAGGGTTTACACATTTTGACTCAAGTACCCAAGCAAGTGGGTTTACATATTTGATCAAGTCCTTACATGACTGAATATTACAATTTTACATCAAGACCTTTTCATCAAATTAAAAATATGACTTTTTATGACCAATACCAGAAAGACCTCAATTGAGAGATCACATTTCAGAACCATCATAATGCCAACAATGCATTATACTCAGCAAGGCTAATGATCCCCATGAAAATGTCCATCCAAGAATCCTTTCCATATGACCAAGGCTCCTCCTTAGCTTGTGCAACCTGAAACTCTTTCAACAGCAAGTTATCAGAAACAATCTCTGCATGATCTGTCCTTATCTCTGAATCATAAGACTTCCATCTCATCCATGTGTGAAAACAAAGAATACTCTTAAGCAAAAAGAAAACATGGCTCATCTATAATCTCATCATACGAAACCATGTATCATGTCATCATCATTTAGAACTGAGAAATAAGCAGATACAGTGCCAATAATACAATCATTAGTAGTCAGACTGATGCTCCCCCTGAACCTGTGCTCCTGATCTTTAGCTTGTCATACTATTTTTCTTGTCATAAATGCATACGCGACTGTCTCCATCGTAACTCACGTGTATATGCAGATTTAGTTCACAGAACCCGCATATGGAAAGTGAAACATTGAAAACTTCACATTCGTTCATCTCCCCCTGAGTTTGTACCACATGTACCTGTCTTCTTCACATCAGATGCTCTGTCAGAAATAAACATAACCAGACTAACCAAAACCATCATGGGAATCACCATACATCGAATACATTACTAATCTCTATAATGTATCTCACATCACTCCTGCAGTCATTAAGAGAACTAAGCTTTAGAAGCGGATGGCTGCAGTAGGGTCAACATTACCTACGTTTCAGACCGGTCCTCCTTCTTTTTCCAACTTTGCTTTAACTTTCTTATTGTGTGCTGGAAGTTCTCCAATTTCTCAGATCTATTCATCCTGCATTATTTTTCTACATGTCCATACTTGTTACAAGTATAGCATCTTATGTGACCAGAAAAGTAAGCAGAAGGATTATAATGTGTTGTTTTATTCTTCCTTCTATTGCAATCAGCTGCTTTATGACCATAGTTGTTGCATGAAAGACAATATCCCTTGAAGAAACCAGAGTACCTTTCTGTGTAGAATCTATTTGATTGTGACTGAAACAATCTGCTTCTGCAATTGGCTGCAACATGCCCATAATTATGACATTTAAAGCATTCAACATTATTGAATGATTTCCTTTGAGTGTTCATGATTGTCGGTTGACTTCTTGTTTCTTTCAACTCTTCAGGTTTTGCATTGACATCCTTTGAATCTTTAGCACTTCCTTGTGAACTAGATTCTCCTTTAATAGTTTCATGAAAACCAAGACCAAGTTTAATAGAAGGAGATCTTTGATTACTAAGAAGATTATCCAGAATCTTAGTACTATCTTGAAACCTCAAGATTTTATCCTTTTCTTCTAATTTACCTTTGAGAATATTTACCTCAACCTCCAATTTTTGGCATTGCTTCTTCATGCTTTCTTCGACCCTTTTTCCTTCTTGTACTTGATCATTCAATTTTAAAATTTCTTCCTTCAACCAATTTTCTTGTTCTTCACATGTTTGTAGCAGTTCTTCATTCTTCTTATTTGATTTTTCCAGATCTTCTTTGAGAGAGATGATTTCTGCTTCAAGTCCTTCCTTTTCAAATGGTAGGGGTTCTTCATTCTTCTTATTTGATTTTTCCAGATCTTCTTTGAGAGAGATGATTTCTACTTCAAGTCTTTCACTTTGATTGGTTTCATAAACATACAACTTTTGATACTTGTCTATCTGTCCATTCAGTATTTCTTTCTGTTCATTCATTCTAGAGATCATATCTTTGTAGATAGATTCTCTCTTATGAAATTGATTCCAATCATTACTTTCATAATTGATCTTGATATTTGCTTCTAGACTTATACTGTTACTTTCACTATCTTAACCATTGCATGCACAAGAAGGTAAATCACAAGAACAACAATCAATACCTGTTTCCTCTTCTTCATTTTCTGTTGCACATGTTTTCTGAGGTATCTCCTTTCCTTTAGTAGCCTTCTTCTTTTGCTTCTTTGCCATGAGAACTTGTAGATCTTTATCAGAATCTTCTTCTTCCTCATCATTCTCTTCATTTGTATAGTAACTCTTTCTCTTTTCAAATTGTTTCCCTTTACCATGATTTTCTTCATAAGGACATTTAGCAGCATAATGACCAACTCTTCCACAAGCAAAACACTTGAAGGGAAGCTTAACTTTGAATCTTCTAGTTCTTAGTTGGAGTCTTCTCACAAAATTTGCTTTTCTTCTTCTGATATATAATTTGATTCCTTGACATCTTCCTTTTCTTTTCCTTTTGCAAACACCTTAAAAGTAGCTTCTTTGATTTGAGAGGGACCTCCTTGTCTCATTTCATAAGCAGTCAGAATACCATGTAGTTGAACAATAGTAAGAGTTTGCAGATCTTGCATTTCTTCAATAGCTGACACTTTTGACTCAAATTTCAAAGTTAAATATCTTAAGACTTTTTCCACCAGAGTAGTATCGGTTATGGTTTCACCCAAACTTCTCATACGATTAACAATATCATCTAGACGTAAAAATTAACAATATTCAATTCTGAGAGTTTGGAGTTTTGCACTTTTTACCTTTGTATCTCCTTCATAGCTCAGAATGATTTTGTCCGATATTTCTTTTGCTGAATTTAGCTGCATCACTTTAGAAAATTATGGTTCAGACAGGCTTCCTAATAAGAAATTGACGACTTTGGCATTGATTTCATATTTCTTCCTTTCTGCTGCATCAGTAGGAATACTTGCTGGATACTGATAACCTCCTTCCACGATTGCCCATACTTCTGCACCAAGACTTTGCAGATATGATTTTGTTTGTATCTTCCATAATAATAGATTTTTTCCATTGAATAGAGGTGGCCTTATAGACATTACCCCTTCATGACTTCCCATTGCGATGGATCTCCTTCAAGCGATCAAGCTTCTGCAGAAGGACCTGCTCTGATCCCAATTGTTGGGAAAAATACTGAGAGGGGGGGGTGGTGAATCAGTATTTAGGACTTACTCATAAATTTTACCTTTTCCATTCACTAAAACCCATACGCGACTTTCCTGAAGCCAACTAGCATATACATGCGGATATCCTTCATAAAACTCGCGTATGAACAGAGATCTAATTATACAGATAATTATTAAATTAGTTCTTTGCAAAATTCATTCTTCTGATGTTTAGTTAATAGTAAGCATGAGCAGTAATAACAGAATAAACCATCACACATAAGCAACACACATGAACACTAGGATTTTAGGTGGAAACCCAAGTCGGGAGAAAACCACCGCTGCCGTTGTCTCAGCCTTCAATATTTTATTATGCAGAAAACATCTTACAACCATGTGACAGCGCAGGACTCATACAGCCTGAGCTTCCCACCTGACTTCAGCCTTCTCTTGATTACCGGCCTCTCCAGGAAGCTGACCACAACCCCTGCTCGTTTACCGGCCTCTTTTGGAAGAGGAGCTACGGCCCCACCACTCATTTACCGGCCTCACAGAAGGGAGCTGTGGTGACTACAACCCTCAGCACCACCATGGACCACGTTTCATCCATTTTCACACTGGATCCAACCCACACAATTAAGCTCAAGGAACATTCATCAAACCAACAACTTGCTCTATAGTAGCATAATCAATATTCAAACAACCCAGATCATCATTGACAGATAGCAGTAAAATAGCAGAACAGATCATACATTTCATACCATTTACTTCAGCAAACCCTATTTTTCATATGTGCTTTCCTTTCACTGATCCGGCGTATATACGCGCCTTCATTTATATAAAACCACGTATACATATTTACAAACTTCAAAACTGGTTTCACATTCCATACGCGCTTTCACTGAATTAAACCCGTGTATACACGCACTTCCTCTGTTACAAACTAGCGTATAGATCTTCAGACATTTTAGGTCAGCGCAATTCTTCAGAACAGATGCATAGCTCAGATTTTACCTTTCACTTCAGAAACATGTTCCCCTCATCTCAGACCTAAACATTCCATAAACAGATCTAGAAGATACATTTCAGATCTAGAGATCCCTCTTCATCATTTTCTTCACTGGGGCATAATGAATTCAGATCTATCATTCAACTGTTACCCATTCCATAAAGATATACTTCAAAGAGAAGTATTCGTTAAAACCCAGACATCTTGCGCACATTTTGTACAATGAAATTCTTCTCCTTATATAGATTTAGCCTTTGTCAATACCATGAGCCAAAACCACACAACTTCCGATGGTATTCTTGGATGGGATCATATAGACAATCCAGCGCTCAATACAATGGGTCAATACCATGGTAGTAACCCCTAGTTTTATTCTTTTAGAGTGAAATTGAGCATACGCGACTTGGAACGTACTTTTCCGCGTGCATACGCTACTTCTCCTAAAAAAACCCGTGTATTCTTTGTGTCACACACTTTTCATCATTGTTCGGGCCCTTACTGATATTTCTTTCTATGATACTTCTCAGCTACTTGTATAACATCAGATTTACATCATTAGTAAATGCATCAAGCATCAAGAACAACTTCATTAAGGGGGTTGCCATCAAGGACAACACTCTGCATCATATTGCCAACAAAAGAGCCATGGTATTGGAGTGTTTTCATGTTATATTTACAAACCGTGACTCTAAGGAGTGAAGACCAAAACATTTGTGTTGGGCCAGCTTCCAATGTGGAAGCGTTGCTATCTCTGAAACGTTGGATGTCAGATGCCACAGCGGCCGTACCATGGGCTTTACACATGGTCTGGCTTGATATATGTTGACAATTACATTACATATGGTATGAGATGAAACGTTATATACGTGGTGTAGTTGTATTACATGTGATGTGGTTTGACATTACATTTGCATGGGAGGCACTGGCGTTCTAGCTTTGTCGTAGCTTTAATGCATAGTGAAAATGTGGTATTAACAAGTCCACATAACATTTGCATGTGGATTATATATATCACATGGGTTATGATATTAATATTGAAGTTTTAACGTTGAGGTCTTGAATTAATTTCAAGCAGATTTTATCATGGTTTGTATGTTGACAAGGTATGAAGGTTGGGCAGCCCATATGGCTTTTGATTTAAATTCATGTCATTCAATAATGAGAGGGTTTATTATGCATAGTGTGGGTTCTTAGCAGTCTTTGTTGTGTCAATTTTAATCAAGGATTTTAGTTGGCAATCTCTTTTTGAAGATTCAGTTTTTTAAATTAAATGATAATTGCAAAGAATGCATGTTTGATGAAGAGATTAAAAGGAGATCAGACTTTGATTCTGAAAGACGATAACACATAGAGATATAATGTAGATGGGAGATGGAACAAGATCACACAGAGTTCTTGAAGGTGAGTTGATATGTTTTATTTTAATTCTGGTTTTGAAGATGATATTTGCAAAATCTAGGTTGCAAATAGTTGAAGGAAATCTCAGCAAACAAAGATCACAGTTTTAAAAGTACTGTTGAAAGAGACTAGAAATAGTTTCTGAATGAAAGAAAAGTGTGGGCAAAACCTTTAAGAATTCCAACAGAGATTGGATAAGAAGGACAGTTGTGTGTAGGTGAGTTGAAGCCTCGAGAGAGCAGAGAGATGCTCAAAGAGGTTCCAAAGAATAGAGAACTGATGCTTGCCGAAATACCAAGTCCAGAGAGAGGATTGGTGAGGTAAGTGGCAACTAGGAGGACTTGTTGTTGCAAAGGCTTTAGTACACCTCATGATGAATGAGTGAGGAACTCATGACGATAGAGAAAAGGATGACTACTAAAGGTCATTGCAGAGGTTCTAAAGAATACCACATCAAGGGAAATGAAAAGGAAAATGCCAAGTCAAATGGCATGAGAATGAGTCAAGAGAAGATTGACAAGGAGAGATCTGAGATAAATTTCCATCTTGATTTGTTGATGGAAATGTTACGGAGAACTAAAGTAGACCATAGATTTGGATGGAGTATAAAGAGGAAAGTCACATGGCATAGACTGCAAGTGAAGTGGGAGCATAGAGTGAATGTTCAGTTGAAGAAAGATTTACTCAGTTTAAAGGAATATTTGATATGTGAGCTAGTGTATGGTCCATTATTTTTTGAAAGTAGTGATGTGTCAGAAGAGAAATCTAGAGAATAATTGAATCAAATGAAGGATTCAGAGCAGAAAAGAGAGATGCTGACTGAAGCATCAAGAAATATCACAAGGTCTTATTTTTTAAAGACTAATGATTTGTATGTGATTGCAAGAACATCACAGGGTGTTGAACAAACTTTTAAGTTTGTTAAGGAGAAGAATTTGAATCTGAAATCTGTTCAGAATGATGTTGAGATAGCAAGATCTAAGAAAGAAATGAAGACAGAGGGGTCTCATGTAAATATTTAGCAGAATATTGAAGCAGAGGAAGAAGGACCATCTGATGATTGGTCAACAGCAAATGAAGGTATGGAAAGTTGTGTAAAATTTCCATGTTCTACCCCAATTGAGATTGTTAAGTTATATAGAAATTTATATCTTCAGAGAAGAGAGTTGGAAAATCAGATGATCTATACTCAGGGTGAGTTGCTGAAAGAGAAAGACAAAGAAATTGTTCTAAATAATAATCAGGAAACAGAGAGTAAGGAGGTAGGAATTATTCAACAATTCGAAGAAGTTCATTATTGTGAACCAGAACAGGTATACATTCTTGAAATAGATGATATGGAGGAGGGACTAGCTGATAGTCTCATGGAGGATTTAAATTATCATACTAATGTGTTGATGGAAGAAGAAATTTCCGAGCATCATACTGAAATGTTGCCAGAGGAGAAAGAGGCACTGAGGCCTTATGTTTTTTATTTTAATAATTTTTTTGTGAGTACAAGTTTTATTGCAGATGCTGGAGAAGATCTATTGGATAGAGAAATTAGACTGATAAGGAGGATAATGATGAAAGTATCCCAGAAGCAGACATTGACAATAAAACAAAGAAGAAGCAGCAAGAGGAAGACAATAGAAGACTATGAAAGCATAGCCAGTGGGGCAACGCAACATAAAGTATGGAGACCTGGAGAAAAACAACAAACAAAAGCAGCAATAAATGGAGAATTGCAGCACAAGATATGGGATCCAGGAAGAAAAAGATCCGAAACACATGATCAGGCAATCATGGTTAATTTTAACCTTGGGAGTTTGATGCAGGTGGTATCAAATTGATCTTTGATACCGTCTGTTGTATTATTTACTTGTTCACTTCCTCTGGTGTATTGACTCATTCGATTTGAATCAGAGAAGTAGTTTGGTATTGGTTTGATTTTGACATTTTGTAGCCAAGGATGATCCCTCAAACATACAACCTGATACGCTCTCCTTGGCATCTCTTCACCATGTTGATCGAAAAAGGATTTACATGCAGGTTTTAAGATGACATATTTGGGGCTACTTCACTACTATCTTGGAGTTGAAGTATTCCAATGGATTTTAAAATCTACAAGTTTGTATATATACGGTGTGTGCAACTGTGATTTCAGGCAAATTTTATATCAAGGGGGAAATTTTCATCTTACACGAGACAAGGCAGTGTGATCAAGTTTGAAAGGATCGCACCCAAAAATTAAAGGGAGTCCGCACACTTGAGGAGCCATGACTCCATAGTAAGAAGGATCCACATGGTTTGATGGGGCCACAGATCAATTAAACAATGCACATCATAGAAGAGGAGATCTGTAAGGTTCAATCCTCAAATGTTAACACTAGCCAATGCAAGGAAGAGGCGGTGGTGTGCCAACGAGTCGCAAAATCTGTGAGTGGCTATCACTCGAGCCAGAAGTCGACACTAGCTGACGTGAAGAGCGAGAGCTATGCCATTGCAGTGGGCAATGAAGGAGTGCCATGAGTGCAAGAGCGGATTGAAGTTACACTCTGCGCTGGAGTAAGGAGTATGGTTATGGCCGTAGCGGAGCCACATGCCAATGTAATATGTTAGTTTCTACAGATGGAAGAAAGGCATGATCGATATAGCTGGAGCACCAGTAACCATATATTGGTTACCATCGATGTGGAATGAGATCGCAAGGTCGACATACGAGTTAAAGAGCCACGGTATTGGAGTGTTGTCATGTTATATTTACAAACCGTGACTCTGAGGCGTGAAGACCAAAACGTTTGTGTTGGGCTAGCTTCCAATGTGGAAGCGTTGCTGTCTCTGAAACGTTGGATGTCAGATGCCACAGTGGTCGTACCGTGGGCTTTACACATGGTCTGGCTTCATATATGTTGACAGCTACATTACATATGGTATGAGCTGAAACGTTATATACATGGTGTATTTGTATTACATGTGATGTGGTTTGACATTACATTTGCATGGGAGGCACTGCCGTTCCAGCTTTGTCATATTTTTAATGCACAATGACAATGCGGTATTAACAAGTCCGCATAAAATTTTTGTGGGGATTATATATATCACATGGGTTATGATATTAATATTGAAGTGTTAACGTTGAGGTCTTGAATTAATTTCAAGCAGATTTTATCATGGTTTGTATGGTGACAAGGTATGAAGGTTGGGCAACCCATATGGCTTTTGATTTAAATTCATGTCATTCAATAATGAGAGGGTTTATTATGCATAGTGTGGATTCTTAGCAGTCTTGGTTGTGTCAATTTGAATCAAGGCTTGTAGTTGGCAATAGCTCTTTTTGAAGATTCAGTTTTTTTAATTAAATGAGAATTGCAGAGAATGCAAGTTTGATGAAGATATTAAAAGGAGATCAGACTTTGAGTTTGAAAGATGATAGCACATAGAGATACAGTGTAGATGAGAGATGGAAAAATATCACACAGATATCTTGAAGGTGAGTTGATATGTTTTATTTTAACTCTAGTTTTGAAGATGATATTTTCAAAATACCGGTTGCAAACAATTGAAGGAAATCTCAGCAAACAAAGATCACAGTTTTAAAAGTACTGTTGAAAGAGACTAGAAATAGTTTCTAAATGAAAGCAAAGTGTGGGTAGAACCTTGAAGAATTCCAACAGAGATTGGATAAGAAGGACCTAGTTATGACCCTCAAAGGAACTTGTTTGTTTGATTGGTTGGTTGAGATGTATATCAGAATAGGTCACTAGGAGGGTGAAGGTGAGAGAAGGTTGAAGAATGTTTCAGCTGATAGGATAGGTCAAAAGATAGTATCAATCCATTGGGCTACTAGAGTCATAAAAGGATTTAATTGTACAACAGTTCTACAAGGGTTTCCATGGGGCAAGTCATCTATATCAAAGGATCTATTTATATTGATTTGTGGCATGAAACATCAAAGTGTTGTGAAAGGAGCAATGCTAATAACCAATTAAGAATCTATTAACTTCCATTAGGGGAACTTTGAGGTCTAAAATGGGCCTCTGAAGAAAAATGTACAACAAAAATCAACTTTATAAGAACCAATAGGATTCAAGATGATAATATCAACCATGGGGGATGATTCACCATTTTTTATGTAAAATGGTAAAAATATTAAAAAATAATAAAATAATAAACTACTTTTTCAACTCGTATTTTCAACTTATCTCCCAAAGTTTTTACTCAAATTTCGAGTGGGAGTACTCGTTGGATGAAAAATTTAATTCCTCATTCAAGGAGTACCCATGTTGCATGCTTTCGATGGACCTTGCTACATGAAAAATGAAAAATACACAAAAACCTGATTACAATCACGTTTTTCATGTATTTCTCATTTTTCGTGTCGTAGGACCCGTTGAAAGTATGCAACATGGGTACTCATTGGATGAGGAATTAAATTTTTCATCCAACGAGTACTCCCGCTCGAAATTTGAGTAAAAACTTTGGGAGATAAGTTTAAAATATGAGTTGAAAAAGTAGTTTTTTCATTTTTCCCTCTAAAATTTGATGATGTCATCAAATCTTATTTGATTTTTTCCACTATTATTTTATAATTTCCTTAGGAGGCCCATTTTAGACCTCAAAATTCCCCTAATTACTAAACAAGAAAAGCCTTTCGAATTAACTGTTTGAAGCAAGCCAAAGGATAGGGCATACCATAGACTTCTTTGGACAAACCTTACTAAAGAACACTTTTCAGACAAAAATCCAGTAATCTAAAAGACTACTTTCAGAAAGGAGAAAACATATAAGAAAATGAAGGGTAGCCTAAGATCAAGTAAGAAATTTGAATCTATCCTACTTTTGGCATACTCTAAAGGGAAACCTTCAAAACAACTGTTAAAGACATAACCAAAGGACATGGATAACCATAAACTTCCCTAGTTTAGACTCTACTTAGCATGCAATGAAAATATCATTCAAGAACAATGTCTTAAGTTTTACACAGCAAGGCATGGCCTCACCAACAATCCTTGACTGGTTATACTCTATTGAATCATTCCCAAATTAACTATTAGAAGAAAACATAGAGATAAAGCTTTCAGACAGAAATAGGGTACTTTGCAGTAAATCCTATTCTAAATTTTTGGTTCTTTATCAGAGAAAATGGACAGCATGAAAAGCATAAGGAAAAACAAATACAGTTAGGAATAACATCACCCTTAACATAGACCAGGATCCCATGAATCAGCTTGTATTATTGAGGTTCAAACCAGTTACAGTATTTAGGTCCAATAGGTCTTTACAGCTCTAACTTCTCTTCTCATCCTAGTATTCTTCAATTACATCATAGCACTTCAGCAACTTCAGCAACTATTTAGACTGATAATAATTCATTTAACAACTAACCAGCCCTTTACAACGTGCTCCTCATGGAGTATTTATATATGAATGAGGAGATGGAGTGAAAGAAATGGTTTCTAATGTGTTCATTTAAGACAGTAAATGCTTCTCGACCTTTAGGGAATTTACATAACCCAAGATAAAGAATATCTGATGTTTTAACTTTTTTAAATAAATGTTTCATCAACTTCTAAGCTACTTATTCACTTTGTTGACTTTTAGGCATATTTGGTAGGCTTGCAATAACTTTCTGAGCTATCTTTGTAAAATATCTCTGACTGTGCATTTAATTTGTATGCTTTTGAGGAAAATAAACTTGTAGGTGGCATTTTTGGTCCTTGGAGAGAGTAATTGCTCCACTGAAGTGTCATTCGAAGAATTCTTTTGGGTGATCTGTCTTGATTTGTCACTTTAAACTTGAATTAGGCCTTTGATATGCTTTTAGGCATCTCTTAATCATATTTAGTCTCCAAACTGCGACTTTAAACTTTAAACTATAGATTAAGTTTTTAGTCTTAAAACTTTATGCTTAACCTTTATCTTCAATTTTCATCTTTAATCTCTGTCCTTCATTGTTCTTCTGCTCTGTGTGAAGGTGGCTCCTTTTCCGCATTGGAGGGTTTCGTTGGCTAACCAATGTCCATGAAACATTGATTAAAACCCCGAGATAACACTTTTAGATCTCTCCTTTTGCTTTATCCTACCTCGAGTATTGTCATCCTAAGGTTTCATGCCACGCAGATGGCTACGGGAGGGTCTGTTTAATTAGCCACCATTACACCTGCAACTAAACACAAAATAATTATAAAAATCATGCATATTTTGGTTTTAACTGCTTCAGAGGCTCGATACAGGTGGAGGAGAGTTTCTAGAGAAAGGAAGATGTGCAAGGAAGGGGCTCTGTATGCAACCAGGAGGAAAAATGGCAGAATTCTTGAATTTGGGCGCGGTAAAGGCAAAGGTGGTTTTGCGAAACCAGAGGTGGTTTTCATGTGCAGGTTGGGCACTAAACAGTATTGGCTCAAATGAACACAATATGGTTGGATGGGAGACACTTGTCCTGGGAAAAACTGCTTTTTTCGCATTGAAATGGGTGGTTAAACCCCAAGAGCACATTGCACATGAAAACATTCTAGGACCGCCAGATCGGGGGGAGCCAGATTGATGGTGGATGATAAGCACAACGGGAGGATATGCGCGATGGCGGGGGATGTTGGAGTACAGGTGGCAAGAAAGGATTGGGCGGTGGGCCATAGGGGTGACGTTATCTCCTTTGTCGAGTAGCGAAATGTTATTGGCGAGGTTGAAAAGGTGACGAGGCATGATGAGAATTAGATCAACAAGATCTATGGCGGAGATTGACCAAGGGGAGAAGGTAGCACAGAGAGATGAAAGTTTTAAGAAAGGGACTAAAGAAAAGGGAGAGGTGTGGTCCTGTGGGGAAGATGATAAGACTGAGGATTAAGAGACATGGGCGGAGGCTTAGCGAAGGGTCTCGTGCTCTCAGTCTTGTGAAGAAAAAGGAGCGGGAGGCTTAAGTGAAAGGCGCTTAAGGCCTATGTGATAAAATGAGAACTTTAAGGCCACTATGAAGGTTTTACATGGCCTTTTAAGGGTTTTGGTAGAGTTAAAAAGGCCAAATTAGACCAAGAAAAAGAAAAATAAATGGTCTAAATGGGTTTCGATAGCCTTTTAATGGAAATGAAAGGTAAATAAAGGGATTCTTCAAAAGAAATGAAGGATAAGAAAAGGGGAAAAAATGAGTGATATGGAGCGAATTGTGAAGATGAAATGGAGGAATGAAATGATGGAGAAGAGGCCATGAAAAACAGTTTTCTCTTTGGAAAAAACAGGATTTTGAGGTGAAGATATTAGTGAGATGGGTTCTTTGGATAATGAACATGGCAGGACTTCAAGAACTCACAGATTTACCTGAAATTTGTTTCTTGAAGGCCACAGACTTATTTTAGCCATCTTTTGCTATGACAAAATATTATGGATGGCTAACAGTGGCTCCACTTAGGGAGGGCAACTCCATGGAGGTGTTAAGAACCTCGAAGATAAATCTCTGGAAAGTAGATGTGTGCCTTTGCACCTTGACATTCCTCTTTCTTCTTTGCAGATGATCAATATTTATATCAACCAAAAACATTCTCCCAAACAACTACCTACACAGCCTACTTATCCTAACATTTTTTCTTCAGTGGGTGCACTTGGACTTGCAAACCCTTTTAACATCAATTTATTCTTTTGTTTTGAAATAAGAAAACTAATCTATTTCTACCCTTATTTCTTCCTTGAGTTAAGATTAAATAGTTGAACTCAGTACTTATCTAACTAATCTATTATCTTTCAAGATTAAACTTTTTGACAAATCTTCATTCTCTATATTCTAAAACAAAAATTTAAAATACAGTCAAATTAGGATTAAACTGTCTAATTTGTTGTGATGGCTATGGCATCAAATACAAACTGCACATAGACCTTTATTTTGCAGAAAATTAAAACAAAACTATGAAGGCTTAAGATCTGAATATAATGAATATCCTTCTTTTCTTCTTGGCTCAAATTTTGATCTGTTTAGAGCCATCTCCTTCTTTCTTTTCATTTTTTGGTTCAGATTTTGAGCATGTTTGAACCATTTTTTCTTCTATCCTAATCTATTCTACTGATAAACCATGATTAAATATTTTGCTAGATCTCCTTCACTAACCTATCAGCAGTAAATTGAAATTTATCTAGTCATGATTAGGTTGTATGACCAAATAACAGTGTTCCTTTAAAGTAGTGGCATTTAAGCTTTGCACATTTTCAGATTTTCTTTCTTTTTGGTATGGGGTTGTACCTTTCTTCTTTTAATCTACCCTCTTTTCTCTTTTTATATTGTTTTCGTATTTTTCTTTTCCTCTTAAAAAAAATGTTATTTACAATGAATCAAATCTTTGAACATAAAATTAACAAAATTAATGCTTGAGCATGCTGCCATTGACAGGACCTCCAAAAAGTTCAGCTCCATCCATTTCTTGAAGAAAGAAAGCATTATTACCAATAGCAGATTGAATAAGATAAGGGCCTTGCCATAAATTTTCAAATTTTCCATGTTTTCCCTTAACTTCTTTTCTATAATCCCATTTTAGTACTTTGTCGCCAATTTTAAAATAACTTGCCCCTTTGTTCCTTTATCAAATAGCTTCTTTATCTTTCCTTGCAACTGATGTGCTCTATTCTAAACTTCCTGTCTGGTTTGCTGTAAATGTACAGTCTAATTTATTCTTCTTGTCATATCATTCTCTTCAGACTATACTTCCTGGATCAACTTCATTACTGGCACTCCTAGACTGGTTGGAAATATTGCATCTACTCCATAAACTAGTTGATAAGGAGACATCCCAATTGACTTTTTGATTGTCAATCTGTCTGCCATAAAGCATGTACTAGTTTACTGTGCCATGATTTCTTGTTTTCTTCCAGAAACTTCTTGATTATATTTACCAAACTTTTTTTGGATGATTCTGCCAGCCCATTAACTTGAGGGTAATAAGTTGTGGAATGGCCCAATGTAATTTTATATTTGTGACAGAAATCAACCATCTTTTTGGATCCAAATGCAGCAGCATTGTCTGTGACAATTTTCCTAGGACAACCAAATCTAGACAGGATATGATTTTCAAGGAATGAAATGATAATTGAGTCTATGGAATTCCTAGAAGGGATGGCTTCTATCCATTTGGTAAAATAATCTGTGGCTGTGAAGATCCATTTATGTTGGGAAAATGATGAAGGATGGATTTCCCCAATGAAGTCTAAACCCCATTGTTGAAAAGGAGCTTCAACAATGATTGGATGCAAGGGTAAGGGAAGCAGTTTTATTTTGCCTTCAAAGATTTGACATTTATGACAAGCAATGACCATTTTGTGGATATCTTGAAAGAGGGTGGGTTAGTAATAACCAGCTCTAAGGATTTTTTTCATTTTAGTTTTCCAGTAGAGGTGGTCTCCACATTCTCCTTGATGAAACTCATACTTGATATTATCTGCATCATTCTCAAGAAAACACTTAACCAATAATCCACTAGCATTTTTCCAATATAAACATTTATCTAAAATGCAATAATTTATAGCCTTTAAATTTAAAAACCTTGCATTTGTTTTAGACAACCCAGGAGGGACATTTATATTAAGCAGCACATACAAAATATCAGCATACCAAGATGAATTCAGAAAACGATCTTCAATAAGTGTAGTTTCCAACTCCTCATATTCATCCAATGCATTAAAAATGTTTATATCAAGAGCTTGAAAGTTGGATTCAGCCATAAGTTTTTCTAGTCCTTGACCTTTGATGAGCTTAGTGGGCTTGATTTCTATGTCATATTCTAGTATTACAACAATCCACTTTCCCCTTTTTCCATATGGATCTTGGGTCAAGATGTCTTTTACTACTGAATGAGGCACAAATGCTATAATGTGTGAGTGTAAAATGTAAACTCTGAAGTCTTTTAAGGCTTTGACCAAGGCAAAAGCTTGTTTTTCCATTATATTGTACTTCAAAGGTGCATCTCTTAATGCCTTGCTGAAAAATAGAATAGGCTGCTCTTGTCCCTTTATGTTTTTCTGTAATAGGATAGCAGCTACGGTGTGTTCTGATGTAAAGGAAAATATGATGAAATCCTTTGTGAAATTAGGAGTGATAAGAACTGGTGTTTTGGTAAGTGATTTTTTTACCAGCTCAAATGATTTATTTCCTTCTAAGGTCCACTTAACTCCTTCCTCTATTTTAAGCATATTTGTCATGTTTCTAAGGAGTTCAGCTAGGTTGGGTATGAACCTTCTCAAGAAATTAATATTTCCAATGAAAGACTGAAGTTCCTTGATGTTTCTAGGATGATTGATTTTCAATATACCTTCAATCCTCTTTGGGTCTATCTTTATTCCCTATTTAGATATGATGTGTCCAAGAAGTTTACCTTCTTGAAGACCAAACAATGTTTTCTTGGGATTTAGGGGTAAACCATATTTTCTACACTTCTAAAATACTTTTCTCAAGTGTATTAGGTGCTCTTCATCTGTTTTGGAATATACTGTGATGTCATCTAAGTAGATCATAATGAAGTAGCCTATTTCTTCTGAGAATGCAATATACATGGCTCTCTGGAATGTGGCACGAGCATTTATTAAACCAAAAGGCATTTTAACATACATGAAATTTCCCTAGGGAGTGATGAAGGTTGTTTTAAGTTGATCATCAGGATGTACCAATACTTGATTGTATCCTGAAAAGCCATCTAGCAAAGAAATTCTTCTAGAACCTACCACCCTTTGTAAGATATGATCCATTTTGGGCAAGGGATAGTTGTCCTTAAATGAGGCTTTATTTAAGTTTCTAAAGTCAATACAAAGCCTTATTTCTCTTGTTTTCTTTCTAACAGATACAAGATTGGATACCCACTCTGAGTACCTCACAAGGACTATAATTCCAGCATGATACATTTTTATAATTTCTTTCTCAACCAGAGGTAATTAAACAGGGTTGATTCTGCGCAATTTTTGTCTATAAGGCTTCTGGTTTTATTTGAGGGGTATCTTATGCTGAATTATCCTTGTATCATATGATTTCAGATCTTTATAACTCCATGCAAACACATCAGAAAATTCTCTAAACAGCTCAAGGTATTTCAATTTCATGTGAGTTGGCAGTGTCTTGGATATTTTGACCATTTTAGGCTTTTCTTCACTGCCTATATTACATTCTTCAACATCAGTTTTAGTAGGTTCTATTTTAGGTTTTTTGGCAACATCATTAAATTCAAACAATTCTTCTAAGGGTACCAGCCCTTTTGGCAAGCTTTCAGTTTTAGATTGCAACACCTCTAGATCTTCTTTTTCTAAATCTGTGTAGTTCTCTGTTTTATGTTTGGCTTCATGGGTTAATAGATTTATATCAGCAATCTTAGGAATTTCTTCTTCTTTAAAAAGTGATTTTTCCTCAGTAGGACAGTCTTGTTCATACTTTGAATCTGAGTTTGGCATCTTAAATTCATTTTTGGATTGTAGGAAGTATTCTATTTGTTTATCTCCTTCAAACACTTGCCAGTATTTTTCATTATCTGGGACAACTGGTCTATATTTTACTTGAACTGTATATTGTTTTCTTTCATAAGGTCTTAGACATGTGCTAGCAGTAAAGGCTAATCCATTGGCAAGGATTTTTTGGTTTCTAGGGACAAAAGTGAGTTGGAATTTAGCAAATGATTTTAACAAATCCATGGTATCATCTTTATAGGCTCTTAGTCTGGGATGTTTAGCAGTGTATTCCCCATTCACCTGCCTAATTATCAATTCTAAATCCCCATGAAATATTATCATCTTGGCCCCTAAATTATTCAATAAATGCAAGCCTAAAAGGACAGCTTCATGCTCTGCTATGTTGTTTGTGCATTGGAAGTTTAATATATAGGAATTACCCTCAGCATGATTTTTTTCAGTGTTGTGCACCCAAATGTCTGCTCCTGCACCAATTTTTGAGCAAGACCCATCAAAAATCATGCTCCAAAGAGGATTTTTTTCAGATTCATCATTTATTTCATTTCTGTCCCCTCTGTTTTTTTTTCCTAATCTGTCACTGTGTTGTTCCTGTAGGTCTACACTATGTTGAATTTTGTTTTGTTCCTCAGGGTTTTCGACATTTTGAGGATTTTTTCTTTGATTTCCTTGATTGGTACTATGTTCATGATTGTTTTGGTGCTCAAGACTTGTGATCTATTTGCTGTGATTTTCTGAATTAGCAAACTTTTCTTTAGTTTTCTCCTTGTTTTCCTCTTCATCTATGGCTACCACTATGTTTGGATGTGGAGTGGCCACTATATTGGTTGATGTTTCATTTACTAATCCTTGCTCATTGGAAATTTCATCATTGTAAAGAATGAATGAGTCAAGGTCGATGTGTATAGAATAGAGAGGGAAGTTTTCTAGTCTTTCTTGACTACTCACCATATATTTCATCTGTGTTTTCCTATAGAGTCTTCTAGGTTGACTAAAGATAGGGATGGTGGCATAAGTCATATCCATCTGCATAGTACCTTGCAACTTAGCACCCCATGGTATTGAAAGGAGCATGCCATATTTGGGGGGTATATCAGCCACTACAATGTCCATCACTAAGCTTTTGGCTAGGATTTGGGCTAAGTTAACATAGATATATTTTATTAGGCCTAGGCATTTTAATCTGATTGAATGAAAGGAATATAAATATTTATAAGGTCTGATTACCTCAAGGCCTAATATTTCCATTATTACTTTGGGCATGAGGTTATGTGATGCCCCTGAATCAAGCATGGCGTTGTGTAACATCTTATCATGGATATTCAAACTGATGTAGAATGGAGGGGTAGTTCCTTCTTGAAATTTTCCTTCAATCTTTGGACCAAACAGAAGCTCTAGTGTATCATCATTTAAGTTAATAGTATCATGAATATCTGTTATGTTCAAAGCTTTCAAAACTTTACATATATATACATTTTAAGTGACTAACTCAGTGAGTGGGACAAATATCTTGATTTTGGAAATTTCATTCTCTAGGTTAAAAGGAATCTGATTTTTCAAAATGTTTGATTCAGCCTTGTTAGTCACTCCTTTATCAAAAAAATCAGCTTGCTGATTTCTACTATTTACAATAGTCAAAATGGTTTTTCTAGGAGCATTAGATGAAGTGCTAGTGCTGCTAGGGTCTCTACTAAGTTTGTCTTGAAACTGAGTGTTTTTTCCCTTATTTTGATTAGAACTTTCAGCCACTATTTTATGATTTTCTGTTATCTTTTTGGAAGCATTTACAGGGTTGTTTTTGGCAGAATTATCAGAGGCTGTCTTTTTGGGAGTTTCTTGGTTCTTTCTACTTCTTAAGTCATATTGTTTAGGTGCTCCTATGATGGCATTTTCAAATTCTTGTCTGTAGTATTCAGTTTCTAATCTTTCATCATCATAGTGTGTATATAGACCTTGTTTTCTTTCATGGAGGAAATCAGAATCTTCATTGTTCACCTCTAGCATGGTTCATGTTATCATCCTCTATTTTTTCAGTGGTTTCTCCATCCTCATTAACATAATTTTCTTGAAAAGGAGGTCTAATCTACTGATTAGAATCTCTTTGTCTATTTTGAGCTTGATTTCTTCTAAAGTTCTGATTTTGGTTTTGGGATTGGTTTCTGTTTTGAGGAGCTGTTTGGTTTTCTCTAGATTGAGCTCTCTCGTATATGTTCATCCTTTCCATCATCATTTCCATAGTCTTGAACACATTGTCTAGTTTTGAGTCAGATGTGGAAGGTGAAGCTTCATCCCTATATGATACCCTCTTCTTAGTCTTCATTCTAGCTCTTTTGGAAATCAAATTTACCTCAACACTGACTGCCCCTCTTTGCATATCTTCTAATGTGAGGGGTTCCCTTTCTCTAAGTTGATAGGATATTTCATGATCAAATCCATTAGGGAATTTCATTAGAGCTAAGCCTTGTGGAGGTTTCATATGGATGGGTAGGGCATTGTACACACTATTGAATCTAGTGCAGTACTCTTGAACTCCTTCTCCAGGATTCCTTTTAATGTTTTCATATTCGGATAGAATCTGGTGAGGATTCTTCTTGACCTCCCATTTGTTTAGGAATAGTTGATGGAAATATTGGAGGTCATGGATACTATTAGGGGTTAAGCCTTTAAACCATTTTCTTGCTTCTCCCCCTAAACTTTAGGTAAACATCCTTAGTTTAATAGTTTCATCATCTATTTCTTGTCTGTCAAAGTAGTCATTCATTTTTTCCACATGTAGTTAAGCAGTAGTAGAACTACTAGCATCATATAATGGAACCTTGGATTGATAGTCCTGTGGAAAATTGATTAAAGGTAAAGGAAGGACTAGAGGAGCATACCATGTTGACATGATAGGAGGTTGTGGAAAAAGTGGGGGGTTTACAGGTGGAGGGTTTATGAAGGGAGGAGGAGGACAGAATGGAGTAGTTTGAATAGTGGATGTATGGATAACAAAAGTACTTGGACCATTAAGAGACTGTTGAGCAGATATAAGATGAGAGAAACCAAAATTATGGATGAGATGTATATCCGGAGGTGTAGAAAGATAAGTTTCTCTACTATTAGTATGGTCACCACTAGGTTGGGGTGAACATGGAGGCTTGAAGTCTCTCTTATCTATACCACTAAGTGACTTAGTTTTGGATGGGTTTATTATGAAAGGAAAGTCAACTTGAGTATCTTGCAGAGCTGTAAGATTTTCAAGGACAGAAATAGCTCTGTGGATTGGTCTGACAATAGTTGGATTCTTGGATTTAGGAGACTTCTTAAGGATGTTTTCTAGATTATCAACTATATCAGGAGGATTTGGGTCAGGATGGGCTCTAGTATGAATGATTTTATAAGCCACTATGTTATGTTTTTAGACCCAACAATGAAAAAAGTTCAGCCAAATATGATAATCTTTAAAAGGCAAACTAATCTTATGAAAGAAAACTCTTCCTCAAAGTTTCCTTCACTAAGTTTGTATGATGTTATGATAAATGAATTTCCCACTGGAGTCTTTGGAAAACCAAGAGAAATCAGCAGGCCTACTGAAAACTAGTGGAGTCACCAGGTGGAGGACTTTAACTTGTTATCTAGGTCTGGTTGTTGTCCACCATCAACAATAACTAACCACTCTTGGCAGACACATGATTCAATTTTAAGAATGGGATTTCTGATTTGTGAAGTTATCTATTACTCAATATAGTCCCGAGTATGGTCGCCACTATGTTGGCTTCCTATAATTTATGAGAGTGGCAAGAATAAATGTTGCAGGGGCCACATCGGAACCACTTTGGAATCCTAGGATCTAGCCTTCCTGGATTCAGAGAGGGATCTCTCTATTAGTGTCTTTGAATGATATATATTTATGCTTAATTATGATATTAGGCTAGTTATGAAGCTCAAAGGAACCTTTTTGTTTGATTGGTTGGTTGAGATGGATATCAGAAAAGGAAAAGGTCACTAGGAGGGTGAAGGTGAGAGCAGGTTGAAGAATGTTTCAGCTGATAGGATAGGTCAAAAGACAGTATCAATCCATTGGGATACTAGAGTCATAAAAGGATTTAATTTTACAACAGTTCTACAAGGGTTTCCATGGGGAAAGTCATCTATATCAAAGGATATCTTTAGATTGCTTTGTGGCATGAAACATAAAAGTGTTGTGAAAGACGCAAAGATAATAACCAATTAAGAATCTATTAACTTCACTAAACAAGAAAATCCTTTCGAAGTAATTGTTTGAATCAAGCCAAAGGACATGGCATACCATAGAATTCTTTGGATAAGCCTTACCAAAGCACACTTTTCAGACAACAATCCATTAATATAAAATACTTCTTTCAGAAAGGAGAAAACATATAAGAAAAGGAAGGGCGGCCTAAGATCAGGTAAGAACTTTGAATCTATCCTGATTTTGGCATACTCTAAAGGGAAACTTTCAAAACAACTGTTAAAGACATAACTAGAGGATAGGACTAACCATAAACTTCCTTGGTTTAGACTCTAGTTAGCATGCAATGAAAATATCATTTAAGAACAATGTCTTAAGTTTTACACAGCAAGGCATGGGCTCACCAACATTCCTTGACTGGTTATACTCTTTTGAATCATTCCCAAATTAACTATTAGAATAAAACATAGAGATAAATATTTCAGACAGAAATAGGGTACTTTGCAGTAAATCCTACTCTAAATTTTTGGTTCTTTATCAGAGAAAATGGACAACATGAAAAGCATAAGGCAAAAAAAATACAATGAGGAATAACATCACCCTTAACATAGACCAGGATCCCATGAATCAGCTTGTATTATTGAGGTTCAAACTAGCTACAGTCTTCAGGTCCAACAGGTCTTTACAGCTCTAACTTCTCTTCTCAGCCTAGTATTCTTCAATTACATCACAGCACTTCAGCAGCTTCAGCAACTATTTACACTTGATAATAATTCATTTAACAACCAACCAACCCTTTACAATGTGCTCCTCATGGAGTATTTATAGATGAATGAGGAGTTAGAGTGAAAGAAAGGGTTTCTAATGTGTTCATTTAAGACAGAGTAAATGCTTCTCGACCTTTAGGGAATTTACATAACCCAAGATAAATAATATCTGATGTTTTAACTCTATTTAAATAAATGTTTCATCAACTTCTGAGCTACTTAGTCACATTGCTGACTTTTAGGCATATTTGGTAGACTTTTAATAACTTTTTGAGCTTTCTTTGTAAAATATCTCTGACTGTGCATTTAATTTGTATACTTTCAAGGAAAATAAACTTGTAGGTGGCATTTTTTGATCCTTGGAGGGAGTAATTGCTCCACTGATGTGTCATTCGAAGAATTATTTTGGGTGATTTGTCTTGATTTGTCACTTTAAAATTGAATTAGGCCTTTGATATGCTTTTAGGCCTCTCTTAATCATCTTTAGTCTTCAAACTGCGACTTTAACCTTTAAACTGTAGATTAAGGTTTTAGTCTTCAAACTTTGTGCTTAACCTTTATCTTCAATTTTCATCTTTAATCTCTGTTCTTCACTGTTCTTCTACTTTGTGTGCAGGTGGCTCCTTTGTCGCGCTGGAGGGTTTCATTGGCTAACAAATGTCCATGAAATATTGATTAAAACCCCGAGATCACACTCTTATATCTCTCCTTCTGCTTTATCCTACCTCGAGGATCGTCATCCTGAGGTTTCGTGCCACACAGATGGCTGCGGGAGGGTCTGTTCAATTAGCCACCATTACACCTGCAACTAAACACAAAATAATTATAAAAATCCTGAATGTTTTGGTTTCAACTACTTCAGAGGCTCAAGAGAGGCGGAGGATCATTTCCAGAGAAAGGCAGATGTGCAAGGGAGGGGCTCTGTATGCAACTAGGAGGAAAAATGGTGGAATTCTTCAATTTGGGCACGGAAAAGGCAAAGGTGGTTTTGTGAAACCAGAGGTGGTTTTCACAGGTGGCTTGAGTGGTAAATGGTATTGGCTTAAATGAACGTGATATGGTTGGATGGGCGACACCTGTCTCGGGAAAAACCACTTTTTCGCATTGAAATGGGTGGTTAA
Organism: Pinus albicaulis; assembly: GCA_034641835.2. Taxonomy (NCBI): domain Eukaryota; kingdom Viridiplantae; phylum Streptophyta; class Pinopsida; order Pinales; family Pinaceae; genus Pinus; species Pinus albicaulis. Next base: position 1,559,210,355 of record CM076579.1, read on the forward strand.
ACCTCGGGAGCAGATTGCGCGCGAAATTTTTTTAAGACTGTCAGATTTGGGGGAACCAGATCAATAGTGGAGGATAAGCGTGATGGGAGGAGATGTGCGGTGGTGGGGGATGTTGGAGTATAGGTGGCAGGAAAGGATTGGGCAGTGGACCATAAGGGTGACATTATCTCCTTTGTCGAGTAGAAAAATGTTATTCGCGGGGTTGAAAAGGTGAGGAGGCATGATGACTGTTAGATCAAAAAGATCTACAACGGAGATTGACCAAGGGGAGAACGTAGCATGGAGAGATGAAAATTTTAAGAAAGGGACTAAAGAAAAGGGAGAGGTGTGGTACTGTGGGGAGCATGATAGGACCGAGGGTTAATAGATAGGGGCAGAGGCTTAGTGGAGGGTCTCGAGCTCTCGGTCTTGTGAGGAAAAAGGAGCAGGAGGCTTAAGCGAAAGGAGGTTAAGGAGTGTTTGATAAAATGATCACTTTAAGGCCAAAATGAAGGTTTTACATGGCCTTTTAAGGGTTTTGGTAGAGTTAAAAAGGCCAAATTAGACCAAGTAAAAAGAAAAATAATTGGTCTAAATGGGTTTTGATAGCCTTTTAATGGAAATGAAAGGTAAATAAAGGGATTCTTCAGAAGAAATGAAGGATAAGAAAAGGGGAAAAAATGAGTGATATGGAGGGAATTGTGAAGATGAAATGGAGGAATGAAAAGATGGAGATGAGGCCATGAAAAGCAATTTTATCTTTGGAAAAAAGAGGATTTTGAGGTGAAGATATTAGTGAGACGGGTTCTTTGGATAATGAACATGGAAGGACTTCAAGAACTCACAGATTTACTTGAAATTTGTTTCTTGAAGGCCACAGACTTGTTTTAGCCATGTTTGGCTATGACAAAATATTACGGTTGGCTATCACACCATTGACACCCTTTTGTACTTTCATGCTTATATCTTGTAAAATGATTGTGGAAGCAAACAAGTGGCTGGTAAAGCACTTGTTATTTTTTATTTTGATATAGGCAAAGGATGCATTGCACTTTTTCCATGGGTGGAACTATGATTCACTCTCCGTTTGTCATTTGGCAACTTGTTCTTATCGTACCTTGCTTCCATGTATTGCTGATATGTTTATGTTCATCGGGAGCTTTGATTGGAGAGTGGGCTTGAGACCAAATATGCCCATTGGGAGCATGATTCTCCCTACTATACAAGTTGTACATATTGGGAGGAACCATGGGCCAACCATGATTTCCACATTACATTTCTTTCCTTCTTGTGGAAGGGACCACTTGAAAAACTTGAGGAGGCACTCCATGGATCATGAGAAGATGGAGGAGCTATCACAACCAAATATTTTCGTTTTGAGGATGAGGGGAGAATTATCTATGATCCACTCCATTTATACGAGAAAAACATATGGTAATAGTATTGTTTATTTGCATAGTAATTTGTCTATATGTATGCATCTCTTAACCATATATGTGCAGGGATTTGTTCAAAGGAGGGATATTCTTCCTTCTAGATTTGGTGGTCTACATAAGGCCATTGTGGATGATCACTCCCTAAGTAGATATGGGGAGGATATTTCTCATGGAGAACATACTCACATTGCACATTACATCATTCACTTTCTCCAAACTTGTGAAGAGATTGGAGCAGCAAGAAAATGGTGGGGAGGCCACCCATCATTTTATTTTCTATGGCAGTGGAGATTAAAACTTCGTTGGCTACATTTGAGGGACCATTTTCCTTCTCCTTTACTTCACATGGAATCCAACATGATTCTCCTTATGGTTCCCTTGGTTTATATTGCTAAATCTTTTCTTGGGAGCATGATTGGAGGAGAGACACATTGGGTGGATGTGTCCTTGGAGGGAGAGAACTCCCGCACTCTTTGCACTACATGTTCTAGAGGGAGCATGGGAGATGGTATGGCCACTACAGCAGCACATTTGTTTCCTTATGAGGTGAGCCACATGAGGAATGTGATGCCATATGATGATGACTTCCAACTCATCACATATGAGATGATTTGGGCCAACATGTTTCATAATGTTGGAGGAGAGATCCTTAGAGGTCTAATCTCCATCTTGCCATTTGAGAGAAATATCATTGTAGCCCAGGATCAGCATACACTCTACACTTATCCTAATTAGAGAGGAGGATAGCACGGGGTAGGCTATTTTTTCTACCAAGATCAAATTTTTAGCCCACCTACATTGCCGGAGCTAGAGGTGGAAGATGCCTTTCAGGAGTTGCCATGTTGGGAGGTAACTCATTTTTCACGGATGATTGCTTGGGGATGGAGGATCCACATGAGGAAGATGTTCCTCAACACATCATAGACTCCATGCCTTGGGAGGAGGCTTTCCAGTTCTATCCTTGCAGTTGCTTGAGGACAAGGAACATTTGGGAGGGGAGGACTGTAATATTCCAATATTTTCATACAATAAATTGGAATATTAATTTCTGTTGATTTCACATAGGAGGAGAATAAATTGGTAAGGAGGCCCATGCATAATGAAAATATCAATAAAATCCCTCATAGTATGAAATGGGATCATCATTGGAGTTGGTTTTCACACCCTCATGTGTGAACAGGGTCATTTGCAAGTGGACAAGGTCAAATTTGACCAAGTCAACAGCACTGGGATAAGAGGTGGAGAACACTTAGAGAAACAACGCAGTATGAATGGGAAGAGGTTTATTTGGTGGAGGAAACCATAAAAGGAGTGGGACCCATGGAGAGGGGGCCTTCACTTGTTTAAAAGGAGGGCAAGGAAGCCATTGTTTCTTATGTTATGTATTATTGATTTTATGGTCTATTGAGACTTTGTGCAATCTCCAGCTGTTTAGCTGAGTTGTGTTGTTGCTTAGCATGAGGGATTCCTGTTTAGTATTTCCTCTCCTTCTTGAGAGGCCTATTGAGGGATTTTATTGATTTTCCTCACATCTAGGCTTGAGGCCAAGCATCCTCCTCGAAGACAACATTATTTCTGCAGCAGAATAATGTTGTGTTGCAGGGTGGTGTAGTGAGGGTTCACAACACCACTTCCATCAGCTATTTTTCAGAGGAGGAGTCTCTCTTTTCTTTCAGAGATTAGTTTGGATGCATTTGGAGTTGATTGCATATCTTGGCATTGGGCCAACCCATTAACTTGCCCCTACAATGCAGTTTGCTTCAGTGACTGCGTTATTTCTAGAGAGAAAATGTTGTGGGGCTTTGCAGATATGTTTGGAGGGTGAGATCTTAGGTGAGAGAATCAACCTTTCACTCTAGAGATCCATTGCAGGAGGTATTTTCATCGGATGCAACATCTTCAACCTTCTCCACTTATTTCCATTTCTTGAGTTGTAGCTGCTACACAGCACCTCCGACATTTTGCAGATTTTGTATATTATAGCCAATCCTTCAGGGATTGACTTGAGGTAGCCTTTGGGAGCTAAGATCTTCACTCCCAATGTTGTATGGGCCATATATTTGTATATCCATGTATTTTACATATGTTACCATGCAATTTTTCTTATAAAACTGTGCATTCATAGCTTGGGCACACTTGTGTAGCAGTGTTTTATCATGATTTATGTACTTGCCTCTTGAGGCCGAGCATTGCCTAAATTGAGCACAATTTTCCTCATTATCTTGTATTCATTTGTTGCTGCTATTTCTTAATAAGATGGCTATGGATATTTCTCACATTTCTTTGAGTTGAGTGTCACTACTGCTCCATTGTTTTGTTTGCATGTTGCTAGATCTCCAACATTAGAATATCTTAAGATATTCTCATTGTTGTAGAAAATTCATGATTAGGAATATTACATGTGCCGACAACCACCTTCTGGAAAATTGCCACTATATCCCCCAATTCCGATTAGCACTCACTATTTTGTGCTCAGATATAGTCTGCCTCTCCCAAGAATATGGTATGGACTCAGAATCCATGAATAGCTCGACAACCCAAGAAGATGTGACGAGCAAATCCATCTTATTTTTTTCAGCTGAAAGGCGACCAATCAGGGAACCCCTAGTTACCCCCAACCAATCTCTGCAGATAATACCAACATGTGTGTTATTTAAAACGCCTAATGATGTGGTCACCACTTGCCCTTATTTAGTAGTGTTACGATGCTGGTACCCTGCCAGATCACAAATTGAGCATGAAGGGACCCCCATATCTAAACTATTTTGCCCAGTATGTCAGGGAAATCACTGTGGACAATGTTGTACCTATATCCAAAAATTTCGTCCCCTCATTGATATGATTCATACAATAGAGAAGAAACGTGACGATCTCCTCAAACGATAGAGAAACTACGTCACCCCCAAACTAGTAACCCCACACCCACATCGACATAATGGAGAAACTGGGATGGCACAACAACCAAGCATGACCCAGGAAAAACTGAGGATAACATGTGGACTATATGACCTGAATGACCACTGGGTCAATCAATGCAAAGAACTGAAGCCCCTCGTAAGTCGTTTTCATAGCCTCTTCTTGGCCATAGAGACTTCTCTCTAACCAAGAGAATGTCACTCGTACATATTGCCAGATTTGTTCACAATTTCACCATACGATTAAATGTGAGAATCTCCCCAAGCTCAGAGTGGCAAGAGCAGAATTATGTCTACATGGAAATAGAATCAGAAGACCTCCTCTTCTACAACAGATCCTTTATAAGCATCCACATCTGGGATGAAGGGTAGTGTTGGTTCCCACACAATCTACTATGTTGGCACAGTGGTACCATACACCATCTGCACTGGCCAAAACGATGAACGAAAGGTATGCCCATTAATGGAAACAATCAGGCACCTCTGCACCAAGCACAATTTCCACCAATAGGAAATTAACTACCCAAACAAGGGACCCAACCTGGTAGTTATGCAAACTCCCATCACGGAGATTCTTCCCCCACCAAATTCTGATGACATGATACACCACATATGATTTGTATCATCATATATTAGGAATAGGATTACAACCACCCCCGCGTCCCAGGACTCCCACCTTATTCTTGTCAGAAAAAGTCAGGGTCCCTTGTTCTTTTGCATTTATTTTCGCGAGATCCCAAATTTTCATGCCGCCATCAAACTCCTCGATGATACCCATCCACTAGAACAACGCCTAGTACAACTAGAGCTCGTCAATGAAAGATGATGATAATCACTGCAACACAACAAGGCCCATAAGAAAAGGGTAAAAGCATCACTCGATCGCCACATCAACCCTCACTCATTCACCAAGGGAGAACTAGTCCTCCACTATTATGTCGGAAAAGAAGCCCTAGGGCCAGGAAAGTTCAAAACCTTGTGGAAAGTACCCTACATCGTAAAACACTGCCTCCGCCAAGGGGCATACATCTTGATGGAACTGGATGGGACATGCCTCAGAAACCCCGTCAATGGCCTTTACCTCAAGAAGTTCCACCCATAAGGGCCAAGAAGGCCCTACCCTAGAGTTAACATACACAAACCCAACCACTTAAATTTTTTTATCAAAAGAATTATTACAAAACGTGCTCGAGTGATGCAATGGATTACCAACCCAAACCTTAATTCAGATTTGCTAATGGAGCATTAAGATGGTCTCAAATTTTAGCAGTAACAGCCTAGGTTATCTATCACCCTAACCGATGACCACTCTACACAAACGGTGTGTGTATCGGTTCAACAACAAAACATTAGGCAGAATATGATGTCGTCATCGGATTTATGTGCAACGCCCTCCGTCAGGGAATATGCCATATGCATGTCTACCTCGATTCCCAGTTATTAGTGTCGCAGTTAAACCAAACATTTGAGATAAGAGATTCACATCTATTTATAAAATATTTGTGTGCAAAAAAATTTAGCAGAAAATTTGACTACAACACATTTACACATGTACCAAGGAGTCAAAACCAAACAGCTGATCACATAGCTAGCAATACTCTAAACTATAATTCATCTCAAATAAACCATCATACATAAAAAAAAAACAAAAAACATAGAAACCCATCATCATAACATAATCCATAAGAAGAAACAGGGGACATAGCATGTAGAGCCACAAAAAATATCTCTCATATATATATATATATATATCATAGTGTATGTGTCAGAGTACAAAAATAGTGTATCTAACCCATCGGTCAGCCTAAAAAGATACACAAAAGGTCGTCAAAAATAGGGGAAGCATCCTCATAATGGGTGCTTTCCCCATGGACAAAAAGACTCTAGAGTAGTGCTCCCCGAGGCAGGGCACTTGGACCCACCACTGCTCCCGGTACCACTACTGGAGCCGCCTTCAAAACTGAGACTACCACCTGACGTAAAATAGGCCGATAGTCTCTCCCAAGCCATCAATGTCTCTAGCCATACGTCCTTGAGGTCATCTAGAAAGCATCGAGAAGGCATCCCCTGGGTCAAGTGGTCCACTCGATCCCAGACGTCCTCCATAACTGACACCCGCGCTGTCATCTCAGTAATGCGACCCTCCGTCACAACAGCACGCACCACCTCTGCATCAGCATGATCTCGACTGGTCGTAGCTAAGCTGCTTCCCTCCTCTCAAGGGCCAGCCCCACCACCAGGTCCACAACCCTGAGGCTGTGTAGGATCTCCTACCAGCCCCCCACGACCCCCCCGAGGTCTCCTAAGAGGACCGTGGCCAACCAATCAAGCCATGGGGTGACCAACCTCACCAACATCTACAAGGGTAATAAAAAATATGTCAGTGTTACCATCAAAACACATAAAAACATATATACTTAAATAAATGCAGAACACATAAAAACATACCTGCTGGCCCCCAAGCATAGCCAAGATGGAGACCCATCTCTGGATCCCCTCGAAAGTCCATCCTTGCATATGGGAATGGAAGAAACATCTGGGGCTTGGCGTCAAACCAGGCCTCCTTCATGGCGTTCCAGTAATGCCCCACCATACCCCCACCTCCTCGCGACATCACAGGAGCCCACCTCCTCATGGGAGGCTCTCGTGGCCCCCCAACAAGCACTGCCACCACTGGTCTCAATAACACCACCCTCTCATACATGATGCTGCATATAATACTGGCATACGCAAAAAAATTTGATCCATCACAGATCTTGTAAAGATGTGCCAGCATCCTATCATAGTAGAAGCAGGAAAAATAAAAAAAGTGCCCAGCCCTCAGTTGGCACAAGACTCCAACCTGTGGGCCCGATGCCCGATGTGGAGCTGATAACCCTGAAAGTAACACAATAGTTGCCAAAGCACACTACTCGCCCAAGTTTTTCACAGAGGCAATCATTATGCATCCCTTCGTAAGGGGCACCCTACCACAATGACGCACCCGAAACCTCCCAAAATCCACCCTCCCAGAAGGGATTGGATACCGCAATGCCTCACCCTGAGGCAGTAGCCCAGTCACAAATTATATATCCATCTCACGATGGATAGCAAGGTTAGTCCCATGCAACACAAACACATTGCGTCGCCTAGTCCAATGCTCGATCAAGTAACGTAGCAGTCAGTACTGTGACCGAAGAAGCTCTTTCTCCACAGACTTTAGGAGCACCCATTGCGCCAATTGTTGGCATGCCTGACCATCGATGGCTAATTCAACATAGAGCTCGTGCCAATTCCACTCCCTCCACAACATCCTGTCATCCAAACAGGAACCCATCAGAAGCATAAAAACATCAAAAATAGGAAAAATATCCAAAAATTTGGACAAAAAATTGCCTTGGCCTTTTTCCCACATGTCCCTCAGACATGCGCGCTGAAGGCACAATTGTATTTCTCATAGGAAAGAAAAAGGTGCGCCAAAATAAGGGAAAAGCATGCTTAAGGTGCGCAAAACCCCAAAAATCGCACGCATAAGGCATGCTCTTACCCTGATCACCCATGTAATATAGGGTAAAAATGGTTCAAAATTCATACAAACTAGTTTTGTATGAACCCCGACACCCTTAGACTGAAAAAATTAAAATGTAGGACATCATGGAAATTACTTGGGCATGATATCGCTAATCCCTGGTGCTTAGGCTGACCGCAACGATAAGAACTGCTCCGCAGAAGCCTCTGACTTCTCAAAAACTCAACAAGCACAAATGAATTGAATTACGGCCATATTCACCTATATATAGCCCTTTTCAAAAAGATTGGAGGACCATAATGAGAGTTTAGAAGGTCCATTTTTTGAACTGAAATTAGCAGGGTGATCAGCACTCCATAATGAACAGAGGCAATGCAACACATTCACACTCCCGGGAAAATAAATTTTCAGTGCTGGCGGGTATGGCCTCTCTCATGTTCTTTTTTAAAGCTCATATCTTTCAATAAAATTTGATAAAGAAGATTCTTTCACTTGAGGTAGTTTTTTTTGCAGGAAAGCACACAAACCATCCATAACTCCATCCACTGAAAGTTCCAAGAGTAGGTATCATTCTACCCCCAGCATGATAGAGTCCCAAAAAACTCTGCATATCCTGACATCATTTCTTCATCATAAATTAACCATAGGTTACACACATCCGAAAGTGTTTATCATCACCTCGCCCTACACATGATAAGCATTCTCGTTGGTTGATAGAGCCTCTCCCCCCTCCATGGCGCTCGTCACCCAAAGTAGACAATATATCACAAAATGTGACACCATGGCCATACCACTATAGTTTGGGAAGCACCTCATTCCCATTCATTGACCATGCATAAGGTCAATTTTTACCATATGATATAAAACCCCTTTCCTAGACAACCAGGTTGTACAAGCATATCAAGAGTGCACTATCGTGCCTCACATTTTAGCCCACCATACCTCCATTAGCATAGTCCCATCTACAATACTTCTTCATCCGCTTCATCAACCTCACACATGAGACCAACCAATGCGCCCCCCACCCTCAGCAAAACACCTTCCTCACATCATCAGAGAGCGAGCACTTTCATGTTTTGGGGCACCCGTCTCTATGTTTTGTACAAGCCAAACCCCATTATTTTATTCTTTTGGTAAGTGTACAAAGACTACAAAAGGTGCACTATGACCCCCACCCACTCATTCATTTTTTCTTCGTTGCCAGAAATCCCTAAACACCCTTGGTTAGAGTATACCACCCTCACGCAAAAACCACTATAACATTCATAACCATTTTATACCCACCTTGGAAGTCCTATCGACTCCAGGGATTTCCCCATCAGAAATAGTTATGATTGCTTCCAAGATGCTTTTTTATACTCTGAATTCGGACCATGGAATCCCCATCATTAGTTTTCAGTCACTGCCTACCACCATGCCTATGTTAAACCCATCACATCTAGAATCCCAATCCTCTGTATCAGTGACCCCCTCACTAGGTTGAGGCTTCCTTTTTCTCGACCTCAACACCTATTTTCTAAAAATGAAGTGGTACCTTGGATCACTCCTCTCCATAAAAGGGGCATCCTCGGGTGGCACTGTGGGAGACATTATTTCCCACATATGTCATCGATCCTCCTAAAATTCGACTACAACACATGATTTCATGTCAATATGGTATCGTGCCTTACAACGATTTCACTTTGATCAAATTCATCAAAGACCCATGTCTTCATAAGCATCTCTTTCAGCAACGCTTACACAGGAAGGTCCCAACCAGCACCTATGCGTACAATGCGCAGTTACATGCCATACCAAGTGTACGAATATGGGTACCACATTACACCTATTTCCAAAGAAAAAACGCCCCTGAGGACGTCAGTAGTTGTCAACATTAACCAACAAGATCACTGCCATATTAGTGACACAGACATAACATGTATCTGTCAAATAGATTTTTTTAACTAGCCAAAGCATTATGAGCATGGGACATGCCCACCTCGTAGTAAATTTGTATCTATTGTATTATATTTGCTTACATGGGTCCCACAGGACATGTTCATTCTTCGAATCAGTGTAGGGTGTCTCCAATTCTAAGCTACACGCAAGTCTCTCTCTCTCTACGCATAGTATACAGAAAAGAAATTATAATGTATTTCGGTTATATAGTTCTTCCTAGACCTCACACGTTATGGGGAAATTGTTATCACTGAAAAATCAAACAAGCAAAGGCAACATTATTTAATGTTAGGCAAAAGGATTTACAGGGCTAAGAGACATTAGAGAATTTGAAAGTATTTAAAAAATCTCTAAGGTCTGAGGTAAATTAATTTTGAACTAGTCAAATATGCTTTTGCGCACAAAATCCTTCGATAATCTCACCCTTGCACGCATTTTCACCCAGAAAGCACGCAATCCTGGGAGTGGTTAAAATTACTTTCTGAGCCCACAAAATCACACTCTAGGACATTGATTCCACACTTGAAGCTGCCTAAGGATAGCCACCCAAGCCTCCTTAGGACATCAAGGGAGCACACGATGGAATAATCGTCCTCTATTGGGTCACCATCCACAATGTACCAAGAGAGGGAAGTAGGATTTGAATTATCCTATAAAAGGCCACCAAGAGATGAGGAACTTTAGAGCACATTGTTATATTGTCCAGAATTTCCCCAAGAAACACCAGCAGTGTGTGATCCGGAATTGAGATAGAGGGGACTCAGTTGTTGGCCATCCAAAATCTCCAGTCCACCATAGTAGAGAGAGGGAGACTTTGTGCCAAGGCAGCTCAGAAGTAAAGGCATCCTTGCATCGGGACTTAGAACCCCAAGATCTAAGGGCCCCTTGGAAAGTGGGTTAAACTGTCATCCTCATTTCCTACCAGCACTCAATAAGAGGGGACGTAAGTGCCGTTGTTTGGATTATTGAGGTTGCTTGACTCTATTTAGAGCTTTTGTGTTATTTTTTTTAGTTTTAGTTTAATTTTTAAATTTGAATATGCATGCTATTTCTCTATCTAGTATGTTTATGTTCTAGCATGTTCCACTAACTTTCTTGACTCCATATATTTTCTACCTGTGACCAATAACTTAAGAGGGAATACCACACCCCTTAAGTTGGTGTGATTTCGTACATACGTGCACCAAACACACTAACACAAATAGTTATTTTACTCTGTCAACCTCATTAAAATAATGAAACAAGTTTCCAAGAGGATAGTTATTCTACTGTGTCAACCTCATCAAAAATGAAATAGATTCCCGTGAGGATAGTTCTTTTACTATGTCAACCTCGTTAAAAAATGAAACAAATCCTCCCCTAATTGAGTTGAGTCTTTCATCTAAACTTGTAAATGGATCTTCATTCCATCCACCTATTAGTAACCAGTAGTCTACTTAGGTAAATGAAATGAAGCTTAGCAGGGATGTTCCCTTGTAGACTACACTTGGGGGACATTGAACTTATGTCATGCAAAACATTTTCTCTATTTCAAGCCTGTGTAAAAATGAAACAAAATTATCTCAAGCATAATTTTCTCTGTTTCAAGATTTTCTAGATATGAAACCATTCTCAAGCATAGTTTTTCTCTATTTTCAAGCTTGTATAAAAATGAAACCTATCTCGAGTCCATTTCGGTTATTATTTTCAAGAATCCTTAAACACATAAAAATCCTGAGCTTCTTTTTCTATATTTTCATTCTCATAAAACTCATGAAAATGCCGAGTTATTTCTATATTTTCCTGCTCACAAATTGAATTGAAGTTTGGCCATATGAGTACACTTTTATCACGTTTTCAGACTCATTAAAACTTACGAAAAATAGAAACAACGGAGTTATATTTTAAGCCCTTTTTAGACTCTCTAAACATGAAAATATTGTCGATCAATTAACTATTCGAACTCGTAAAAATAAATAAATAGACGACGATTTAGTATAAGTTTACCCATTTTCCAGACTGAACTAAACTATTTACGAAAAAGGTATATGTTGACTAAGCATGGTCAATAGAGTTCTCTCCTACATAATTTTATCCTTTTTCGGGTTTGAGAGACTAAATTTATGAAAAATAACATTGTGGAGTTTACTTTTGCTTTTCTTCTAACTCCCTAAAATTGAAAAACACTGATTTACTCCTACACTGGACTCATAAAACTTAAACAGTGCAGGACCCACCAATTACAAACGAGACTGAACCACTCCTTCCTAGGGTTCGTTAAAAATAATTTGGACACACTAGGGTGGGGCCCGTAGGCTATTTTTAGGTGCATGTTTATTTTTATTATCCCTTAATTTATATGTACATTAAACTATAATCTATTCTCAATGAGAAATTGAAAATAGTTAACTAGAGTGGAAAACCAGTTAGCTAAGTGAATTTCGAGTTAAGAGATTGGTTGGTGGGACATGTAGGTTGACTTTAGTTGTAACTGAGTGATTCTAGTTGTAATAGAGTTGGACGTGCAGTAGTGCATGAGTTGTGCAAGTTGTATGTAGTTTAACTCAATTAAGTGAGTTAAAATTAGTTGTGCTAGTTGTAACTGAAGATACACTAGTGAGAGATCAAGTGAATTAATTATTAATTAATATGCAATCAATGGTCTCACTTGCAACTGAAGGTTTACTATTATTATTTGAATGCATGTAAGATCCATTGGAGACCTAGTTGAGTTCTACGTGAAAGGGAAGTAAACTATCAGTTGTGACATTATCCTCTTGCACACATGTAAGCACACACACATTGGATGTGCCCATGATACTTGCGCAGTCAAGGCAGGCAAGAAGGTATCAATTCATGGATTGATTTCAGTAGGGATTGAGTAGTCAAGGCAGGCAAGAAGGCATCAATTAAGGGATTTCTTTCAGCATGGCTTGCATAGTGAAGGCAGGTTGTCTGGAGACAGTAAATTGGATAAGGGATTTTCCAATTTTTGTATGACAATGTGAGACAATTAGTTGATGTACTAAGGGCTCTTGTGAGAAGAATATTGTATTTAATTCTTTCATGATCCCTGATATAATATACAATAGAATATATCGAGGCTTTTAGCTATAATATCTCCCCAGGAAATTATTTGTGTTGTATGTGATTGATATTTCTTCATGCTTATGTAATTGGTGATTGTGTTTTTAATTCCTCAAAGATTTGTAGAAGTGATTATGTATTCAACTTTAGCATATTGTTAGATCGGGTGAATCCAAAATATACATGCATATTTTATAATTTCTACATGGTATTAGAGCACAGAAAATTTCAGAAGTGAAGCAGGAGCTGAGTTTGTGACCTAATAGAATTCGAATTTGCAGAAAGACATTCTTGGTGCTACAATTGATTCAAGATCGAAATGGATTTCAATGGCATATTGAACTAAATTTCTTGGAAGGACAGGATGGAGGCAGTGCTTGAAGACAATGGCTTGAAGGAATTCATTGACAATGATGTTCCTATGCCCACTGTGACAGATGCTACCAATCTTGATGCATGGCAAAAGAAAGTGGCAAAGGCAAGGAGGATCTTGTTGGAGGGATTACAAGACCACATTATCTCAAGCCTCCATGGGAAAGCCACACCATATGCTATGTGGAAGGCTTTGATGGATCTATTCCAAAGCAACAATGTCCATAAGAAATTGGCGCTCAAAGATAAACTCAGGAAGATCAAGATGGAAAAGCGAGACAACATTCCAAAGTATCTCACAAATTTTTTCCAATGTCAGGATGAATTGGGGAGTGTGGGAATAACAGTCATTGATGATGATTTGGTAAGCTTTTCTCTCCTAGGAATTCCTAAGAGTTGGCATGGTTATGAAGGCTCTATCAATGGAAAGGAAAAATTGTTAGATTGGGAATCATTGTGGTCGGATATGGTGTAGGAGGAGTTCAGGCCGAACACCAGAGATGGCTCTTCATCAAAGCATGATGATGAAGAGGACTGTGCTTTGGCTTCCAAGGTGAATAAGGGTAAGAGGAATAACTTCCATTCTAAATCCAAGACATGTCCAACTTGGAAGCCATGTCCAAAGTGAAGTGTTCTCACTGTTACGAACATGGGCATCTTGCTACTAACTCTACATAAAATAAGAAGAACAAGAAGGCTTCTGGATTTTTAGATGGTGAGGCCCTTGCCTCACAATTTGAGCTTGAATTCTCCTTGATTTCATGCATGGTTTCAAGTGCATTGGGATCGGTGTGGTATTTGGATAGTGGCGCTTCCTTTGACATGGCAGGAGATAAGGAACTTTTCAGTGACTTGGAGGAGAAAGATCTCTAGATGTATATTGAGATGGGCGACGACATATGGTACAGTGATACCGAGATTCGTACCATTACCTTTTTGAGGGAGTCAAGTAAAAAACTTTGATTAAAATATGTTATGCATGTACCAATTCTGAAGAAAAATTTGGTCTTAGTCACAATGTTGGAGGACAGAGGCTATGACATTGTTTTTAGTGATGGAAAATCTCTCCTACGACATAAAACAATGGGTCAATCCAAGAGGATATGGATTCGAGTTAATAATCTCTACAAGCTGGAGGTAGATGGCTGCACTGCCATGATGAGCAAGATAGAAAAAGTGGTAAGCCAAGATGAGGGCGAATTATCGCACAGACAATTGATCCATCATCATCATGGAGCCTTGAAATTCATGCATCAAATACCTACTAGAATTCCAATGGGAACACCTACTTAGTTAGATCAGTGCAAGGGTTGCACAATGGGGAAATATGTAAATTCCACCTTTCATGATAAGGAGAACCGTGCTTCGGGGATCCTTGAGAGAGTTCACGCAGACGTGTGTGGACCATTCTCAGTTGCTTCAAAGGCAAGACATAAGTACTATGTAATATTTGTTGATGAATTTTCTCATAAATTCTAGATATTTGTAATATTCCCAATTAGCCATGAGCTAATTGGAATATTCGATTTTGTTTTATTTCTTTTTTTAAAGAATAAGAGGGAAAAGGAGGTCCATAATTCTCCTTAATAATGAATAAATCAATGCCAAATGTGAAAAAGGTAAATCTTGGCAGATTAATTAAAGCACCCTTGGTGTGAAAGGGATTGGATCACTTTGACTGGGTCAACCTTGACCAAATATAACAGTGTTGTCATGGAGGAGTGGTCATCAATGTGGGACAACACATTTTTAGATGGATATGCTTTGACTGAATGTAGTGATATTTTTGGATGGGGCTTAGGGTTTGCAAGCTCATATTATATTTAAGGAAGAGGAGGAAAACCATATGGAGGTGGTTGACGTATATTATATTTTTGAATATATGGTCTGTTTATACATATATCTTTCTCTTGCTATTTAGCTGAGATAGAGTGTTGTTTAGCACAAGGTGTTCCTGATCAGGAATCCCACCTCTTCCATTGAGGAGCTCTTGGAGGAGTCTTGCACTAAATTTTCCACTATCTGGCTTAAGCCCAAGCTTCTTCTTTCGACTACAACACAGATCTTGTTGAGGGTTTGGTTGTTTTTGCAGGTTGCAGCAAGTGGTGATTAGATCTTTAGATCTAGGCCATCGCATTTCTTATTTTTAGTGGAGGAGGCTTCCTTTCCATTTAGAGGACAATATTGAAGGAAATTGAGCATATTTTCAGATCTTGGCATCAGGCTAACCATATTTTTATCCCTATAGCATAGTTTACTTCCAGAAATGCGTTATTTATGTAGGAGGAGTTGCAGGGTAGTTTGGCACACCATTTGGAGAGTTGATTTTCAAGTGAAGGGGATCTGCCTTTCACTTTGAGGATTTATTGGTGGAGGCCATTTTATTGATCATATCCAATCAGCCACACTTTCCAGATCTATATTTTTCAGTAGATCTGTAGTCTTAGATCTCAAATCTACAACTTGTACTTGGTGTTTTACTGAAAACCCTTGAGGGGTTCTTTAGAGGAGCTTGTATAGTGCTCAGATCTGATATAGATCTATCTTTTGAGTCACATATGAGCCCTAGATATGATTTATAATCAACTATTGTAGTAGAGGTAATAAAATAATTTTTTAAGGTTCTTCCAGCTTTTATAAATGGTTGCATCACCTGTTATTGAATGATTTTGTTTTTTGGAGGCTTGTATTTCATGTTTTTCATCTTATGGGCCATTTCTTATACATATTTTTCTATTGTAATAACATATGAAAGGTCTCAATATTGGCCTCTTTATTTATAAATGAGATCTGCAATATTGTTCCAACATTTTGCACTATGTTCCTACTTTTCCCATTTGGGAATATTACAGTGGTATCACAGCATAATCTTGGCACAAACTATGCATTCTAAAATCCAATATTTGATTTGAAGAAGGAGAGCCTATTATTGATAGAGAGAAGAGGTATCAAAGGAGAAGATACAGAAAGTTTGATTATACATATGAGAAAGAAGACAAGGGTAAAAACCCTATATCTGGAGGTGAAGATGAAGAGAAGGAGTTCCCTAATATCATTCTTAGAGCCATGCAATACATTTCTAGAGAGATCAAATAGATGAGGATGGATAGATTCAAGGAATCCCCTAAAGGAATTCATCATGGAGAAGGCTCTGGCATGTCTCATCTCTAGAATGATGAACTAGTGCATCAATCACAAGTTTCCCAATGCTATACCATGCCTACATTCTTGGTTGTGGGAAATGAAGGGTTTCAAGAGCAAGAATACCTTGAAGACTATTTTATGGAGTATGAATCTCAAACTCAGAGGTTCAAATATCACTTGATTTTTCACACGTTTTGTCAAATAAATGACAATAGAAGACCAAGGCATCATCATAGAAGTGGTGGATTCATTCATAATCATGATTGACATCACACTATGGGTAGATTCTTCTTACCCAATTTTGATGGGTCATCCAAGTGTACTGTGAAATCTTAGGTATAAAAACTTCACATCTGATTTCAGTTGAACAAGGTTCCAGAGATGGAGGCCATTAAGACGGGAGCGCTACACCTTGAAGGTGAAGCACATGACCGGTGGTTCCATGGCTTGTCTACATTGGGTCATGCCAATGTGACTGCTTATTCAGAGTTCACAAGAAGGCTGGTGGAAAGGTTTGATAGAAGATATCCTGAAGCACCATTCATGAACCTTGCAAAGCTAAAACAATCAAGTAATGCAAAAACTTACATTTCTAAATTCTTAAGACTTTCTGTTATGGTTCCTGATCTATTTGCAGCAAGAAGGGTGTATATGTTCATTCATGGGTTAGATGAACCTCTTCATGGGTTGGTTAAGTATACCAAGCCCACTACTGTACAAGATGCCATTGAAAGGGCTAGAGACCTTCAAGATGCCTTGCCAAAATCAAAGGCAACATTTCATTAGAAGCCCTCTTTTCCATCAAAGGAAAAATAAGAAAAGGCTACTCCTTCAAAGTAGAGCTCATATAAAAAACCTCTTGAAGATGATTTCCGGAAATATCTAAGGAGAAGAAAGCTTTGCTTCACTTTTGAAGAAGCTTGGGCACTTGGAAATATATGTGCAGCTAGAAAATCACATTACATAGAGGTATTTTCAGATGATGAGGAAGAAGAAGAAGAACAAGAGAAGGGTCACAGTGCTAGAACAGCAGGAGATGATCCACCACCACCTAGAGGTGAGGATGGAGCCATTGCTCCAATTAGAGGTACTCTTGAATAATTAAGAGTGATACCCAACTATCATGAAACTGCCACACAATAAACATAGATGAATTTGCGCAGTGGAAGCAGGGATATGATAATCCCATCTGTTATGCACATGAGAATGATCCATGATACATCATTATCTTGTGGTAAACCACCTGGGAGACCACCTGATTCATATTTAGTGAAAAATGTCTCACATCTTGATGCTCCATTTATAGATCCAAGAAGGATGGGAGCATTAGAAGACCAACATACAGCGCTGAGATTCTTGGGTAGGCTCAAGGACGAGGGAGATATTCTTCCAACATCATCATTACCCACTCTCATTTCAAATTTTCTGTTGTGGGAGGACAAACATGGAAGGAATGACCTTCCAACATATACCTTTGGCATGGGAGATGTCAAGGAGAAGAAAAACCATATGACAGACGTTCCTTTTGATAGATCATTAGCGTTGTCACTATGGGGGATTGATCCATATTGGAAATCCCAACTGTTGGTGGATTATTCCAAGGATATTTTCATTTGCATGATAGTTGATGACTAGCTACATGAAGAGGGATATTCAGTCCAAGAAGGAGTCATCTACTATCCTGGAAGGCTCCTCTTATCTAGAGCTGCCAAGCTCAAGGAGAAGTTACTACAAAGAGGTTATGAAGAGTTCCTTTTCAACCACACATATTCCATGAGATTCTACAACATCATCGCGAGAAGCTACACTTGGAAGGGCTTTGAAGAGGAACTATATCATCATTTTCAAAGATGCATGAACCATGTGGAGTTGGGAGAGCAACATGACTCTATGAAGGAGTTAATTCATCCACCTCTTTCCTATTTTGGAATGAGAGGAGATAGATCTATGCACCACTCCATTTGTTTGAGGAGGAATTTTGGTGAAGAATATGTTCATGTAAATAATGTTTTATTTGATGAAGATATGCATTCCTTTACCATGTTTATGCAATCCATGGCTCCAAGGACGAGCACTATTCCATATAAACTTCATGGCCAACTTTGGGCCACCAAAATTTTTGAACATGGCCACTCCCTTGGAGATTAAAGGGAGGTTTTGTATCATTGTGGGTGCATTCAAAAAGCACCAAACATTTCTCACACTTTCATCCATGGTGAGATGACTTGGGGAGCAATTAAGTGGTGGGGAAACCACTTACCACATCATGATCTGATGCAGTCAGGATATTTATTGTGCGGGTTCCACATGTGGGACCATGACCCACCTCCATATGCACAAATTTCTGTTTGTATGTACTTAATTTTAATCCCATACACTGATGATGTACTTATAATTTTTTATGGGAATCTTTGGAGGGAGGATGGGAGGTATGTATGTGCCCTATGGGATGGAGATTCTCCATGTTCACTATGCTACATGTTTCAGGGAGGACATTGGGAAAACCATGTTTTTTTCACTTGAACTATTGTCTCCTTATGGGATGGATTATTTGCACCTCATGAGAATTTTGGAGGAGCAATTCATGGAGGGATGGATTGGTGAACACTTAGCTTATGAGGGAAGCTTATCACATGTTGGTGTCACCAATGGAGGAGGAGAAGAGTTGCAGCACACATCTTTTTAGTTTCTTGAGGACAAGCAACATTTGGGAATGGAGGACTATAATATTCCCAATTAGCCATGAGCTAATTGGAATATTCAATTTTGTTTTATTTCTTTGTTTAAAGAATAAGAGGGCAAAGGAGGTCCATAATTCTCCTTAATAATTAATAAATCAATGCCAAATGTGAAAAATACAAATCTTGGCAGCTTAATTAAAGCACCCTTGGTTTGAAAGAGGCTGGATCACTTTGACTGGGTCACCCTTGACCAAAATAAAACAACATTGTCATGGAGGAGTGGTCATCAATGTGGGACAACACAGTTTTAGATGGAGATGCTTTGTGTGAATGTAGTGATATTTTTGGATGGGTCTTAGGGTTTTCAAGCTCATCTTCTATTTAAGGAAGAGGATGGAAATCATATGGAGGTGGTTGATGTATATTATATTTCTGAATATATGGTATGTTTATACATATATCTTTCTCTTGATTTTTAGCTGAGATAGAGTGTTGTTTAGCACAGGGTGTTCCTAATTGGGAATCCCACCTCTTCCATCGAGGAGCTCTTGGAGGAGTCTTGCACTACATTTTCCACTATCTAGCTTAACGCCAAGCTTCTTCTTTCAACTACAATGCAGGTCCTATTGAGGTTTTGGTTGTTTTTGGAGGTTTCAGAAAGTGGTGATCAAATATCTAGATCTAGGCCATCTCATTGCTTATTTTTAGTGGAGGAGGCTTCCTTTCCATTGGGAGGACATTATTGAAGGCCATTGAGCATATTTTCAAATCTTGGCATCAGGACAACCATATTTTGATCCCTACATTGCATTTTACTTCCAGATCTTTGTTATTTCTGTAGGAGGAGTTGTAGGGTGGTTTGGCACACCATTTGGAGAGCTAATTTTCTAGTGAAGGGGATATGCCTTTGACTTTGAGGATCTATTAGAGGAGGTTATTTTATTGATCATATCATATTATCCACACTTTCCAGATTTGTATTTTTCAATAGATCTGCATTCTTAGAACTCATGTCTACAACTTGTACTTGGTGTTTTGTTGAAACCCCTTGACGGGTTCTCTACAGGAGCTTTTATAGTGCTCATATATGATATAGATCTATATTTTGAGGCACATATCAGCCCTAGATCTGATGTATAATCAACTCTTGTAGCAGAGGTAATAAAATAACGTTGTAAGGGTCTTCCATATTTTATACATGGTTGCAACACCTCTTATTGAGTGATTTTGTTCATTGGAGGCTTGTATATCCTATTATGCATCTTAGGGGCCATTTCTTACACATATTTTGCTACTGTAATAACATATGAAAGGTCTCCATATTGGCATATTTCTTTATAAATGATGATCTGAAATATTGTTCCAACATTTTACACTATATTCCTGCTTTTCCCATTTGGGAATATTATAATCTTCTTCATGCAGAAGAAATACCAAACATTCTCTAAGTTTTGTGAGTTAAAGGCATTGGTGGAGAAAGAGTCAGGGAATAAAGTGGGCTCTTAGGAGCGATAATGGTGGAGAATACATCTCTAAAAAAATCAAGAACTTCTGTAGAAAAGAAGGAATTCGAAGAAAACTCATAGTGCCTCATAAACCATAGCAGAATGGGGTCACAGAGAGGAAGAATAGAATGATTGTGGGTGCAGCACGAGCGATGTTGCATGATCAAGTTCTACCAATGCATTTGTGGGTGGAAGCATGCAACACTATGGTTTATGTGCAAAACCATTGTCCTCATAGATTACTTGGCATGCATACACCTGAAGAAGATTTCACTGGTAAGAAACTGGATGTTTCACACTTTAAGATTTTTGGCTCATCTATTTATGTGCATGTGACCAAGGACGCCAAGAAGAAACTGAAGCCGACTGCTAAAGTTGGGATTTTTTGGGCTACACATAAATTCCCCATAATTATCATGTTTATTTTTCAAAAATAAGAATGAATGTTGTGCAACGGGATATAAAATTTGATGAGGGGAAAGCCATGTGGTTGTCGCTTGATAGGGAGATGGACTTGCATGCGGAGGAGGAACTACTTGTTCCCAAAGATGAGTCTCAAGATGTGGATCAGCCACATGAGAAGGTTAATGGAGTGGAGGAATTCACTCATGTAGAGACATCCATCAGAAATGGCAGAAGGCTCACCATGGAAGTTGATAGGCTGAGACTTGATGTTGCACAGAATGTAGGTGCCCCTACTTCACAGCGCAGAGAGAGACAATCTCCTGACCGATTTAATGGATACATGGCTCTCATGAAAAAATCTATTATGACTGAACCATCTTCATTTTAGAAAGTAATGAAAGATTCTACATGGGTTGATGTAATGGTGGAGGCGTATGAATCCATTATGAAAAATAGTGCATGGGAAATTGTCCCAGGACTGGTTCATAAATCAGTGGTAGGTTCAATATGGATCTACAAGGTAAACAAAGATACTGATGGGAGTGTGGAGAAATACAGGGCCATATTTGTGGCATGGGACTTCTCATAGATTGAGGGGATAGATTATGATGAGACCTTTAATCCTGTCGCAATGTACTCTTCCATAAGGACCATCCTTGCACTCTTAGCACAGATGGGCTAGTGCATTCATTAGATAGATGTGAAAACTATGTTTCTCATTGAGATGATTGAGGAAGAGGTGTACATAGAGCAGTATGAAGGTTTCTAGATATTCAAAAGTGAGTCACATGTGCGCCAACTCAAACGAGCATTGTATGGGCTGAAGAAAGCACCCCGTGGTTGGTATGTTCAGATAGACAGTTATTCTGTTAGACTGGGCTTCACCAAAAGTGAAGCAGGTGCAAACCTGCACTAGATTATGGTTGAGGGTAAGCTACTAATCATTTTTCTTTATGTTGATGATTCAATTTTGACTGGTGATGAGAAGTTGATACACTAATGCATGGAGGATCTTGCAAGGGAGTTTGAAATGAAGGATATGGGACTCCATTATTTCCTTGGATTGGAAATACAACAACGAGATGGTGAAATTTTTGTGTCTTAAGGCAAGTAAGAAAAGGAGATACTGGGTAATTTTAACATGGATAGCTACAAACCCATGGATACTCCCCTTCCAGGAAATTGGAGGAAAGAGGATACTACCTCTGTAGAGGTAGTGGATGCTATTATCTATCGAGAGTTAGTGGGTTCACAAATGTATCTAGTGAACACAAGACGAAACATTTTCTATGCGGTTAACCAGCTGATTCAAGATATGGTTAAGCCTACAAAGCTCATTTGGAAGGCAAGGAATCATGTCCTGAGATACCTGAGGGGCACATCAGAGTATGGTCTATGGTACATAAATTCAGATGGAGTGATGTTGCATGGCTTCATGGATGCAGATTGGGATGGAATTCCAACGGACAGAAAGATCACATGAGGAGGGATATTTATCATTGGATATATAAATGTTGCTTGGTACAATAGGAAGTAGAGATATGTGGCACTCAGCTCAGCGGAAGTGGAATACATGGCAGCGAGTCAAGCTGCATGTGAGGTTATCTAGATGAGAAATATCTTGGCTGGTTTGTTTGGTTCTCAGATGGATCCGACAGTGATTCATTGTGATAATAAGAGTTGCATTAAACTCTCGATTAATCTTGTGTTTCATGATAGATCCAATCATATAGATATCTTGTACCATCATCTCAAATATTTTGTGCAGAGGAGAATTATTTTTCTTTAGTACATTCCCACGAAACATCAAGATGAAAATATTCTGACAAAGGTGCTCACTGGGAGAAAATTTGAATACCATAGAGAAATGATCGAGGTGAAGGATAATCCCTTTATTTTTGAGAGGGAGTGTCGAGATTCAACAAGTATATGTTTTGGCACCCATGATCCTAGTGATAATTAAGCACCTACACTAGGGTGGGGCCCACAGGCTATTTTTAGGTGCATGTCTATTTTTATTATCCCTTAATTTAGATGGACATTAAAATATAATCTATTCTCATGAGAACTTGAAAATAGTTAATTGAAGTGGAAAATCAGTTAGCTAAGTGAATTTCGAGTTAAGAGGTTGTTTGGTGGGACATACAGGTTGAATTTAGTTGTATCTGAGTGATTCTAGTTGTAACAGAGTTGGAAGTGCAGTGGTGCATGAAATGTGCAAGTTGTAAGTATTTTAACTCAGTTAAGTGAGTTAAACTTAATTGTGATAGTTTTAATTGAATATACACTAGTGAGAGATCAAGTGAATTAATTATTAATTAATTAAAAATTAGTGGTCTCACTTGCAACTGAAGATTTACTATTATTAGTTGCATGCATGTCAGATCCAGTGGAGACCCAGTTGATTTCTAGGTGAAAGGGAAGTAAACTATCAGCTGTGACATTATCCTCTTGCACACATGTAAGAAAACACACATTGGATGTGCCCATTATACTTACACAATCAAGGCAGGAAAGAAGGCATCAATTCATGGATTTCTTTCAGAAGGGATTGCACAGTGAAGGTAGGATGTCTAGAGACAATAAATTGGCTAAGAGATTTGCCAATTTTTGTATGAAAGTGTGAGATAATTAGCTGATGTACTGAGGGCGCTTGTGAGAATATTTTTTTATGTAATTGTTTCATGATCCATGATATAATATACAATAGAATATAGTGGGGTTTTTAGCTATTAGCTTTCCCCAGTAAATTATCTGTGTTGTGTGTGATTCATATTTCTTCATGCTTATGTTATTGGTGATTGTGTTTTTAATTCCTCAAAGATTTTTAGAAGAGATTAAATATTTAACTTTAGCATATTATTAGATTGGCTGAATCCAAGATATACATGCATATTGTATAATTTCTACATTCCTTGCCATCAATGACAAAAATGCCAAAATTTCCTTGGAAAATCTTGGATATCTTGATATCTTGTTATAAGCACCAATAATGAACGTGTTAGGAACATCACAATTTTCCATGTATTGGAAGATAATTGGTTGTAAAATAAATGACGAGGCATGATGATTTTTCTTATGGGCCATCACCTTATCAAGAATTTGTAAAGGTTTTCAATTATAAGGAATTCATCAATATACCAATATTTATTTGTGGAGGATATTACATATTGTTATAGCATCATTTCTCACCTTCACATGATTCATGATTGCTTTGATGGTTTTGGGCACCCATTCCTACAGACTTGGACAAATTCACTTAAAAACAGTGTAAAAATCCCCATACGCGACTATTCCCGTACTTTCTCGCGTGTATACCGCGAGTCCAAACTCGCACTTTTTCCGTGTATGCCATTAAAATTATGAAAAAAAATATATAATTATTCCCTATTTTCGGGCTGGGTTGATGGTTACTCAGGTAGTTCAACCACCCCAGCACGTGGCCAACTATTTCCAACTATTGAAACTACTTGGAGGGAGTATAAAAACCCCTCATGTGTATGGCCTAAGGGAGAAAGAGAATTATTGATATTATACTCTGTTGGTATTCCCTATCCAAGTCTGATTCCCCGTGCCTCCTGCACTTTCCCAGTTCATTATAGGAAACCCTTGTTTCCCTGAGATGCTCATCTCCCTATATGTCATCTCGTATGCACCAGTTTGGAAGGAGTCTTAGTGAGGCAAGGGCGGGACGGATCCGGACGACGGTCTGCTCGAAGATCGTGGAAGGATTCAGGTGATCTCTCCACTCGTTACTTTTGTACATGCTATTTATAATACAGAAGTACCATCTTGTTCCCGAAATATACGTGTTAGTGTCTGCTTACATATATGAGAATATTTGTTATTTAAGCATTCATTATGATTTATCTGATGTTTTATATGGATTTCACTAACATTTAGAGTAGATATATGCTGTACAACCAGTTCTTCGTGCTTGTTTCTTCTTGTCTTTCAGGTTAAGAAGGAAGGACGGTTGTTGGGGGTTTGAACCCTGCGGGATCTACTTCAACCGTAGGACCTACGGGTAACTTCCTCGTTCTACTCTATTTAGTTTTTCTGAACATGCATGGTTGTGTGAGTCCTTCTTAAGTAGCATGCCCCTGCTCTGTGGAGGTTGTAACCCAACGAACCTCTAGGGTGATATTCCCCGAAACAGAACTGGCGACTCCACTGGGGAACACATTCTTGTGACTCCCCTGTTGGGTGGTTTCAGCTATTTGGTAGGTTTCTGACAGTTTTAACTTTCATTTGCAGTCCAGTTTACTTTGTTTCAGTCAGTCTGAAGTCCTGGTTTCTTTTCCAGGCTTGTCCTTTTTGTTTTTTTCATTATTTACCTTTGTATATGAGCTTTTTTCTGCACACAGTCGCATATACATGCAATTTTTTCTAAAGGGACCCGCGTATACGCGAGTTTCCCTTAGCACAGACGCGTATGCACGCTGGTTGCATAACTGTGAAGTAGCGTATACCTAGGCAGATTTTGAATTTTTTGGGTTTTTTGACTTTTTGGTCCTTTCTGGCTGTGGAGACCTGTTTCTACAGTGTCTTAGTACTCCCTGGATTGTGAAGGAAGTGTTTTCTTGTCTTTTCTCTCTTTCGTTTGATTGAAAACTAGTCTTTTTGGCAAAGTGTTGTTTCTGGTGCTAGCACTCCTGGTTTGAGTACCAAGATAGCTTTCTCAGCATTCTTGGTTGTTCTTCTTTATCAGAACAGTGAGCTCCTGCTCATTTACTCTTTCCTGTCTTTGTGTTTTGCTTGGCACTACGATTTTTGCTCGTTTCTTGATTGGTTTTCTTGAGTTCAGTAGGCTAGGTCTTGTTGCCGCTTTTGAAGAGTTTTTCTTGCTTCTTCGAAGTTTTTGTTTGCGACGAGTTTGCACTATTTTTCTAGGCTGAGTGGCTGAGTTTTCTTGTCTTATTTTTCTCTTATTGATCTTGCTACGGGTTAGCCTTATAAGGTTTGGGAGCATTATTGAAGTTTGTGCTTGAAATTCAGTCTTGTTTGGTTTGGATTTTGATAGTTTTGCTTAGTCTTTTAGAGCTCTTTCTCTATAAAACTAAAAAGCTCAAAAAACATTTGTTTTTCTTTTTGTTTTTGCATTTCAAAGGCTTAAAAAACATTTTCTCTTGTTATTTTCTTTTGTTGTTGCATTTTCATTTTCGTTTTGCCATATATTTTGAAGCTTTTGTGAGGTTTCTTGCTTTCGGTTTTTGGCTTGATAATTGGAAGGGAGTTGTCATTCATTTCTTCTTCTTGTTTTTAAGCATCTTTGGTGTCTTCATTTTAAGAGTTCTTGATTTCAAGGACTAGCTTTCTGGACTACCAAGAAGAGTTAAAACTGAAGGACTTTTTGGGACATGTCACTCTGCTTTAGGAGATTTGCATCTTAGGATTTGCATGCTTATAGTGATTTGCATTAGGGGCATTTAATCATTTAGTCAATTTCATAGTTTTTGTGAGTGTGAGTTTGCTATTCGAAAAGAAAAAATACAATTTTTAATCTCGTAGAACCCGTATAGAGATTTCTTTTCATCGAAAGACAATAACTGCATCTGCATGTAGTTAAGTTTTTATTAATTTCTTTTTGCGTCAAAAACACCATAAGTTTCATCTCCATATCCTTGTGACTTAACATAACAACCCATTAAAATAAGCGATTTAATCTAAAATCAACTAGCAAGTTTTCTAAGTGTCATACACCAACTAGCTAGGTTGTAGGGCCTTGGATTAGGTGAGTGGAGAGTTAACTCTCCAAGGCCGCTCAAACAAAACATAGAAGTTGATTAATTGAGCGAAATCCAACTCCGTTAGGTGGATCGGGAAAGCTCTCCTCCAGAGAGTCAAGCGCGAGGGGAAGTGAAGGCTGAGAAGAGGGATACCCCCTCTCTGATTAGCTGAATCTGACCTCAAGACCGTTTCGCCCGGCTTCTGATACGGATTGATGCCCATAGTTGCCACTCCTAGGTTCCACACAGGTGACTGCGGGGGGGAATACCCGTGGTACCTGAGGCAGACGTCGCATCACTTTCAGCAGTACTTCTGGGGGGTGCCCTTGCGAAGCTTGGGTGCTTGAGCCGGAAAAGGCTGTCGTTAAGAGGTCGGCGTAACTGTTTCTGATACCTTCGCTAGTTGTTCTGGGCCCTAATCATCCCAGACTGCTTTTGGGAGGTCCTATATTTCGCTTTCCTGTATTTTGGTGTCCGGTCCTCATCACCCAGAGAGGAAATACTTGGAGGCTATTTGCTTGATTGCATCTCAGGGATTTTTATTTTAGTGAGTGCTCTTTGCTCCTAGCTTGCCTAGCTTTTCACTTTTTTGAGTCTAATTTAAAATCTATAAAAGTGGCTGATCAAGCGCCTCGTCGATCGAGGAGAATCCAGGGGTTATCTCCCGAGAGTCCAGAGCCTTCTTCGAGAAGGCGTAGGAGCGATTTAGCAGGTGGTTACCACCCTGTGGCGTCTAACGCAGTGGAGAGAGACCCTCCACAAAGGTCTGAAGGTTTCATAGGTGATTCCGGTGTCGGTTCCGAGAGGAGCGTTCCGCTCACCTCGCGAGTGTTGTTTCCTCAGCAAGAAGATTTTCAGATTGAAGACGTACCTGAGCCTCCGGTGACAGGTCCATCTCCTCTTCCTCCTGACTATCCATTCGTTGTTCAGTACATCGGACCTGAGTCTCAGAGACCGGAAGATCTTCCGTATCTTTCCTATCTTTCGATGGCCACGACTGGGAACGCGGCCTCTGCCGTGAGTGCTGCAGGCATTCAGACCCTTGCTTCTGTTGAAGGAGGGGGCACTATTGCTTTATCTTCGATTGCTTCTAGTGATGCTGTGTTTAGCTCTGGTTTCACCCAACCACATGCTTCTCATTCTGGTCCCTTCTGTTCAAGGATGCCCTCTAGTGGGAATCCCTCTTTTTCCTTTTCCGTTGCTGCAGCTGGATCTACGCCCATGTCTAACATGGCTAGTGGATCAGCTTCGTTTCAAGGTTTCCCCTTTGGGACTAGACACATTCCTAGTTCCAATCCTTCTTTAGGGTCATTTCCATTTACGTCCTAGACCCAGAGTTTCAACCCTTGGTCGGGGGGGCAAAGTTCGACTACTTTTACAGGGTGGAATCCTGTGTTTACTACAGCGGGGGCAGGGAATCAGTTTTACGCAGGTCATCAAGGGAATGCTTCTTTCCCTTCGTCGAGTGCTTACCAGACCTTTTCTCCTCTTTCTAATGCCTGGAACCCCTATCAGGGGCTCTCCTCTTCATTCAATACTTCAGAGGGGGGAACTAGTCTGGGCTTTGGTAACTCTACGTTGGGAGGAGGTTCTTCTCGTTTTTCTACGAGTCCTTTCTGGAAACCTGGTGCCTTATAAAATCCAGGCTATTCTTTTTAGAATGTTGGGAATCCATCCCACCAAGGATGGAATCCTCAGGCTCTGCCTCGCTTACCTTTTCTGGTAACGTTGAACTTGCCAGATTTGTCGAAGTTGACTAATGATCCGATTCGTTATAGTCCGGGGTGGCCTCCGGTCCCGACCAAACTTCCTTCAGATATTCCAAAATTTGAAGGTAAGAATGGGGAGGATCCGACGGACCACATCACCACTTTCCACTTATGGTGTTCTTCGAACTCCCTGATCGATGATTCGATTAGGTTGAGATTATTTCAACGCACCCTAACTGGAAATGCTGCCAAATGGTATATCGAGCTCACTGGGGGAAGTTTTGCCACATTTGGAGAACTGGCTCTCACATTTCTAAACCATTTCCAGTTGCCTGTCAGATATGAGGCTGGGACGGAGCTCCTGGCTAATTTTAAGCAGGATGAGGCAACTCACATTTCTGATCACATTCAGGAATGGAGGAGAAGGAAGAGGCTTATCAAAGCTCATATCCCTGGAGAATTCCTTCTCGAGTGGTTTTTCAAATCTCTGCAGTCATACATTTCAAAAGATGTATCCCTATCTAGGGTATTTTCTGAGGAGCAGGCCATTTTTAGGGCCCAGCAGCTGGAACTGATCTATTCTCAGTCTGGGGTCCTTTATAAATATTTTCCCAATGCTCCTCGCTCCAAGTTGGATTTATCGAAAACTAAACCCGATTCGCATGGTGATGGGCTTGTCGGATCGATCAATAGTGGTGCAGCCAGCCTGCTTTCTCAACTGCAGCAGTTGTCTTTACAATCTGCTCCTTCTGGTCAGGCTGTGCCTGCTGATTCATCACCTTCCCAGTCTTTGTCCATAAATGTTGTCCAAGCTTCTAATCCCAAAGGAAATCAACAATCCGATGGGAAGAAGAAGGGACGAAATAACAAGAAGAAGGGCAAGAACGGGAAGGGCAATGCAAATAAAACCAACGAGCGTGTTGGTGAGGGTCAAAAGGAGAAAAAGAAAGTGAAGTTTCCATGCAAGCTCTATGCTGGAGACCATCTCACACACCTTTGCCCTAAAATTCAGAATGCTCAGCGCTTGTTAGCCCAGCAGGGTTCTTCTAGTTCCCAGGCTGTGTTAACAAACCCTTTTCCCCAAGGGTAGCAATTAGTTGTTGGCGCGAACCAAAATCCTGGGGCTTCCTCTGGGGGCACCCAGGAAGGGGAAATTCCATCGAACATTTTCATGATGAGTGCTCACGCAGATATCGCTACGAGATCCCGTGATTATGGCGGAGAAGAGTCTTCGAAAGCTAAGGAAGTTCCTGATGCTACTGAGCCGCTTCACATTACGAAGCCTACTGTTGAGTCTATGCCTCGGATGCCCAAAGCATCTTCTAAGCGATCAATGATTAATCCAAACGCTAGGGCTGCCCAGAACTACTCGATTGTGGAAGATCTGGCGCAGAGTCCTTGTGCTATGTCAGCTTTAGAGGTACTCCAGTCTTGTCCGGCTCAGCGCAGTGCTTTGCTCACTGCCATTGGGGCTATTGATCCAAAAAATTCTCTTCTAATTACTTTTGATATGACTAATTTTAAGAAGAGACTTCCTCATCACATGGATTTTCATATTAAATCGTCGTATCGGAAGTGCAATATCTTTCGAACGGTTGTTGATGAGGGTGCCTCCACGTGCGTGATGTCTCTCGCATGCTGGAAGACACTTGGATCTCCCAAAGCTGTTCCATCTAGCACTGTTCTTACTGCGTTCGATGGTCATTCTCACAGACCCCATGGTATTGTCCAGCTTTGCCCATCTGTGTTGGGGGAAAAGCCGTTAATATAGAGGTTGAGGTAGTAGATGCAGCCTTGGACTACAACCTTCTGTTGGGGAGGAACTGGATTTATGAGATGGATGCCATTGCATCCTCATTATTTTGGATTGTATGTTTCCCCCACGAAGGGAGGATCGTTACAGTGGATCAACTGGACTGTCCTCCTGTAGACCTGAATGCGTCTTCTGACTCATCTGTTCCAAAGTTGGATAATACTAAGGCGCTTGTTGAGAATTTAGGAGTTGGAATGTATTCTTCCTTGATGGGTACTTTCGATCTTCCTCCTCCTACAGTGCATATTAATGCTATTTCATCCTCCAAGGCTCCCCTTCGAAGAGAGTTCTTCAGAACTCATTATTTTTCGAACCCTTGGACCTTACCTTCCCCTACTGCCACATTAGCGGAAGGTCAAGTGGGTGGAATGGCATTTCCTATTTCTGCAGCTGAGATTGCATATCAGTCTATTGTTGACTCTGTAGAAACCATCCCAGCTCCTCTTTCACCGGAAGAGTTGGATGGTGATGTGGCTCCGGCTTGGACGTTTAGTTCTTCTTCAGCCCAGGATTGCCTTAATACCACTCTTCCATCTGAAGAGGCCATCCTGGAAGCCATGACAGGTATAGATAGACCGTGGGATGATTTGCATCATCGGTCTTACTTCTTACCTGATTTGAGCGAAGTTGAAACAAGTTTTCCGAGTCCTCCGTCTCCTGGTCCTGTTCACCCAGTCTTGAACCCTTTGGCACCAACACAGGTTTATGCTGAAGGGAACATGGCTATGATATCTCCTACTATCCCGGTGAACATTTCCAGGGATCCCAATATTATTGAGAATGTCTTCATTGGAGCTGAATGTTCCCGTGAGGAGGTTCAAATTTACACCGAGCTCTTCAAAGAGTATAGAGATGTATTTGCTTGGTCTTATGAGGAAATGCCTGGCATAGACCCATCTATCGTCCAACATGAGATCAAGACGTATGAAAATGCTAAGCCGGTGAGGAAAAAACTTCGTCCGGTCAATCCTAGGAAGGCAGCAGCTATCAAAGCTGAAGTTGAAAAGCTGCTTAAGGCGGGATTCATTTTCCCTGTTCCTCTAACTGAATGGGTTTCAAACCCCTACCCTGAGAAGGCGCCAAGAAACTATCGGAGAAGGAAAGATCATCAGAGACCTTCAAATAAATCATGTCCAGTCATTAATTATCTCTGCATAACCACATATCGATCGATCATCACGAGTGTGCTCTTAATGAGATTTTCTCCTTCATGGATCGGTTTCTCCGTGATATAATCAAATTACTTTCCATTCCAAGATCAACATAAGACTGCATTTATTTGTCCCCGGGTACGTTTGCATACAAGAAGATGTTTCAGATTGATTACGTCGGGGCTACCTTTCAATAGTTTCACTGGCCATGTATTACGTACCCACGACATCAAGAAGATTATCGAGGCATACTTAGATGATCTAGCTGCTCATTCTCGAAAGAGGATGGATCATCCTGGTCACCTCCGGCAAATATTTGAAAGATGTCGTTTTTATAAAATTCGATTGAATCCGAACAAGTACGTTTTCGCGGTTACATCCGGTCGGCTAGTGGGATTCATTGTGTCTAGGGAAGGGATAAGGGTAGATCCCTTCAAGGTTGAGGCAATACTTCGGTTGCCTCCCCCGTCTTCAATTCGTCAGCTTCAAAGTCTTCAAGGGAAGTCTAATTTTCTTCGGAGGTTTATCGCCAATTATGCTGAGATTACAAAGGGATATATGAGATTGTTGAAGAAAGGAGTTCCTTTTCTTTGGGATGACTACGCTCAACGCTCATTCGATGCTTTGAAAAAGGCATTGACCTCTGCTCCTTTACTGAGTCCACCTGATTATAGCAGAGATTTTCTTTTGTATCTGGCTACAGCAGAATCTACCATCGGTATGGTTCTGGTTCAGGAAGATGATTCTCTTGTAGAGCATGTTATTTACTACCTTAGTCGAGGACTGGTAGGACCTGAACTTTGATACACTCCGATAGAAAAATTAGCCTTAGCAGCAGTTCATGCTATGCAACGACTCCGACATTACATTATTCTTCTCAAAACTTATGTCTTGGAAGCTGCCAATCCATTTCAGTTTGTCCTCAGCAGGCAAGTGATTGGGGGCAAATATAATAGATGGATTGTGATTTTATAGGAATTTGATCTTGAGTTCATGTCTGCCAAATCCAAGAAGTCATTAGTTTTTGCGGAATTTATCTCCGAGTTGCCCTGTGGAGAGGAGATGATCTATGATGAGTCCTTTCCAGACGGACACTTGTTTCTTATCTCTTCACAAGATCCTTGGTACGGGGATATCATTGTGTATCTCCAGACTGCGAAGTTTCCCTCTACTTTTTCGAAAGATGAGCGTCGTAAACTACATCACTTGGCCAAGAATTATTTGATTATTGGTGATGCTTTGTACCGTCGAGGGGTTGATTCAATCCTAAGATGCTGCTTAACTCTCGAAGAAGCTGAGGTTGTGCTCAATGATTCTCACAGTGGAGCTTGTGGGGGTCATTTATTTGGGCTTGCTACAGCCCAAAAGATTTTGCGTGCTGGATACTTTTGGCCCTCGATTTTCAAAGATTGTATTGAATCAGTCAAAAAGTGTCATCCGTGTCAGGTTTATACTCGAAAAATGTGCGCTCATCCAGCTCTGCTTTTTCCAGTCGTTACTGTCGGACCCTTTACAAAGTGGGGTATTGATTACGCTACTTGTAACCCGCCTTCGGCAAAAGGTCACAAGTACATTATCGTAGCAGTAGACTACTTTACGAAGTGGGTCAAGGCTATGCCTACTTTTGGGAATGATGGTGAGACTGCAGCTTTGTTCCTTTTCAATCAAGTTATCGCTCGTTTTGGTATTCCTAGAGAGATTGTCACTGACCATGGCATTCATTTTCGGAATAGTATGATGGCTGAGTTGGCTCTCAAATTGGGTTTCCGGCAGGAGCATTCATCTTCATATTATCCTCAGGCCAATGGGCAAGTGGAAGCCGTGAATAAATCCTTGAAGACGATTCTTCAAAGGAAAATTGATAAAGCTAGATCCAACTGGCATATTATGCTATATCCTGCACTTTGGGCATACAGGACGTCAGTGAAAACTGCAACTGGCTTTACTCCGTTTCAGTTAGTGCACGAGGTGGAATCCGTATTTCCTATTGAATGCAAGATTCCTTCTCTTAAATTAGCTGTCGAACTTCTTCCTGACACTTCTAGTCTGGCAGAACGGCTTCTTCATCTGGAACATCTCGATGAGCAGCGTCGAGATGCCTCCACGATGAATGAAGCGCATAAAAAACGAGTAAAGGTTCAGTACGATAAGGCGGTCAAGCCTAGAGTCTTTTCGGAAGGTGACCTTGTTTTGGTCTATGCCCAAGAAAAGGATGCCCTGGGGGCAGGAAAGTTTAAGTCTATGTGTTATGGCCCCTATATCGTTAAGAAAGTCCTTTAAAAAGGAGCGTATACCTTGGTTGACTTCGAAGGGAATGAGTTGCCGGAGCCCCGAAATGGGCTCTATTTGAAGAAGTATTATGCCTAGGCTTCGGCCTGGCATGTTGCTTTTGTATATAGTAGTTTTTTTCTTTGTACATATCTGATTGATTTTCGATCTTTCATGAGCTGGTGATGTTTTTGATCTGCTTTGGCAGGTTGTGTTGGATGTCATGAGTCATTTTGGTTTCGCCGATGGCGCTAGTAGACACACCCGGAACTTAGCTTCCGCGGCTTGGGTGCTTCATTATCCATCCGGTCAGCTGTTGGTATCAAGAGGGGTCTGCATTGGTCCTGCTTCCAATAATATAGCAGAATACACTGCAGTTATTCATCTACTCTTAGAGGCAATATCTTTGGGTGTTGATTCGTTGGTAGTTTTCTTGGACTCCCAGCTGGTGGTGTCGCAGTTGAACAACACTTATTGTGTACGAGATCCATTTTTATTACGATTGTTCTTGAGGGTACGTTTGTTACAAAGGTCATTTCAATTTTTAACTTTCATTCATATTCCTCGAGCTGACAATTGGTTTGCTGACTCATTAGCTAATCAAGCATTAGATTGGCATATTAATCATTCCATACAATGAATTTTTAATCATCAAAAACATCATACATTTGATACATTTATCACATCACATCAAATATCGCTGTATATATATCATCGGAGTGTCAAAAAACTTTACAAAATTTGGATCCATAATGTCGTACAAAACTTGGGCTTATGCCCTCATCATGTTCAGTCTCAAAAAAGAATATACAGTCATCTAATACATAATATCTGTCTACTCCTGAGGTCCCTGCCCAGAAGTCGTGTTCCTATAGAACGTGACCGCAATGGCAACTCAGCGGAATAGTCTAACCCAGTCTCGGGGCACTCCTACCACCCATCTCTGGATGGCTTCCGGTAGATCCTCCACAGCAGCCATAGGTATTTGGCGGGTTATTCCCTCCAAATTCCTCTGCACGGCTTGGAGGGTCCTATCTGAATCCACAGTATCCGCTTCACCCCTGCGACGCTTATGGCGCGGTAGGCCCTCATGACGAACTGGTCCAACATCTGAAACATGATCATTTTAAATTTTCAGTCATTATGAATCCAATCAAAAACATGTTTGTTTTTCATTTTTTCATACATATTTGAAAAAATCCAAAAAAATTATATAAGTCAAATTTTTTTTTGAAAACTTACTGACTGTACCCCATGCTGTGCCTGGTGGAAGAACTAGATCTGGATCTCGACGGAAGTCCATCCCGGCATAGGGATAGTCGTCCACTGTGATGATTTGTTCTCTCCACCAGCGGAAGAACTCATTGTCCCATGTGGTCCGGAGTACCTCACTACCCCCCAGTCTCTTCATCATATCCGCCCAACGGGCAATTCTTGGGTCTCGCGGGCTACTGATGGTAGAGATGACTCTGGGTCTCAATGCTGGAATCTTCTCAAAGAAGAATGTTGTCAAAATTGTACCGTACCCAAAGTGTTTGGTCTTTGCTTGGCGGATTGAGGTCAACTATTGTTTCATGTTCAGTAAAAGGGCTGTGCACCAATCATACACATGAGTCAAACATTCTACTGCTATGCTCATTTGCGTCCTGGACGCTTGATGTAGAGAGGCAGATCCTGCCACTCTGCCGATGGTGAAAAGGAGTATTTTCATGTGCAAATACCATAAATCTTTAATTGCAATCTGAGTACGAACCTTTTTGGAACCATCTACGCAATACACGTGGACATAGTCTTCCACGGTTAACCCTCTCAGGGGTTTCCCGTGCAAGTCTACTGGTTCTCCCCTCCAGGAAAGTCCAGTAATAAAGTATATGTCTTCCACTTCAATGCGTAGTGGCATCTGATCTATCACGAAATAGTCTTGATCCGGTTCCCAGTAATTGACGAGCATTTCTAGCAACCGAGGATTGCCTTTCATATTTGGCATTTTAAAGAATTTGAACAATCCACAATTCCGGAGGATATTTTGCGCTTCTCGATCTTGCATGACCTCTTGGTCAATTGCGCTATGCTCACGTTCCCTCCAGGAGATTGTCATCCTATCAAATTTCATCAAATCATGCATTAGCCATGCTTTTTAAGTTTCGGACCTGAGCATACGCGACTTTTTCTTTACACAGTCGCGTGTATACGCGAGTTGCCTTTACTGAACCCGCGTATGCACAAGTCCGCATTTTTTAGCAAGGGTTTTAAAGCTAAAATTCAATTAATTTTAAATTCCAAATGGACAAAATGATTTGTAAGGATGATTTAGGAGTCTACCTAAAATTTCGGCGCGATTCGACGGTCGGTTGTTCCTGATTTGACGAAAGAAGTTTTTTGCTCCAGAGCACTTTTTTCCAAATCAGCAATGGAATAATGAACCAAATATGAGGTAATTTGTCTATTTATGCCTAAAAAGTTGAAAATTTTCGCAAAAATTCATTATGCTTATTTTTTCGATCTATCTTAAGCTGCATAACTCGAATGCTTGGAAGTGCCCAGTTTGGTATTTTTTCAGGTACATTTTGACGATTTTGAGATTTTTCCCGGTTTTTGATCCATGATTTCCGACTCGTCACGGCAGGTATATGATCTTCACTGGCATATAGGTTAGGGAAATCACTCTCCGTTGCATCTTGCATACTAACCTCCATACTGATCACTTGCCTTAGGTTCGATCCCATCAGGTCATGAGTATTACACCCATTTCACTCGCCGATTATTTAATCATGACTTGATGGTAGAGCCTTCCTTTACATGGGCTTCCTAGTTAGTTCCTCGCTATCACTTGTTGCCCATGCTGCGTTTTATGTAGGCTCGGGAGTCCTCTTTAGTCCCACCATGTCTTATGTGTTGAAGCTTCATTCTTCTTCATCACTATCATTTTTTCTGGCTTTTACCCTAGAGGCTCCCTGGTGTCGTTAAGTTGTATTACTGCATTGCATATTGGCTACTTGTTTATCCTGGCCTTTAGCCGGCTTCATTTGGACTCTATGTTTAAGCCAACTTTTGACCTTTACTTTCTGTACAAGTTAACCATTGCATGCACTTAGCTATCTTGACTTGACACCTTTTACCCATGGTTGGAACGTTCCTCTAAGTATCACTTACCAGTTTTCGCCACCTTGCATTGAGCATAGGATTGTTCCAATCCCAGGAACTAGTGCATCTGATTTTTTGATACTCGTTCTATCCATTGTACCATAGCATTCTTTTATTCTTTTTCAGGCTTATTTTATGAAAAAGACAAAAAAATCAAATATAACAAAAAGAGCGGGAACGGGATGTATCTTTGTTGTTTTGATGGCAGTACAGAGTCAGTTTGTCGCCCTTGAACAAAGCACATTTACTTATATATATCTCCTACATTTGGGATGGTTTTAGTTTTGACCTAGGTTCAGCATTTACCATGTTTCACTTGTCAGTTCTCCCCTGGTTGGTTATCTCTTCCAATCATATGGAGAGTTTGTTCTGCCTCCTGCATAACAGACTTATACAGTGTCACTTTTTACTGCCATGGTCATCACGAGTCGTGCTTTTGTTCAAGGGAAGTCTAGCCTGAGTCGGCCATTCTGCGGTGTCTCTTGACTCATTATTCAGTCGGCCTTCCCGGTCTTTTCAGTATCATGTTCTATCACATCAGATGTTTTGGTCTTCTGCTCGTGCTGGTTTGAGAAGGTCCCCATTGACTTCTTGCCGGCGGGTTTGTCTCTTATCGACTACGACACATTTCTCTGAGAGCAAACCTAGAGCCACACCCTGGGCCTATTTCCATCATTGATAGGTGACCTTGTGCTCAGCATTTGATCATCATCATGGGTCTTTGACTGAGTGGTTTCCCCTGTGTTCGACGTCAGCACACATTATCACACTTGGGATTCGTGCGGTACCTTGATTTCCATTTGACCCTATCGGTGGATTTCTCGCCTCTGTGTCAGCTTTCATTATTGGTTGGTTCAGAGGGTTTCTTCCGTGCGCTAGCTTCATCTTGTGCATGTCGGAAACGTACTTCGTTTTTGGTTCCATCACTCTACTTCGTCTGATTCCTTCCAAATCTTGGCCTGCGGGTTACACTCGTGCTGGACTGATGTGGGATGCCTTAATGCCTTCCTTCCAGCAGATCTTTTCCCATCGACTCTGACTCATTGCTCTGGGAATAAGGTCTAGAGTCTTTTTGTCAGTACCTTAGGGTTTTCAGTCATCAGTGGCAGACTCTTCGCTATCGACAGTGGGGATTCATCATTGCCTCCTGATTGGTAGATTCTTTCAAGTGTTCGACTTCAAATCATTCATTCGCACTTGTTAGATTGTACTGGGGCACCTTGACACTCATTATCATTATCGGTGGGTTGTCTCGCGTTGGTTAACGGTATACATCATTGACCGGTAATCCAACGATTTCTCACATGGTCGACTTCAACTCATTTATTCCCATTGTGTAGAATTGTGCCATAGTGATCGATGAAGACCTCGGGTTGCATCAGCATTTTTTGGTTCACTTTTGACAGTCCATTCATTTTCTGCCAGTGATGCCGTCCACCCTTATATGTTGCATTTTAGTACAACAGCATCTTATATGTTGGCTCCCGAGTTGCGTGATTGTATCGTTTGTTCCACCTTTTATGATTTGGTACTTGGAGATTCAGTTACTTCTTTGATTAGACATCTAGTTGCACCATCTTTGATCAGCTTTCTATATGTGATACTTGGACATTAATTCAGACTTACACTTCCGGGCCATGCTCAGATGATTCATTGTGTACTTTCAGTTCAGTTATACTTGTATACATTTTGGATCTATTCACTACTTTCTATATGATGTATTTTTGGTCTGAGCATGGGTATGCCCACCTCAGCATGAGTTGACTCTCTGTTTTCTTTCGTTGGTTTTTGGCAGGCTGAAATCTGGTGAAGTCCTCTCTTGTCCTTGCGAAGTTCTTTCTATGTGCATAATACATTTCGGCCATCATGTACCCCTTCTGACCTCATATATTAGGGGGCATCTTTTATAGCATCATTTCTCACCTTCACATGATTCATGATTGCTTTGATGGTTTTGGGCACCCATTCCTACAGACTTGGACAAATTCACTTAAAAACAGTGTAAAAATCCCCATACGCGATTATGCCCATACTTTCCCGCGTGTATACGCGAGTCCAGCTGCACTTTTCCGCGTATGCCATTAAAATTATGAAAAAATATATAATTATTCCCTATTTTTGGGTTGGGTTGATGGTTACTCAGGTAGTTCAACCACCCCAGCACGTGGCCAACTGTTTCCAACTGTTGAAACTACTTGGAGGGAGTATAAAAACCCCTCATGTGTATGGCCTAAGGGAGAGAGAGAATTATTGATATTATACTCTGTTGGTATTCCCTATCCAAGTCGGATTCCCCGTGCCTCCTGCACTTTCCCAGTTCATTATAGGAAACCCTTGTTTCCTTGAGATGCTCATCTCCTTATATGTCATCTCGTATGCACCAGTTTGGAAGGAGTCTTAGCGAGGCAAGGGCTGGACGGATCCGGACGACGGTCTGCGAAGGCCGTGGAAGGATCAGGTGATCTCTCCACTCGTTACTTTTGTACATGCTATTTATAATATAGAAGTACCATGTTGTTCCCGAAATAAACGTGTTAGTGTATGCTTATATGTATGAGAATATTTGTTATTTAAGCATTCATTATGATCTATTTAATGTTTTATATGGATTTCACTAACATTTAGAGTAGATATATGCTGTACAACCAGTCCTTTGTGCTTGTTTCTTCTTGTCTTTCAGGTTAAGAAGGAAGGACGGTTGCTGGGGGTTTGAACCCTGCGGGATCTTCTTCAACCGTAGGACCTACGGGTAACTTCCTCATTCTACTCTATTTAGTTTTTATGAACATGCATGGTTGTGTGAGTCCTTCTTAAGTAGCATGCCCCTGCTCTGTGGAGGTTGTAACCCAACGAACCTCTAGGGTGATATTCCCCGAATCACATATCAACATATGTAAGGAACTCAAACATATTGGAATATTGACTTTTCAAGGATTATCATCTTATCAAAACACTGAAACCCCGAAGAATTTGGAAAATACAAATTTTTATAATCGTTGATGTAGTGATTTGCCAATATTACCAACTATCAGTAGACGTGGACTGTGATGCACATCCAAGGGCCACCACATGTCAAACACATGGATTGTATGGTTTTGATATGGCATAAAAAAGTGAAAGAACTTCAACTGTACATATTGTTAGACTCACGTAATTAACAGTATCACAAGGTGATTGAATATTTTCTATCAGTCATATGAAATTGTCAATAATATTTCATCCTGCAAATTATTTCCAGTAAGAGGCCAAGTCTGGAGTATCAGGAGGATTTTTCTAGGACACGTTTGGGTCATATCAGTATGCAAGTGTTCCCATTATAAATTCCTAGGAATCATCTTTCCAATGATATATCTTATGCTCAATTCTGACTCCCGAATCACAAGATAAAGAAGGATGAATTTTTCTCCTGTAAACAATAAAACAGAGAAAATTGCCTAATTATGAAATTATTTATTTTTGAACTATTAATATTAATTCAAAAATAAATAATAAATATAAAATCTAAAAATATTAGATTAATTCCATGGCCCACCCCGCATTCATGCATCAACATTCCCCTTATGTTATAACCCTCGAGATGTGTGCAAATAAATTGAATGGCTATTGAGTTATTTCGGATCCCCCATCCCCTTCAACATATAACCATTGGGGGGGTCCAAAAAGTGGTTTTCACTTTTTACCACATTTTACAGTTGTCAGCCTCACATAAATTTCGCACCCCCCAAGCCTAAACCTCTTACCACCTTACCCCCCCCCCCCCCGCCCTCCCCTCCGAAAACCATTAACTTTGTCATTTGAATTTTATATTTTATAAAGGTCACAAGAATGACATTTTATAAGACATGGAATAAATGTTGTGTGGATTGGAGGAAAATGTGTAAAATTATTTTACATATATAGGAAAAAGAAAATTTACCATGCATAAAATTGAAAAGGGAGGTTTTGCAATCATATAACTATGAAATTAATGAACAAGACAACAAGAATGATCTTCATGTGAATTCATTTCATGATAAAAGGCTCAGTTAAAAGAGACAGAGGTAAAAATAATTTACACGTACATGTGAAACTGAATTTATAGTTATAGAGTTAAAGGAATTTACAGGTACATGTAAATTTTGGGAGTAAAAAGAGAAACATGACATGGTTTTGCAAACAATATGTTGTGGATTATTTGCATTTACCTTTGAATTAATTTTAAAAACACCAAAAAAGCATATATGATACAAAATATAAAATTTTGTGTGCTTTAATAAAAAGAACTTTAATTTATAGGTTGGTATATTAAAATTATGTGATAAGATGTGAAGGTGGGTCGAGTTGGGCTTGTCCACGTCCAGAACAGTTCAAGAGACGGAGAAAGGGCACATTTCCCTTAAAAAATTAAGATTTTCGAGGGAGGTGCAAAGGAAAAAATGGGCGGTCGAGATCGAAGCGCAAAACTGGAGCTGAGGGATGGACGACAAAGATTAAATCGCAAACCACAAACCCCAAGATTCGAAGGATAGGCGTAGGAGGTAAAGGTTAAAATCCCCGGAGTGCGATGTGCGATGCGATGGGGCCCGATCAAAAATCGCCAATCAAAAGTTTTAGTGAATGAGAACGAAAGGTAAAAGTTAAGTTCACCAAAGAGCGGTATGCAATGATGTGGCCTGCATAATGCACATCGCAAATTTTAAGCGTTAAGTGCAAAGGGCTTGAGTTATGTTCGCCGAAGTGCGATATGCGATGCGGTGGGGCTCGATCGCATAGCAAACATTGTAAGACTTAGAAGATAAGTGTCAAAGACAAGATAAAAACATCAAAATGCGATGTGCGAGTGGATGCGATGTGGTTTCAAAATCGAACGCTTCAGATCTAGAGGAAAGGTATTTTTGTGTTAAACCATGTCGGAGGAAGAAAAACAGGATTATAACGTAAATCCGGTGAAATGCCTCAGTCATGAAGAAACATGCAAAACACGATAGAGAGACTCAGGTAAGGAACCCGATGCAGATCAAAGGAGAAAAGGCAGAGTTGGGCAGTAGGTAATACGATGGCAGCATTAGAAGCACAAAGGCATTGGCAGAGTCGAACAGAAGAACGTACAGGGACGTTATTGGAAGCACGACAGCTAGGTTAGAGTTGGGCACTAAGGCGTCACTACAGAACGGTGCAGATGTTGCATCATAACCAGTAGGGACACCTCAACGCTCCAGGAGGAGGCGTCAGCAACATGAGATTCAGCAAAACGAACCATATTTCCAAGTTTCAATTTGTTTTCTTGTTATAATTTCATAAGTAATATTAACAGTTTAGGAATTCTAAGAGTTCAAGAAGTTCCGGAGTTACAAACTACTCTGATGTATTTAAGAAGATAGAAATAAAGAAAAGAGGTTCCGAGTTTTGGACCTCTAGATGACTGTTATTTTATGGCTGAATTATCTTAGAAATTAATTAAAGAAGATCAAGTTTCCTACGCCTGTTGATGTTGATACGTCTTTCCTGTTTCACTTTTTGGCTATTCCTCTTTGAATGCAGTGAACAAATGTAGTAGCTGGTCTCTTAATTACATTTATGAGTAAGAGTTAAATATCCTTAATTTGCGCTCCTTCACATCATCTCTTCTCTCTTCATAAACTCTTCATAGAACTTTAAAGTGATAGATTCTGTGTTTACAGCATATTATTTTAAGTTCTCTCTTCCTCCACGAATTTCCTCTGAAACTTAAAAGTGGTAGATTCTATGTTTTCAGCATATCATTTTGAGTTTCTCTTACAATTCTTCTTTTCATTCCATTCAAATATCAATAGTTTATGGCATTGTGAAGTCTTTCATTATATCATATTATTGAGGGTATTAAGTAACTAAATTTCAAGGGTGTTAAATAAAGGCCATTTGATATGGTAATTGTGACATACATTTATAAAATGTCTTAAGCAGTGATTCCTTACCACAGTTAAGGGAGTTTTTCTTGAGATACAACAAAATACATGGCTTTTCTAAATCTATAGGTATAGGTAAATTTGGAATTACATTTACAATAGTAAAAGGATAAACATGGCATGGTTTTTTGCAAAGAACATATGTTTTTTTCAAAATCCATGAGGAAAAGGAAAGCGACACTTGGATGTGAGAAATATATTTTTCAAATGAATATATTGAAAAATTTAATCATGAAATTCATTTTTATGATTTAATTAAAATATATTTTTCCTCAAATAGTTGTAAAAAAATAAAGGATGATGAAAGTCAGCAAATCAGATTTCAAGGAACCAAATCAGAAATTAAAATATCTCGACAGATTCAGCAGTGAACATGTCAACACAACAACTGATCAGCCAACGGTGCCAGCACTGCATTAGAGTTAATGATCCAGCAAAGGCGGTCCGAATGGCAGATCCATCTGTGAGATTCATTTATCACTACCTCTTCGAGACCACCCCATTTAGTTTTGGATTTTCTTTACCATCCATGAAAGGTTTCCGAAGTTAATTCCATAGGCGGTGTTTTGTCAGAGATATTTTGTCCAGGCATTGCATGGCCACACTTGTCTAGTTTTTTCTTAGTTGTAATTAATGAAAAATTTCCGAAGTAGATAGGGAAACTAATATAATTTTTAGTTAAATACTACATGCATTGGCAGTATCAGTGGTTGGACCTGGTTGGAACTTGCATTGTAAGAAGCTATTTTATTGGAGTGTTATGATTTCTCAAGTTGGGCATCAATAATAAAAGGCTGTTTTACAAGATACTTGAGTTGTGTTAAATGGTGATGTGTTACTTCTTTGTGTTAAAAGTTTCCATTTTTTCCTTGTTGTGCATCCATTTATCTTATTGTAAAAAAAAAAAATAGATTAAGATATGTTTTTGGAGCACCTTAATTATGTCTGTGTTTACCATCTGAATTTTTTCTTTTGAATTCTGGTTAGAGAATTCTTGACAGCTCTTTAATAATTACTGAACATTGCTATTTCCTCAACACCACAATTCAAATTGTCTTAAAGATCCAATTAGCTTGCCCTGTGATGCTCTTGAAAAATTGATGCAACAGAGTATCCTGTTATGACTCCATAGCCCAGTGGATCAGTTTCTGCAGACCTACTCATCCAACCAACACAATCAATCAAAACAACCAATTCTCACCATCACTGTAACTAACCTAACATCAATATTCATAACATTAATTATAAAGCTAAATCCTAAATAGAGAGAGCTCTCTTTGAGAATATAAAGGCTAGGTCCTGGATTCAAAAGCAAATTGATGTTTTCCTCTATCTTTTATTCTTTCCAATCTTATAAATTATAGGGCCATAACATAATGGTGACCATACTGGGAAATGATTGAAAAGCTTAACATTTCATTCAAATTCAGAAACCACAGTAAAAAAAACATTGTATGATAAAAGTATTTTCCAAGATTGGTATCTGGTTGTTGATGGTGGAAAAACAGTCAGACACAAGAAGGTTGAAATCATCCACTTGGCGACTCCACAAAGTTTAGTTGATCTAAAGAATCCACTGGTAAAATAATACAGAATTGTAGAGAACTTATAGTGACTCCATTCTATTGTTAATTGTTTTCAAAATGAATTCAATAAATACAACGCAGGTATGCTCCTATGGATAGATCAAATACTCCAGGTTTTCTGAATCCCATGCCCAACATCGATTGGTTAAAATATCTTCTGATTTTTAAATATTAAAAAGAAGATGTTGCTACTATACATTTATTGAGGTTTCATATGCACATTTGTAGGCTTAGAATCAAAATTCCTAAATATCGTCTTATGAAAATGTTTGTGGTGAGTTTGGAGGAAAAGGATAGATTTTAGTATGAAAATTTACAAGCTGCTAGTATATGTTCTTTAAAGCATTTTCATATTATATTTCATGACAGATATAAATAAGACTATCCATGTTTTTCGCTGGTTCAGAACTGCTATGATATTTTTCAATTTTTTATTCAATATCTGGAAGGTTAAGATGATGATGATCAGTTCATGAATGATGAAATACTAGAGGCTTTAGAAGAAATACCTTTTCAAAAAGTAGAAGCCTTGCTTGAATTGTCTTCTCCTCGGAAAGAAAAAGACAATGCATGTTGTTCATATGTTCATGAAGAATCACCACAAGAAACAATTCTTGCAGTAGTAAAAACAACAGATCAACCAAATGTTCA
Organism: Pinus albicaulis; assembly: GCA_034641835.2. Lineage (NCBI taxonomy): Eukaryota > Viridiplantae > Streptophyta > Pinopsida > Pinales > Pinaceae > Pinus > Pinus albicaulis. The sequence continues at coordinate 1,559,255,279 of CM076579.1, forward strand.
GGACGAAATTCAACTTCCTGAACCTGTTCAAGTAGAGGACAGTGGTGAAAATCAACATCAGTCTGGTGTTCCGTAAAAAGAGGTAGCAGAGCTTAATTGTCTTGATCCACAAGAACATCTTCAGCAAGCAGTGTTTCCTTCAAAGTTTAAATACCAATCAGATTTTCATGATGAAGACCATCTCTCAAATTCTCTTTCATGTTTTAAATTATCTCAATTTACAGCCCTTGAAGAAAATCATAAAGTTTCTCAATCATTAATTTATTCCTTAGACGTTAATAAAGTAGTACAACATATTATTGCAAGTCATGTTCCTTCACGCGAAAGTAATGAGAGTTTGTCGTTCCTTGCAAGCTTCTTTGTGACCAAGAGAATGATAAAGGGCAATCAAAGCACTTAACTACAGTGGATAATGAGGAAAGAAAATTTGCTCCCTTACCGTTAGAAGAGAATCAATTTCAACACATAAGCAAAGAAGCAGTTTAGAATGAGGTTTGTTTTCCTATTACAAGTCATCTTGAAGATCTTATGTTCAATGTTTACCATGATCCTTTGGTCAGTATATTGCAGTCATCAGTGAAGGAATAATTTTCCATTCATCAATAGGGCTATTGAATCCAGTGGAAAAGTTAATTTTCCATGTTTTAAATTCATTTTTCTACCTAGAGAGGTGGAAAGAAAACTTCATTTAAGTATCCATTTGATTGGTTGGTTGCATTGGAAGTTTGTTATTACTTGATATGGAAGTCATTTTATTAGATTAGAGTAGGTAGATGAGTGCAAATAAGCTTAGTAATCTGAGCATATTTCTAGTTTCAGTTGCATATTTCTTTCTAATTTTCAGTTTAAGTGTGTTCCAAACTCCAGTTTGCAGAGAGTGTTGATTTAGCTTGAAGATTTTCAGTCACAGAGGTTTTGTAGCAGATCAGGTTGTAGATTTGGGATCAGCCCAATGGATCAGGCTACTATTCTACGGTGTTCTTGACACTTCCTAAAGGAGAGTGCCATCCCTGATTGGAGCCACTGTTAGACTCCTATAATTCACAGTATCACAAGGTGATTGAATATTTTCTATCAGTCATATGAAATTGTCAATAATATTTTCTATCAGGAAGATTTTTGCAGGACATGTTTTGCTCAGATCAGTCTGCAAGTGTTTCCATCAGAAATTCCTTGGAAGCACCTTTCCAACGATATATATTGAGACCAATTCAAACTCCTGGATCACAAGATAGATACGGATGAATTTTTCTCCTGTAAACAATAAAACAAAGAAAATTCCCTAATTATGAAATTTTTTATTTTTGAATTATTAAAATTCATTCAAAGATAAATAATAAATATAAACCCTAGAAACATTAGAATAATTTCATGGCCCACTCCAAATTCATGCATTAACATGCCCCTTATGTTATAAACCTCGAGATGTGTGCAAACAAATCGAATGGCTATTGAGTTATTTCGGATCCCCCATCCCCTTCGACATTTAACCATAGGGGGGTCCGAAAAGTGGTTTTCACTTTTTACCACATTTTGCAGCTATCAGCCTCACATAAATTTCGCACCCCCCAAACCTAAACCTCTTACTACCTTACCCCCCCCTCCGAAAACCATTAACTTTTTCATTTGACGTTTATAAAGGTGAATGAATTTATGAAATATGGAATGAATGTTGTGTGGATGGGAGGCGAATGTGTAAAATGATTTTACATATATAGGCAAAAGAAAATTTACCGTGCATGAAAATGAAAAGGGAGGTTGTGCAATCATATAGCTATGAAATTATGAACAAGACAACAAGAATGACATTCACGTGAATTCATTTCATGATAAAAGGCTCACATAAAAGATATAGAGGTAAAAATAATTTACAGGTACATGTGAAACCGAAGTTACAATTACAGAGTTAAAGGAATTTATAATACATGTAAATTTTGGGAGTAAAAATAGAAATAGGACATGGTTTTGCAAACACCACTTGGATTTTCTAAATCCACAGGTACAGGTAAATTTGGAATTAGATTTATAACAGTAAAAGGATAAACAGGGCATGGTTGTTTTCAAACAGCATATGGTTTTTTCAAAATCCATAAGGAAAAGGAAAGCCACACTTGGATGTGAGAAATATATTTTTCAAATGAATATATTGAAAATTTTAATCATGACATTCATTTTTATGATTTAATTAAAATATAATTTTCCTCAAATAGTTGTGACAAAATCAAGGATGATGAAATTCAGCAAATCATATTTCAAGGAACCAAACCAACAGTTAAAATATTTTGATAGATTCAACAGTGAACATGTCAGCATGACAACTTATTAGCCAATGGTGCGAGCGTCGCATTAGAGTTAATGATCCAGCAAAGCCGGTCTAAATGGAAGAATCAGATGTTAGATTTATTTATCGTTGCCTCTTCGATACCACCCCAATTAGTTTTGGATTCGCTTTACCATCCATGAAAGGTTGACGAAGTTAATTCCACATGCGATGTTTTGTCAGAGATATTTTGTCCAGGCCTTGCATGGCCACACTTGTCTAGTTTTTGCTTAGTTGTAATTAATGAAAAATTTCCGAAGTAGATAGGGAAACCAATGTAGGTTTTAGTTAAATACTGCATGAATTGGCAGTATCAATCTTTGGACTTGGTTGGACCTTGCATTGTAAGAAGCTATTGTATTGGAGCCCTGTAATTTCTGAAGCTGGGCATCAATAATAATAAAAAATTTACAGGATAATTGAGCTGTATTAAATGGTGATGTGTTACTTCTCTGTGTTAAATGTTTCCATTTTTTTCCTTGTTGTGCATCCATTTATCTGATTGTAAAAAGAAAAATTAGATTAAGATTTGTTGTTAGAGCACCTTAATTCTATCTGTGTTTACCATCTAAATTTTTTCTTCTAAAGTCTGGTTAGATAATTCTTAACGTCTCTTTAATAATTACTGAACATTGTTATTTCCTCCACACCATAATTCACATTTCCTTAAAGATCCAATTAGCACATTTAGCTTTCCCTGTGATGCTCTTGAAAAATTGATGCAACATACCAACCTTTTATGACTCCGTAGCCCAATGGATTAGTTTCTGCAGACCTGAACACCCAACCAACACAATCAATCAAAACATCCAATTCTCACCATCACTGTAGCTAGCCTAGCATCAATATGCATAACATTAAAGATAAAGCTAAATCATAAATAGAGAGATCCCTCTCTGAGTCTAGGAAGGCTAGGTCCTAGATTCCAAAGTGGTTTGATGTTGTCCTATATCGTTTATTCTTTCCAATCTTATAAATTATAGGGCCACAACACATATATTTGTGCCTAGATCTTAAAATGAGATGAAATGTATATCGTTTGAAATCTCTTAAAGATAAGAAGATGATGGTGGTATTAGAAATATGATTTGAGATGATGGAGAAAAGAGGAAAATTTGACAATGTGATATTCATAATAAACCTTGAAGGTTAGGTCCAATTGCACCCCACAACCCTAATATGAAATTTTGGAGTTGGGTATGTTACAAAGTGGTATTAGATCCACGGTTCAAACAATAGGTATGGAGTGACAAAAATACACCATAGGGATAAATTTTGAGCTTGACCCTCGAGATATGTTATAGCTTATGGTTCAACACTTGGATTGAATGAGCTTGGAATAGAGAACTAATTTGAATACCTATTGCGATGACCCTATTGATTTGAAGCCTTGCTAGTTTATTTAACTTATGTCTAAATGTGTTAAACAATAAATTTAGGACAACCTAAGATACTGTTGGTGTATTCAAGGAAACTTAGTATATTTGAATATTTTTATGTTTATTTTAAACTATCATATATGTAGGTTATTCTAGAACATTAAAAGATACATTTTGGGTATAAATATAGAAGGAAATGTGTATTGTAATGGTCCAAATTGATTGGATAGAACTTATCATAATAGAGAAAAAGAATTATATGAAAGGAGGGAAGTAGAGACATGTTTAGATAGGGTGGAGACCATTAGAAGCTTGAGGAATAAACTCATAAGTTATAAGGATTATAATGAGAAAATTAGTAGATCCCAAGAGAATTAGGAAGAAGTAAATGTTATGATACTATAAATTATATCAAATCTACAATGACAAATGTAGCATGATGTTGGTGCTAGTAATTGGGGAAACCCTAGCTCCAAATAATTCAATAACCCATTTGAAATCAAAATGTATGTACTACATACCATAAAGGAAGAAGGAATTAGATCAAGAAAGAGGCATAAGAGTGCAAGAGAGGATACATGAAATGAGGAAATATAAATAGACACATTTTGGGCTATAACTAATAGTTCTAGTAAGTTATCTTGCATAGAAACTAAATTAGGACTACATAAGAAAAATGAGGAGGCTAGAATAAGCTTATTGTCTGAAGATTTTAACAAGGATAAACCTCCTAACTTTGATGGGGAATTTAGAAAGAGTGAAGAGGCTAAATCATGCCATATGGGCCTAGTGAAATATTTCAGTGAATTACTTTAAAAACATGATGGAATGCATATCCTTACTTAATATGAGAGGGAAGGCTAATATATGGTGGGAATATATCAAGAATTTCAAGGGAATTTGACGGAAAAAGTTGACCTAGAGTGTGCCTCAAAGGTATTTTAGGGAGAAATACATGTCTATAAGGTACTTTGATGGAAAAATTATAGAATTACATGACCATAATCTAGGATAGATCACTAAGGAAACATATACCAATAGATTTATGGAAGTACTGAGGTATGTAGCATATTTCATAGATGAAATGATAAAAATATAATGCTTCCTCAATGGAATATCATAGTCTTATCAAGACTTAACAAACTTCAATGTGTTGAAGTCCAACAAGAAACTGGAGCACACACACTAGTGTGGGACCAATAGGTCCTAGCAACGCATTAGTGTGAAGGCCAAATTAATTAATTAATTTGGTGAAATGTCCAATTTAATTATCCCTTAATTAAATTGGACAATAAAATGTAATCTTATCTCATGATCACTTGTAATAGTTAACTTAGTGTGATAAACTTAGTAAGCTCATGTATTTCGAGTTGACGCTGGTTGGTGAGGCATGTAGAGTAATTATATTAGTTATGGAGTTCGAATTGCAGTTGGTGCATTATTTTAATGTTTTCGTTGCACTAGTGAGAGATCCAGTGAATTCAATCATATTTAATTCACAATCAGTGATATTCCATGCAACTGATGATTTAATATTAATAACTGCATGCATGTCAGTTCCAATGGAGACTCAGTTGAGACAAATGTTAAAGGGATGATAACTATCATTTGTGTGATTAGTAGGTTGACCGCATGCAACCAGAAACCCATTGGATTGCCCATGATCATTGCATAGTTTAGGAAGGCTAAAATTCCTAAATAATAGGGATTGCATTCATCAGGAATTGCGCAAGAAAGGCAGGTTGTTTAGAGGCTGAGAATTGGCTAAGTGTTGGTCAATTTTTCCAGGACAGTGTGAGGCAATTGTGAGAGTGCAAGAGAGTCTTGTGAGAAGAGTGCATTGTAATTGTTTCATGATTCCATAGTTAATATACAATAGAATATAGAGGGGTTTTGAGCAGCAAGCTTTCCCCAAGAAATTATTTGTTTTGAGGTTTGATTTGATTCTTTCTTTGCTTCATCTGATTGGAAATTGTGTTTAATTTCCGCATTTGATTTGTAGAAGGATTCAGTATTTATCTTTAGTACATTGTTAGATTGGATTGAATACATTGATATACATATGTTTGTATAATTTATACATGTTATCAAAGAACAATAAATCACTATATTTGAGGAGAAGTTGAGTTTGTGATTGAATAGAATTCAAATTTGCAAAAGTATTCTTGGTGCGACAGGGAATTCAAGATGGAAATGGCTTTCAATGGCTTGAGATTGGAGTATACACTCGAGAGAAGCTCTAACTATATTGCGTGGAAATATGGGATGGCAGTACTGGAGGACAATGGGTTGAAATAATTCATTTACAATGATGTTCCCAAACCCGCTGTGGCAGATGATGTTGGAAATACTGAGAGGGGGGGTGAATCAGTATTCCTTTCAACTAGAGCATTAGTTAGTCTTCAATTATTATCAATGTTTGTACAATGATAGAATTAAACAAAAGGAACACAAATGCACATAGTTTTTAAGGTAGAAACCCTCTCCAGGACAAAAACCACCTGAATTCTTTTCTAATAATTTTCTAATATTCAACTCCAATTGAAAATAAAGCTCCAACTTTCTAGAATCTAGAAAATCAGTCTTCTCCAACTCCCACTTGATGGACGCTCCAATGCCTGATATTCTTTAGTAGTCAACTGAACAGATGCCCCAACACCCAATGAGCTACAAATCACCCTAGCACCACCCTACCACCCTAAATGTTTCACAAGCATGAACCTACGGGTGACTTCATGCACCATCCTAGCACCACCCTACCACAATATAGAAGAATAAAAGAAGAATGGACTCCCGTACCAGGGAAAATGGTCCACTTTACAATGATATAGAATGATGCAGAAGAAGAAGACACAATAGACCATAACCCAAACTATGACACAACCACCTAATGATAATACTAGACTGCCTGACACTGCCTCTTCAACTCTTGGTAGATAGACACTAGTACAATTTTTTCAATGACGTATTTACAATGACTTAGTACAATGATACCTTTAAAATGACTGTATGCAGTGCTGCCCACTTGAAGTCTTCATGTGATGAAATTATTGATGTTGTTATGCACCTTGATTGCTGCTCTTGTCATGCTACCCTCTGCTGCACCTTGCTTTGCTTTGCTGCCCTAGAAAGTCTGGTCCTTTGTAGCCCTTGACAACATATGATCTAGCATTTTCTTGCCTTCTAGGAGATCGATATTGAATCTAGTGTATCTTTGTTATTTTAGATCCCCAATATGTGATTTTTGGTTCTATATTAGTCCTCTGAGTCATGTTTCCAATGCCACAAGTCTGACCTAATTTGGATTCTTCAAGAGCAATTTATGCCCAATCTCTCACAATGACCTAATTATGGACATGTTAAAAGTGAACTTGTACGACGTGCCACGTGTCACTGTTTATTCATTCAGATCTAAAATTTATATAAATGAAAATACAGTCCATGCACTATGTGCCACTTTTTACCGAATTCCAATCTGATACTCAAAGGGAGATTTATGATGATTTTCCCAAGTTCACTTCTTTGAGATGAAGTTCAAGATCCTGCAAAAACACTCACTTCAAAAGTTCATATCTTTGAAAATATTGGCACCTTGATCTGAAATTTTTACAAGAACTTCCTCAGGATTTTGGCTTCGCCTCATAAAAATTTCAACTTCCAACCCCACGTAGAAAAAAACTTAGAGCAAAAATTCCAGGATGACCTATTTCAGGTAGCGAAATCCCAACATAAGGAGGATATGAGGATCACAATTTATATAATTGCTTAGGCTGAGAGGGGTTTCAACAAGTGAAAGCGGGAGGGATTTTAGGAGCTTAAAAATTATTAACTATTGACTTTTCAATGACCCATGCCACAACCCCATGGGGTTTTAGCACACTAACTGGGGTTACAAACTTCAAACATGAATATGTCTCAAACCGTGAATAATTACATGGCGTGCCATATATCAACAGAAACATCTCGAAAAATAGAAGCCATAAAAATTATTGTTGACCTAGAATATAGTAATTTTGTAGTTCAAAATTACCATGCAAGATTGGGGTAGACCCTGGTGCTGCTTGGGTTGACATCAATGACAACCACTGATCAACAATCTCCCCCTTTGGCATTTATGGCATCACAAGTACTCCCCTTGTGATCATGACACCTCTTCCTACAACATTCTCTCCCCCTTTGACATCAATGGCAAAGTGTAACTCCCCTTGACACACAACCATCCTACGGAACTATACACAATTACACTCCCCCTTTATATTCTGAATAAGGAAAATCTAATGAGAACTTGGGAGAATCCAAAGCTTCTGGTGAAGATATTCTAATGCTTCATGAGTACTCTTACGGTCATAAATTCTTCCTCCCCAATCTGCATTTGTAAAGGCTTGAATAATGAGTTTGTTACCCTTGGGATACCACAAGCCATATTCTGTTGTTCCCTTTATATATCGAAGAATTATTTTGACGGCAATAATATGTGATTCTTTTGGTGCTGCTTGGAATCTTCCTATTTGTCCAACTGCTTGCATAACATCTAGCTGGGAGGTTGTTACATATAGAAGACTACCAATCATATATCTATACAGCCTTTGATCCACATCCTTAGATGAACCGTCTATGCTCAATTTGCAACTTGTAACCATCAGAGTAAGGATGGGTTTGCAATCTTCCATTTTGAATTTCTTGAGGATTTCATTGATGTACTTTTCTTGACATATAAATTTTTCTCTCTATTGCTAAGATATTTGAAGCCCTAAGAAGTATGTCAGATCACAAAGTAAATACATCTCGAACTCACTTTGCGTCTTTGTAGTCAAGTTCTTACTTAGTCTATCATCATTGCTATCAAATATTATATCATCCTCTTTAGCTATTAGATGTGCTTTATTTGCTTCATCTAGAACATATATGTCGTTTGGAGCTCGACTTGTTGTAGCCACAATTTCACCATACATGCCTTTACTAATTTCACATTTTGTGGAGTTGAATAATATTGCGTGTCCTTGATCACACATTTGTCCAACGCTGAGAATATTTTGATTCATGTTTTCAACCAATAGAACATTCTTTGCTAGAGCATATTTTCTTCTGAGAGTGACAATACCTGATCTTATAACATTTGAAGATCCATCATTTCCAAAGGACACGGTTCCATCCTTCTTCTCTTTCGGAGATTCCAATTTCTTTCTATCTCCAGTCATATGCATTGAGCAATTGCTATCAACATACCACACATCTTTCTTGATTTGAGCCTTGAGAGCGAGAGAACAATTATCAGTCTTCTTATTCTTCCATGGTCGTTCGTTCTATGGCTTCGAAGATTCTTTTGGAGGATTTTCAAGTCTGCAGTCTTTGTCTATGTGTCCAAAGTTCTGACATTTGTAACATTCCATACTATTTCTTAAATGTTCAAATCTATTAATGTTTCGTTGAGCCCTGGGAGGTTCATATTTGGCATATCTGCTGGAATTGTATTGGTTCCTAGGGTACATGCGACATTCTACAACTTTATGACCAAATTTTCCACATGAATAACAATAGCCATGAAAAATATGTTGGTACCTGGATGGAAATCTTCGTTAAGGAATCGGATTCCAAGGATGTTCTTGCGAATCTTGTCCAATGAAGTCTACATGCATATCAGATCTCATAGGTTCATTGTATTTTTTTGTAGAAGGTCATGCTTCTTCTTCTTTGTAACAGAGGCCAGTTATTTCGTTGTAAGATCGTGGATTGTTAATGAGTTCTTCCAATGCCATTAAAATTTTGGCATATTTTTGGACAATTTTTCCCTTCTTTGCTTCCTTACGCAGGGAGACTACTTTGGCTTCTAATGCTTCCCTTTCTTGGTTTCTTTCTTCCAACTTCTTTTGAAGTGACTCTTCAATACATTTGTGTCCTTCAACTTCAATTTTGAGACCTTGAACTTGTTCTTTGAGTGTATTGGAACGGATCTTCTCAACCTTGAGCTCTTTTATAACTTTGATTGCCTCCTTAGAAAATTCTTCTATGGTCATCCCTTCTTCTTCGTTGTTTGATACCTCTTGTTTAATGTGCTTGGCCATAAACAATAATCTCTCATTGGCTTCTTCTTCACTGTCATTGTCTTCATCAGATGATGAGTTATCTTCTTTAGAGAGAAAGTTCCTTTTAAATCCTTTATTTTTTCTTTGCTTGTTGAATTTATTAAAGCCTTTCTTTTCTTTTGAGTTGCCATCACTTCTGTTCGGACATTTTGCTGCGAATGCCCAACCTCACCACAGCCGAAACATATCAATGGAAGTTTACCCTTGAATGTTCCCTTACCAATTTTTAAATTTTCTCATAAAGTAAGCATATCCTCCATCTGAAAGACATTCTTCATCATCTTCCTTTTCTTCACACTTGCAGGTGCAGGTTTGTGTCTTTGAAGGTTGTTTCTCCTTATTAGTTTTCTTAGATGCAGCAAACATACTTTCTAGATGCGAAGTACCCTCTTCTTCATCAAGTCTCATTTCATATGCTATGAGAACTCCATGTAATTCCTCTTTGTTGAGTTTTTCCATATTTGCACTATATTCTAAGACCGATACCTTTGAGTTCAATCTCCCTGGTAACATTGTAAGAATATTTCATATAATAGTATTCTAATCAAAAGGCTCTCCCAATCCTTCCAGAGTGTTGGTTATTTCATCAATGTGTTGGAAGTATGCAGCAATGTTGTTATCTTCTTTCATTCTGAGTTGCTCAAAATTTTCTCTCTAGATTTGAAACTTTTCTTCTTTGACATTTGAGTCACCTGCATATATATTCTCAAGTTTGTCCCATACATTTTTGGCAGTTTTACAGCCCAACACCTTATGATAAATAGATTCAATAAATCCACTGATAATAATATTCTTTTCTTTTGCATCATTTACCAAATTTTTCTTATCTTATTCATCCGCGGTTGATGTAAATCCATTTTGAACAGTGTCCCATACTTCGTAACCTTGCGCCAAGAGATAGACCTCCATTCTTCCTTTCTGAAGTGCATAATTATTTTCATTGAATAGAGGTACACCATTCTTGGTATGCTCCATGACCTCCTTCTAGCTATCAAACCGATATTGAAGGAACCAAGCTCTGATACCAATTGTTGGAAATACTGAGAGGGGGGGTGAATCAGTATTCCTTTCAATTAAAGCATTAGTTAATCTTCAATTATTATCAGTGTTTATACAATGATAGAAGTAAACAAAAGGAGCACAAATGCACATAGTTTTTAAGGTGGAAACCCTCTCTGGGACAAAAACCACTTGAATTCTTTTTTAATAATTATTTAATATTCAACTCCAATTGAAAATAAAGCTCCAACTTCCTAGAATCTAGAAAATCATTCTTCTCTAGCTCCCACTGGATGGATGCTCCAATTTCTGATATTCTTCAGTAGTCAACTAAACGGATGCCCCAACACCCAATGAGCTACAACTCACCCTAGCACCACCCTAACACCCTATAGAAGAATAAAAGAAGAATGGAATCATGTACGAGGGAAAATGGTCTGCTTTACAATGATATGGAATGTTGTAGAGGAAGAAGACACACTAGACCATAACCCCCATTATGACACAACCACCTAATGATGATCCTAGTCCTCTCGACACTACCTCTTCAACTCTTGGTCGATAGACACTAGTACAATTTTTTCAATTATGTATTTACAATGATACCTATATAGTGAATGTATGTAGTGCTTCCCACTTGAAGTCTTCATGTGATGAAATTTTTGCTGCTGTTCTGCACCTTGATTGATGCTCTTGTCATGCTACCCTCTACTGCACCTTGCTTTGCTTTTTTTCCCTAGAAATTCTAGTCCTTTGCAACCCTTGAGAACACATGATCTAGCTTTTTCTTGCCTTCTAGAAGCTCGATATTGAATCTATTTTATCTCTATTATTTCAAATCCCCAATATGTGATTTTTGTTTCTATAGTATTCCTCTGATTCTTCTTTCCAATTCTGTAGGTCTGACCAAATTTGGATTCTTCAAGGGAGAGTTATACCCATTCTCTCACAATGACCTAATTATGGACTCATTATGTAGAGAAAACTTTTACGGCATGCCACGTATCACTGTTTATTCATTTGGCTCTAAAATTGATATAAAAAAATCTAGAGTCTATGCACAATTTGCAACATTTTATATAATTCCAATTTGATACTTAGAGAGAGAGTTGTGATGATTTTCCCAAGGTCACTTCTTTGAGATGAAGTTCAGGATCCTGCAAAAACATTAACTTCCACAAATCATATCTTTGAAAATATTACGCACCTCGATCTGAAATTTTTATAGGAGCTTCCTCAGGATTTCAGCTTCACCTCCTAACAGTTTAGCTTCTGAACCTTCGTAGAAAAAATGTTAGAGAAAAACTTCAACGATGACCAGTTTCAGGTAGCGAAATCCATACATAAGGAGGATATGAGGATCACAATTTATATAAATGCTTAGGTTGAGAGGGGTTTCAACAAGTGAACGTGGGAAGGATTTTAGGAGCTTAAAAATAATTAATTATTGACTTTTCAATGACCCATGCCACAACACCATGGGGTTTTAGCCCACTAACCAAGGTTACAAACTTCAAACATGAATATCTCTCAAACCGTGAAGAATTACATGGCATGCCATATATCAACAGAAACATATCGAAAAGTAGAAGCCACAAAAAATATTCTTGACGTAGATTACAGTAGTTTTTTAGGTCAAAATTACCATGAAATATTAGGGTATCCCCTGTTGCCGCTTGGGTTGACATCAATGACAACCATTGATCAACAGATGTTGCAAATCTTGATGCTTGGAAAAAGACGGTTGCAAAGGCGAGGAGGATCTTTTTGGAGGGAATAAAATACCACAATGTCTCAATTCTCCATCGAAACATGACACCATATGCAATGTGGAAAGCTTTGAAAATCTATTTCAGAGCAACAGTGATCATAGAAAATTGGCATTGAAGGATAAACTCAGGAAAATCAAAATGGAGAAAGGTGACACCATGAAGAAATATTTAACAAAGTTTTTCCAATTTCGGGATGAGCTTGGGAGCATCAACATTACTATCGCAGATGATGAATTTGTGAGGCTAGCTCTTCTAGGACTTACCAAGAGTTGGCATGGTTATCATGACTCTGTCAATGGAAGGGAAAATTTGTTAGATTGGGAATGACTTTGGTCAGATTTGGTGCAAGAAGAACTCAGGTGGAATACCAGGGATGGATCTTCATCTAAGAATACTGATGAAGAAGATTGTGATTTGGTTGCCAAGGCAAAGAAATGGAAAGGAAATAAATTCCATTCCAACGCTAAGTCCGGTAAATATGACAAGAAGCACGACATGTCCATAGTGAAGTGTTTTCATTGTCACGAGCATGGAAATTATGCCACTAATTGTCCACAAAAGAAGAAGAACGAGAAGGCTTCAAGATTTGTAGTTGTTGAGGCTTTGGCCTCGCAATTTGAGCTTGAATTCTTGCTCATTGCATGCATGGTTTCAAGTGCAATGGGATCAGCGTGGTACTTAGATAGTGATGCATCCTTTCACTTGATGGGATAAAAAAAACTTTTCAGTAGCTTGGAGGAGAAGAACCTCCATATGCATATTGAAATGGGTGATGATGGGTGGTATAGTGTTACCAGGATTGGTACAGTTACCTTCCAGAGATAGTCAGGTAAAACCTTTCAATTAAAATATGTAATACATATACTAGGCTTGAAGAAAAATTTGGTCTCAGTCGCAATGTTAGAGGATAGAGGCTATGATGTTTTTTCAGTGAGGGAAAATATTTCCTTAGACACAAAGAAATAGGAAAAGCCGAGAATATTGGGATTCATGTGAAGAATATATATAAACTTGATGTAGATAGTTGCGCAACATTGATTGGTAAGGTGGACAAAGTGGTGCGCCGGAATTAGGGTGAGTTATGGCGCATGAGATTGGGCCATCTACACCACGGAGCCTTGAAGGTCGTGCAACATATTTATATGGATCTTCCCAAGGGTACTCTTGCGCAGTCAGACACATGCAATGGATATACTATGGGGAAGTATGTAAAGGAAACTTTTCACGAGAAGGAGAACCCAGCCTCGGAAATCCTTAAGAGAGTTCACTCAGACGTGTGTGGACCATTCACTACTGCTTCGACAGCAAAGCTTAAGTACTATGTGATATTTTTTAATGACTTTTCTAGAAAGTGTTGGATCTACTTCATGTAGAAGAAAGATCAAACGTTCTCAAAATTTCTTGAGTTCAAAGCACTGGTGGAGAAAGACACAGGGAAGAATTGGAAGGCTCCTAGGAGCAACAATGGTGGTGAGTACATATAGAATGAATTCAAGAACTTATACAACAAAGAAGGAATTCAGAGATAGTTTATTGTGCCTCATAACCCACAACATAATGGGGTCACATAAAGAAAGAACATAACAATTGTGGGTGCAACACAAGTGATGTTACATGATCAGGGCCTACCATTTCATCTGTGGGCGGAGGCATGGAACACAAAAGTATTTGAGAAAAACCATTGTCCTCATCAGATACTTGGCATGAGTACACCAGAGGAGGCTTTTACTGGTAAGAAACCTGATGTTTCACATTTTAATATTTTTGGCTCATATGTTTATGTGAATGTGACCAAAGACACCAGGAAGAATTTGGAACCAACATCTGAGATTAGGATATTTATGGGGTACACTGATACTCCCCATAACTATTGAGTGTATTTTCCAAATAGCATAATGAATTTTGTGCAAAGGGATATAAAATTTGATGAGGAGAAAGCCATGCAATTGTCCCTTGAGAGGGAGTTGGATTTGCATGCAGAGGAGGAACTCTTGGTTGCAAAGAATGGACCTCAATATGTGGAGAAGACACATGTGGAGGATCCTGGAGTGGCAAAAAAAACTCATGTAGATCCATCCACCAGAAATGGTATAAGGCGCACCACGAAAGCTAATAGATTGAGACTTGATGCAGCAGAGAATGTAGGAGCCCCTACTTCACTGCACAGACAGAGACAGTCTCGAGACAGTTTTACTAGATACATGGCTCTTATGAGCAAGTGTATTGTGACAAAACCATCTCCCTTTGAGGAAGAAATGCAGCAACCAATTTGGGTTGACGTTATGGTATACGAGTATGAATCCATCATTAAGAACAGTGCATGGGAGGTTGTCCCAAGACCAGTCAGAAAATCAGTGATTGCATCTAAATGAATCTATAAGGTGAAGCAAGCAGCGGATGGGAGTGTGGATAAGTACAAGGCCAGATTTCTGGCCCAAGGATTCTCACAAGTTGAGGGGATCGACTACGAGGACACTTTCTCACTAGTCACGAGGTACTCTTCCATTAGATCTATCCTTGCACTCTCAGCATAGATGGGGTGGCGCATTCATCAAATGGATGTAAAAACTTTGTTTCTCAATGGAGTTATTGAGGAAGAAGTGTACATAGAGAATCCAAAAGGTTTTGAGATCTTTGACAGTGATTCACATGTGTGTCAACTCAATAGAGCATTACATGGGCTGAAGCAAGCACCTCATGCTTAGTACACTCATATTGAAAACTATTTCACCAAGTTGGACTTCACCAAAAGTGAAGCGGATGCAAAACTGTACCAAGTTGTGGTTGAAGGTAAACTCTAGATTATCGTAATTTATGTTGATGATCTAATTTTGACAGGTGATGAGCAGCTGATAACTTCATGCAAGCAGGATCTTACAAGGGAGTTGAAATGAAGGACATGGGACTCCTTCACTATTTCCTTGGTTTGGAAATATGGTAGTGGGATGGTGAAATTTTTGTTTCTCAAGGCAAGTATGCCAAAGAGATACTAGGTAAGTTTCACATGGAGAGATTTAAACCCATGGAAACTCCTCTTCCAGGAAATTGGACGAAAGAGGATGCTACTTCTGGAGAAGTAGTGGATGCTACTATCTACAAGAAGATAGTGGGTTCATTGATGTACTTTATGAACATTAGGCCATACATTTTATACGCAGTTAAAAAACTGAGTCAAGCTATGGTTAAGTTGAACAAGATATTTTGGAAGGAGTGGAAGCATGTCTTGAGATATATCAGGGGCATTACAGATTATTTATTATGGTACAGATGGACAGAGGGAGTGAAGCTTCAAGGCTTCATGGATGTAGATTGGGAAGGAAGTCCATCAGAAAGAAAGAGCACATTAGGAGGGATCTTCAGCATAGGATCGAGAAAAATTTCTTGGTACAGTAGGAAGAAACAATTTGTAGAACTTAGTTCAGTCGAGGTACAATACATGGGAACAATTCAAACTGCATGTGAGGCCATATGGATGAGAAAGATCCTAGTTGGTTTGTTTGGTTCTCAGATGGATCTGACTGTGATACATTGCGATAACCAGAGTTGCATTAAACTCTTGGTTAATCTGGTATTCCATGATAGGTCCAAGCACATAGAAATTTGGTACCACCATCTCATAGATTTTGTTTAGAGGCGCATTATGTTACTTCAATACATTCCCAGGGGAGATCAGGATACAAATATTCTGACGAAGGTGCTCTCTAGGAGAAAATTTGAATACCATAGAGGCAGGATCGGGGTGGTAGATAATCCCTTTCTTGTTTAGAGGGAGTTTTGAAGTCCAACAAGAAATTGTAGCACACACACTAGTGTGGGACTAGTAGGTCCTAGCAATACATTAGTGTGAAGGCCAAAATAATTAATTAAATTGGTGCAGTGTCTAATTTAATTATCCCCTAATTGAATTGGACAATAAAATGTAATCTTATCTCATGATCACTTCTAATAGTTAACTGAGTGTGATAAAATTAGTTATATCATGCATTTCGAGTTGAAGGTAGTTGGTGAGGCATTCATAGTAATCCTATTATTTATGGAGTTCGAATTGCATTTGGTGCACTAGTTTAATGCATGAGTAATCAATTAACTCATTTAGGTGAGTTAAAGTCAGTTGGACTTGTTGTAACTGTTTTTTGCACTAGTGAGAGATCAAGTGAATTAAATCATATTTAATTCACAATCAATGATCTTCCATGCAACTGATGATTTACTATTAATGGTTGCATGCATCTCACTTCTAGTGGAGACCCAGTTGAAACAAAGGTTAAAGGGATGTTAACTATCAGTTGTGTGATTAGTAGGTTGACCACATGCAATCAGAAACCCATTGGATTTCCCATGATCCTAGCGCAGTTTAGGAAGGCCAAAATTCCTAAAGAATATGGATTGCATTCATGAATAATTGCGCAAGCAAGTCAGGCTTTTTAGATGCTGAGAATTGGCTAAGTGTTTCTCAATTTGTCCAAAACAATGCCGGACAGTTGTGAGAGTGCAGGAGACTCTTGTGAGAAGAGTGCATTGTAATTGTTTCATGATTCCATGGTTAAAGTACAATAGAAGATAGAGGGGTTTTGAGCAACAAGTTTTCCCCAGGAAATTATCTGTGTTGTGGTTTGATTTGATTCTTTCTTTGCTTCATCTGATTGGAGATTATGTTTAATTTCCGCAATTGATTTGTAGAAGGATTTAGTATGTAGATTTAGTACATTATTAGATTGGATTGAATCCATTGATATACATATGTTTGTATAATTTCTACCAAATGAACCAAATATATTGGAGGATACCATCTAGAAATAGAAAATACTTATGACTAGTCAAAGCATAATATTGAATTCTATACATAATGGAAAAATAATGAAAATACCAGCTTCAGAATGAAGGGATCAAGATCCTCATGGAATAGGTAGGCAGGGAAAATTTTCAACTTCAATATACTAGTTAAGAGTGAATTCTAATAGAATTTTTCCACTCCAAGTGGGAATAAACTAGTTATAACGACAAAGGATGATGTTAAGAACCAAGGAAAATCCCATTAAAGTGTTGGGGGTGCAAGCAAGAGAATTTCTTAAGATGTTTTCCACACCTACAATAAGATATTAAAAGGGTGTACACTTTGTGAAAGTGTGGAATAACATGTTGAGATTTTTTTTAAACCTAATGTTTGAGACTTCTATGTGAGTCTATCTTCAGGGGAACACTAGTTATTTTTGAGAATATTAGTGTGGATTAGGGCTAGAAAAAATAAAGCTTATATATATATATATTAATTAGTGTGGAAAATATTCTAGTGTTGGCTAGAATAAAATGGTCTATCAATTATTAATAGTTAATATAATTTATGAAAATAGGAATATTTATGCAATATAATTATGCTATGAGGTGATGTTTTATAGGAGTGTAATTAATTAAAATGTTATTATTATTATAAAATAATATGACAAAAATTATTTATGCTAATATTAATAAATACTATTTATTAATGGTTTCTAGGTGTTACTAATGTTGGGGCCTTCATCACGGTTCATATTATTTTTTCTTTTTTCAATTTCCGTCTCCTAATTAATTTTCCTTTCTAGGTAATGCTCTTATTTTTTACAAGTTTAGCTTCTTCCATATAGATGTAGTGTCATGATGAGAAATCATGTTTTTCAAGAGCGACTTTGTGGTTTTATTCAGTTATATGTCTGCATCATGTTATTTAAGTCTAATGTTAAATGATCTGTCGGTTTTTCCTATGTATTATTTTCCACAAGAAGAAGGAACTATGTATAACCCCTTTTTGTAGGTTAGGGTTTATAGGGTCCTTTGTGGAGTCTAAGATTTTTCTAATTGTATTAAAAGGGGTGAAAAAATATTAGACTCCCAAATGACCCTATAAACCCTAACCTATGAAAAGGGGTATACATAGTCCCTTGTTCATGTGGAAAATAATACATAGGCGAAATTGGAAAATCATTTAACATTAGACTTAAAGAACATGTTGCAAACATATCAGGGAATAGAACCACAAAATCTACTCTTGAAGAACATGCTTTCTCATAATCACACTACATAGGTATGGAAGAAACTAAAACTTTTCAAAAAAGAAGAGCATTACATAAAAAGGAAAATTAAAGAGGGCATGAAAATTGAAAAAATAAAAAATAATATGAACCGTGATGAAGGCCTCGACATCAGTAACACCCTGAAACCCTTAATAAATCATATTTCTTAATATTAGCATAAATAATTCTTGACATATTATTTTATAATAATAATAAATTTTTAATTAATTACACTCCTATAAAACTTCACCTCATAACAGAATTGTATTACATAAATATTCATATTTTCATAAATTATATTAACTATTAATAATTAATATATCATTTTATTCTAGCCAACACCAGAATATTTTCCACACTAATTAATATATATAATCTTGAGTTATTCTAGCCCTAATCCACACCAATCTTCTCAAAAATAATTGGCATTCCCCTGAAGAGGGACTCACATAGAAGTTTGAAACGTTGGGTTTAACAAAACTCTGAACAGGTTATTCCACACTTTCTCAAATTCAACTCACTTGTACGGGTGTACACTGCCTAAGAGAATGATGTGACCCAGAGAGTACGGACAATTTTAGGGGCTAATATTCATAGGTGGGCTAATTTTCCATGATTTTCCCAAAAACAATATTTGTCAATTTCCATTTTTTCCTAAAAATGATTCACCAAAATTTTATAGTACAAAATTATTTTACCTTAAAAATCACAAAAATTGTATATACACTAATATAAAATCATTGTAAATATAAATATTTCTACAAAAATATCACTAAATATTTTATAGTTTGCATATTAGGGACTCTAGTAAGATTCTCCATGGTTTCTAATATTTAAGATAAACTTCCATCCTTAAAATTTTCCCTGCCAACGTGTACCTCGAATCTACGTAGCCATGGAATTGATAAGTTGACCACCTAGAATCAATGGCAGAAATGGAAGGTATAATTGCCAACCATCCCATTTCAATTTTAATTAACACTAGTTCTAACCTCAATTATGTTACTTCACAAGTTGTTGAAGCTTATGTTTTACACATGAAACAACATGCCAAGTCATGGCTAGTTTAATTATCCACTAGGACGAAAAGGAAGGTGACAAATTTTATTGAATCATTCCAATTTTGGATGAGTTTTTTTACCACATAATCCACTTTAAATATATTTCCTTTGGCTTCTTACTTTATAATTAGAATGTATTGGCTAGTGGTGTACATGGGAAAGTTGGATGTCTATAATAAAACATTGGAATTCAAAGATGATGAAAGAGATAAAAGGTTGTTGTAAGGACTACAAAATCCTATATCGATGAGGCATATTTTAACTCTAAAATTTAATAAATATATAAAAATGGATGCCCCCTATATGTTGTACAAGTGACCAGCTTAAAAGAGGATAGTAATTTGAATATTGAAGATCAACCCATATTAAAGGAATACAATTATGTATTTCCTACAAATATATCAAGATTTACACCCAAGAGGGACATTTATTTCTCTATAGAGCTAACTCTAGGAATAGTTCATGTATCTAGGACACCATATGGAATGAGCAGACCCGAGTTAGCGGAGCTGAAAACAAAATTCAAAGAAATGTTGGAAAAATAGTACATTATACCTAGTGTGTCACTTTGGACAGCTCTAGCCTTCTTTTTCAAGAAAAATGATGTCATTCTTGGAATGTGTTTTGATTAGAGAATTTTGAACAAAGAAACTATCAGTAAAAAAGTATCCCTTTCCCAGGATTGATAATCTTTTTGAATACTTGAGAGGAGCCACAATGTTTTAAAAAATATATCTGAGATTAGAGTATCTTCAAGTTCAAATAAAGGATGAGAATATGCACAGTATAACATTCAAGACTAGATATTAACACTATGAGTTCATATTGGTGCCATTTGGGTTGAATAATGCACCAACCACATTTATGTGCCTTAATTAATAATGTTGTTTGAAAATACTTGGATATGTTTTTGCTAGTTTTTATTGATGCCATTCTAATATATTTTAAAACTAAAGAGGATCATGAAGAACACTTCAAGGCCATGTTACAAGTGTGATGAGAGCATCAACTATACGCTAAATTCAGTAAATGTGACTTCCAATGGCAAGTGCATTACTTCTCACACGTTATCTCAAAATAAGTAGTGGTTGATCCTAAAAATATTAAGGCCATACAAGATTGGCATGTTCTTTTGAATGTAATAAAAGTAATACTTTTTATGGGACTAGCAAGATATTAATTCAAGGATTCTTGAAGATTTGGAACTTGATTAGAACATTGCAAATGAGGGGAGAAATATTCCATTGAACATAAAAGTGAATAACAATATTTTAATAGCTAAATCACCTTCCCAAACATGCCCCTATCCTAAATATTGCGAACCCACATAAATATTTCTTGGTTTGCATAGACACTTTCAAAGAGGTAATCGGTAAATTTCTCATGTAATATGGACATGTGCTTAGCTATGAGTCCAAGGAATTAAATGAACATAATATGAATTATGTAAAATGTGTTTTGGAGATTTTAGTCATAGTGCATGCGAGGCACTACTTGATGAGAAGGAAATTTGTTACAATGATGGATCATGGTTGGTAGAAGAATTTTTTTGATCAACTTCGATTGAATTCCAAAAAATTCCACATGAAACGTATCGGTAAGTTTTATTTTGAGATAAAACACAGAAAATGAAAATAAAATTGAGTGGTTGATGGAATTAGTAGAAGAATACAATTGATACACATGAAAACCATTACTACATGTGAGAAGGACATTAATGAGAAAAATGTAGAAGTTTTATAATCTGATGAATGCTTCTAGCATGTAAGTGTGTGCTTGTAGCAAGAGCCTAATGATAAAATGGGATAAAAATATCAACTAACTAGATATGGATTATTAATATATAGAGGTAGATTATGCATACCCAATTTAGTTGACTTAGATAAGCTCATAATGGATGTGTTTCATAGAAGACGATATGCAGGTAACCCGGGATATCAAAATATGATAACAACTAGCATAAAAAATTACTATTGGCTAAGGATGAAGAAATAAATCTTTGAATATATTTATAAATGGTTAGAATGAAAAAAAGTCATAGAGGAATTCAAACACTCATTAGGATGATTGTAGCCAATACCAATTCCAGAGAATGGAAATGGGAATTCATATTAATGGACTTCATTACTAGACTACCAAGAACCCCCAAGAAAATTGATGTTATCATGGTAGTAGTAGATAAGTTGAGAAAGGACACTCACTTTATACTTGTGAATTATACATATAAGGCAATTGAAATTTCCCAAATTTTCATGAAGGGTATTTTTAGGTTTTGTGGCTTTCTCAAGGACATCATAAATGATCAATATGCAAATCTTACCTTAAATTTTTGGGAAGTCTTGTTTACAAGTTTTGGAACCCAATTAGAATTCAGTATTCCCTATAACACCAAAAATAATGGACACATAGAAAGTGTGGAAAAATATTGGAATAAATGCCTAGGACATATGTTATGCAACAACCAAAGAGGTGGGAATAATTTTTTCCTTTGGTTGGGTTTGCTTAAAATAATGGCTATGAAGAGTCAATAAGATGAGTGCTTTTGAAGCAATATAAGGTAGAAATTTATATATACCAATCAGTTGGGATAATATATTAGATAGTGCCACACTTGGGCTATATATTTTAAGACAAATGGAATAAAAGGTAATTAGCTAATATCAGAGAGAAGTATCTTAAAAGTGGGATCAAGTGCCACATTAGCACCAATATATGTGGACCCTTCTAGAACTTGGAATGAATGGCACTAGTAACATAAAAATTTTCCTTGCCTCCCATAGTGAATAAATGTGATGTACTTCATATATAATTTCTTTAAAGGTATATAGATGATGCTAATAAAATTATTGATATAGGTGAAAAATGAGAGAGAATTCCAACTAGAATTTCGTTGCATACTTGATAGGTAGGATACCACACTCCAAAACTGAGTCCTCACAAAGTTCAAGATACAATGGAAGCACTGGAGTAGATGAAGCAACATGGGAACTCAAGGATGTCATGAAAAAAACCATACACATTTTTTATCTCCGCATACATTCATTTCTACGAAGAGTAAAAGACCAAGGAGGTGTTATTTTAAATGGGAAAGGATTTTAACACCCCTTTTTCTAATCCTTTAGTTTTCTTATATTAATAAAGGATGATAATGTTCGATCCAACATGGATATATTTAAAAAATTATTTGATGTAAATATTATACTAATTAGAGTATAAATATTGAATATGAAGTTGAGGACCCACCTATACAAATCATGATGTTTGAAACGCTTGAGGAAGCTTGTAACGGGGATTGGGAATTTTCCTATCTTTATAGAAATTAATGATTTTGACCCTTCATGTTTTAGTCAAATTACCATATTCCAAATAAATTATGAGAGAGATGGGGAAAGACATTAGAGAAAATTTGAGGAATAAAATGGACCTCCTAAGGAATATTATAAAACATTTTTGGAAATAATAAAATAATATTATATTCCCAGATCAAGGTGTGACATAGCTAATGGAGATTCTCGGAATCCTCGTCATGAATAATTCAGTTGATGAAAGGGTAGGAGTGTGACTCGACCCATGCCCTCGCATGCTTGTTTATAAATGTTGGGTGGAAGTGCACATGGTAATTATTGATGGTTATGCGAGGAGCTAGTGTGATATTTCCCTCTAGGTGGCATGGGATCACAACTCTAAGTGTTTAATAGTTTCAATTTGGGTTTTGGTTCTTTGTCATGGTCAAAGGCTCTTGGTAAGCGTATTTGTGTCTCAACGAAAAGCCAAGCAGGTAAATTTCTCTAACACAACTAATTTTCTTAGTTGAATGGTATCTTTTGTTGGGTATGTAATTATCTTTATTCCTCCTCTCTAGTCATGGTCTGAAAATTTCTCTATTGTCTCTCAGAACCTAAAAGGAAAGTCCTACAATATGATATTTGTAAGAAATTGGAACCATTTTCTAGAAGATTGGAAAGTTTTCGTTGTCTTGTCCTATTTTATGTATGTTTTTTCTGTTAATGTATATGTCCTCTTTAGCATTCTTTTATCTCGCATTGGAATGTATTATATCTCTCCAGTTTTGAGTTTTTTGGTTGGTGCATGTTTGTTCGTCGGAGATGAATATTTCATTGAATTGTTAATTCTGAGAAAATTAAGGTGTCTGAACCTATTTCATTTGACTCATTGTGCTTATCTTGAATGTTTTCTTGAATTTGGGCTCAGGGAGTTGGTCTATGGAGCCTTCTTCCTTGGGAGACAAACCCTCCTTGGCTTGCCTCTGTATATGTTTTCACTTGGGCTCAAGGAGGTGAAAATCAATATCTTATGTCGAGGTTGGAATTCCTATTCGACCCTCAAGTTATTTGATAGGTTTGATCCTGATGTAAGTTTCCCCTTTATTCTATGTTATTTTACTGTTTCATGTCCTCACAACCACTATCACTACCTCGACTCCAAGCAGACGTGTTGGCCCAGGTTCATGGTTCGTTATATGTAGCTTAAGGCTTTTGGTGTCTTTTTTTTTTGGTGGAAAACCTCTATGGCTTTCCCAACCCCCGGTTCTAGTTCTCCGAGAAAAGGCGACCATCTTCAGGGAAGGCAGTCGGGGAAGCAAGGAGGTAAAAACCCATCCTCAGACCGCCAGCCGCAAAGATGTGGTCGCAAAATAGCTACCCAAATCATCTGAGATGTAGCCTAGGCCTATCAAGCATGTTATCTTGCTCAAGTTCGACATTTGATTTCAAATTTGGAAGTTGAATTGAATCAATGAGTAGAATTAGAAGTTCAGGTGGAATACTGGAGTGACTTAGTTCTGGACTCAGAACATTCTAAAGGCCACACCACTCAATACAAGAAAATTTTTCATCTCTACTAGCTGATGAAAAGTGTTGTGTACAATGCTCTAATGACGTCTCCAGAAGACTTTTCCAAATTTTATCCAAATTTTCAGGATATTTTGAAATAATTTCAACTCATTCAATTCTAAATTTCACTTCTGAATGTTCATTTCACCCGCATTGAAAAACACATTTCGTGTCTTGCCCAGTCTGAATTACCCAGTTCAAGTGAAAAGGGCCCAACTCCTGTGAAGTCCTATGATGTTAGCATTTTTCTTGTTTATGGTTGCACTTGTTTTTTGTTTAATTTTCTATGATGTATATGTCCACTAGGTTTCTCTGCTATAGATATTTAGGATGTAGATGGTTTCAAGACATTCAATCCTACGAGGAAATGTAAGACAAACTTAAAATATTTTGTTTTTGATGACATATATTGTTTTTCAGTGGAAAACTTACTTAGTTTCCCAATGGGAAGGTTCAAGCCAATGTACATCTTAACTATGGTTGTAACCTGCTTTTGATGAAAATGAATGAATTAAAAAGGTCCTGGAGAGCTTACAAAAAAAAAAAAAAAAAAAAGATTCCATCATCAAGATTTGGAAGGAAAAAAGAAAAAAATACCTTTTCAACTTATATCCCTATGATGATCGGGATCACTTGTTGGATGTGTAATTTATTTTTTCATCCAAGGAGTACTCATGTTGCATATTTTCAATGGACCCTACTACACGAAAAATGTGAAATACATGAAAAAAATGTGATTGCAATGACACTTTTTCATTTATTTCACATTTTTCATTTAGTATGGTCCGTCAAAAATATGCAATATGGGCACTCCTCGGATGAATAATTAAATTCCACGTCCCAAGAGTGCTCCCACTCAAAATTTGAGTAAAATAATTCATAGATAAGTTGAAAATATGAGTTGAAAAAATATTATATATATATATATATATATATATATATATATATATATATATATATATATATATATATATATATATATATATTATCTTTTTCACCTTTTACCCAAAAATGGTGAATCATCCTCCATGGTTGATGATCTGTACATGTAAACTTGAATTATGTGTGAAATTGTATGCACTTGTGTTTAACTCTTGCATCAATTTCATTAACACATAAACATGCTTTAAAACTCATTTTTGTAGAAAATATAGAAGACATTAGTACCATAACAGTATACACAAGACATAAAATGATGAAGGATTTCACCCCTCCTGGGCTACATCTCCTGGTCCAACTTCCAATGTTGGGCCTCTTTCATTATGCTCAAAAATATGTGTTCACATCAAGTTATACTACTCAAAATGCAGAAAAAATGTCTCCAATGGCTCTATAACAATAAAAAAACCCCTATCTGGGCTCTTTCTGCACTCAAAAAGGTAAAATATTAACTGATTTATGCTCCTGCAAAATTTTTTTGCTAACTATACTCCAAATCGCACCCACCTACTAATTGTTCTACAAAATTCGACTTTTGAGACCACATGGACTGAAAATTTTTCTCGAGCCAGTGAGATTCCTTCCAATCCAGTTGAAAATTTTTGAACACTTAAACGAACTATGTTGGCCAATGACCCGATAAAAAAGTGCCACATTACACAATTGGGGTCGTTGATTCGTATTAGTTCAAACTAACTGTGGTGCCAAACCTTTTAACCATTCCCCGTTGGATTGTAGATTGTAGTATGGTTTCCATCGTGGTTAATTTTTATGGAACCCTGCCTTAGGCAGGTTCTTCTCCACACCAACTCTAACCATAACATCAAATCATTGTATTAACTATCACATGTGCCTGCGTGCAACCCTAACCACCTGAGGTAACCTTGTCCATTCTAGGATTTGGTTATTGTTTTATCAATATATCATATGGTTTAGAACTTTTGAATATTACGTTAACGTATATGGTTGGGGCCGGGGTTAACCCCAGACCCTATCTACCTGCCACATGGTGTGGTTTGGTGGACTGGGTTCTAGGGTTAACCCCAGTGCCTACCCCTAACTTCAGAAAAAAAAAACTTCAAATATGCATTGTGAACCATAATATTTAATAACAACTAGTAAGCGAAGAATTAGAAATATTTGTTGTTATTCATGAGGTCAAACGATTGAACCCCATAGAGGCTCTCTCTAGCCTATAGAAAAATTTTGCACAAATGTATGGATGCCATGTGGAAGCCACCGATTCGCCCACGTGGCTCTCCCTCATAGGTCCAGTACACAACCAATGAAATCACACCAAAACAAACCAATAAAACGATGACACTTTTCATCCATCCATTGGCCAATAAAAACACAATCAAATTCCCAGTGAGAGTACGAATTGTTGACTAGGTGTACTTGCAACCCACATTCCAAAATTTTTAGTTATACTCCAAATTTCTCAGAACACGATATAGGGATAATCTGATATTGGTTTTGAGTGAAATGAGTTGCATTGGATTCAGGGTGATGAGATATTAGCTTTGGCACTGGTTTCGAGCCAATATGAGCACTGTGAATTTTGAGCATTAAACTGATCCACCAGATCATTCCTCCCCAATGGAAGCTTTTCGACATCCAAAAGATAATTATAAGTCAAAAAATAGATGAGGGTGTATTTCCCTCACCCTTCCAGTGTCAATCCACTTAAATTTTCTTGAATTTTTCACTTTGATCTTTTCATGAAAGTACATCACTTTCCCTGATTTTGGAGTCTTAGAATTTCTATCAACAATGACATCTTGCTGCAATTTTGCAGAATTTGTAGAAAATAAAATTGTCCTTGAAGGTATCTGAAAATTACCTCCTCAGTCTTCAATCGAAGGAAACTTATGCAATTTCAAATTCACTTCACCTTGAACACTGTCTTAATGATGATGCTTACCATCTATAGCCTTTCACTTGTCTTGACTCTTTACCAAATGTGATCTCTCTCGCCATGAACCATCCTTCTTCATAGGAAAAACATTTGAAAACCCACAATAAGATGTTTTGGGACCAATGTCCTCTTTTTCAAATAGCCTTTTCATATTATTTTTAACCCCTCCATTCGTAAACATTGGCATCTTGTTCACACCAATGTTCAACAATGATGCATCCTGCTACAAATTCACTTCATGTTGTTTGCCTCTATTTGGATGCAACATGTTAGAGTCTTGAAACATCTTATCACATGAATTATAAACCTCAATAAAATCAGGTTTAAAATTTTATTCATATCTTTGAAAGGCTTTATGTTCCTCGACATATTTATGCTTGAGCATTAACAATTCAAAATTCTGACTAGCATTAACAATTGTCTTCATTTGTCCAACATTTATAAGAGACAAACTAAATATCTTTCTATGTGCTCTAACAATGCACTCAACCCCATTCTTGAAAAAATTATATTTGTTCTCATGGCATTGAAAAATATCTCTCCTATCATACAAATACGGGCTTCCCAAAACAATACCACATATATAAAGCAAAACAATATTAAGTTCAACCTCATCAAGAAAGTTTGTAGTGATTGCAAACCTAAGTATGCACTTCCTTGTCACCTATAATTTTTCATTCTCACATACCCAACCTAAAGGGTAAGTTTTAGGATGAGGAATGGCTTCTAAATTCAACTTCTTTACAATGTCTTTAGAGATAAGATTTTCTTGTGAACAACTATCAAATAGTGTATCTATCTTGGTATGTTTTGAAATCACTCTAATGTGGAAAAGCTTAATTCTTGTTTTTTCATATTGAGTATCATTGAGACAACTTGAAGAACTTGTACTTGCAATGTCCTTACCTTTCAAATGCATGGTTATTATATTTGTTTCATCCCCGGAATCAGAACCTAAATCATGTTGTGTAGTTGCATTTGTCTTTTCTTTCTCCTTTTTTTTAAAATTTTTGGGTCTTGTTAGTCATCAATAATTTTTACTATCTGTAGATGACTAAATATCAGTTCTAGATTTCTAAAAATAAGATTCCTGAATATTGTGAGTTTTATAAATCTCACTGCCTTCATTATCCTTATAGCAAATTTTTCACTATTCTACTTTTTTTCCATTCCATGCTTAGCCTACCACTCCTAAAAGACCCCTCGTGGGCTTCTGCCACTCATCTATATCATATTTTCCCACCTATAACCTCAACACTCTATTTTTCCTTTGCCACACCCCTCCACTTTCCATCTAGGGTTACCAAACATCCATTTCCTTCCCATTTCCACCATGATCCTCAAGCATTGATGGTCTCAAAGCTATATCTGTAGGCTCTTTAGATAAATCAAGTACATTGGATTTTAGATCTTCAATACATCAATTTTTCAAATACTTTGTTTTTACACTTGAAGACCCCAAACCAAGTTTCATTCAAAGACCAGGTCAAAGGATCCTCTCACTAGGTCGGTAGGGTTTCATAGGTTGTAAGGTCATCCTTGGTGATTTAAGCACTGATTTTCCTATGCTAGATGATGGCTCAAATGTAAAAGGAAATCAGCACCTGGTTGTCCAAGAAAAATAAAAAAATCTCCAAGGAGGACTGCTTTATCAAGTTCAAGTTTTGTAAAAGGTAAAGGTATTTTGACACTTTTGCAGGGGTGTTAAAGTAAATATCATCAAAGATTTGGTAAGGTGAGAGGTCTACTCCTCAATAAAGACATCATAGCAAGGAGAGGGGAAGCACTTTTTTTTAAAGGAAAATCAGGTTTTTAAGCTTGAATGGCCTAGCAAGTGCCAAATAGTGAAACAAATGGCAGAAATGACCATGGAGGAGGCAAACCAAGAAACCAAACCTGAAGATATGTTTTTTATAAATTATAGATAAAATTGGGAAAAGAAGTGAGGTGAATTGGACATAAATGAATGAACTTGAAAGGGCTATAGAGAACTTAGAAGACAACATTGATAATTTTTTGCAAGCATTCAACAAACCTAGGGTTCTGGGAAGATAGGAAAGGGAGGTAAAATGATGATGTTAAGCCTCCATGATGACAGCAAGAGGAAGATTTGAAAGGAGTTCCTGTATGTAAGCATCCCAAGGCCTTGCAAGGGTAAGAGGTCTCACTGCCTCCAAGGAACAAGGATGTGAAGAGTCTCGGTAAGAAAGGTAGATTTTAGGTTTTAAGCTACATTCCAAGTAGAAGATGATTTGATTTTTAAGGTAAAGACAAAGAATTTTCAGAGATACTGCCACTGTGTAAAGTTTCTAAAGTTGCCAAAAGTAAAGTTAGCATGCTTCAAAGATCAGAGAGAAAGGCCATTTCAGGGTTCTCATAGTCACCTATCATCAAAAGTATTAAAAGGATATAAATAAGCCAAGAGGAGCCAACTTTATGACTCAAAGAAAACCTACAAAAGGAGAAAGTAAAGAGTGTCAGTGAAAAGAAGTCAAATTCACTATTTCAGCAAAACTACATACAAATAGTGAAAGGAGGTTTGTAAAGGTGAAAGGGTTAAGATAAGTTTCATAGTAGAGATTTCACATCAAATTCAAGGAGCTGTTGTGTGGCCAAATTCACCAAGTATTATAATAAACTCTTCATGACTCAAGGAACCAAAAGAGAGTCTGATTTTATCATTTTAGTCACCTACAGAGCAAACAATGCACAATTGTTAAATGAGAAGACATGAAAGTTAAGTTAAAATGCATAATGGAAACCAAAAAATATTTTGAGGTTGTTATTATGTATAATCATCACAAGATGGTTAGAATGAACATGTCAAGTTTCAAAAGGAATGAAAGCAGAAGATCAAGCTCATCTTCTTAGGCACCTACAAGCAAAAAGGTCAAAGGGATATCAGTGAAAAGAAAGGGACTAAAAGCATTAGAAAGTGGGTCTGCAAAGATTAAATTTAAAATCCAAAGCATATAAAGGGTCATTTGGTTTTTTATTTTTACTCATTATGCACTTGCAAGATCCTTAGAGTAGTCAAGGAAAAAACTGAGTTTTTAAGGAAAAATTTGGGCAAGTCTAACCAGTGCTGCGCGCCTGGGCAATTTCCTCATGTATTTTTGTTCTGCACTGTGTGGTTGGAAATACGCACTGTGCATTTACCTGGCAGGCTTGAGAGATTTGACACCTCATTCAGCACTACATGTTCAACCCAACCCGACTCGCCTATGACCCACTGCACGTTCAGCCCGACCTGACAGCTCATTCAGCGCTATGCGTTTGGCCGACCCGATAGCCTGTTCAGCACTGCGTGTTTGGCCAATATGACACCATGTTCACGCGTTGCACATTTTTCTAGGAGGGCCTCTACACCACTTCAACACTCAGAAACCCTCAAGATTTCTCCAGGTCATCATCAACGGTTTTTCAAGCATTCTTAAGGCGTGAGTTCATCTCATCAAACCCTCTCCATGTTCTTTGTCATCAGTTGATTGAGGGAATGAAGTCCTAAGGAGGAAAACCTAAGTTCATGCTAAAAACACTGATTAAGCCTCCTTCATCTGTAAACAAAGAAATATCAGTTGAAACAGAAGTGAATAAGGGTGGTTGCAGTGTTTTGAAATTGGTAATCCATACAATCTAAAATAGATCTATCCCTTACATTGCAGAAAGTTTGACCTCATATTGTCCTCTTTCATTTAAATTTTACATAAGTGCTAAGTATGTCTAAGAAGAGTTTTTGTTTACAAATCAACAGAGGAGGTCATCAAGTTTTTCTAAGCCTCTCATTTTGCTCAATTTTTCCCTTCACTCATCCCTCTCACTCACTTATAAAAGGTTGTGTTTTTACCACCATTCCATCACCTTTTACATATCAATTTCATAAGGAGAGTTATGGATTCTAAGTAGCAGGTGTCAAAATGTCAAGGGAAGCTAACAGTGGTAGTGGTGAAGAAGGCCAAGTGCCAAGGATGCATCAGCACAGAGGTGGGAGGATTAATAGGTTTGAAACTTAAAACACAATGGAACTTAATCCCTCTCCTATTAATTTCACATGTTTAGAAAATGTGGGGTGTTTTCATTTTTGTGAAATAGTACAACAGGTACAAAGTCATCCTGAGTTGACTACGCTCTTCATCCTTAACCTACATGAGAAACAAGTCAATCATGTAGGGGTAAACTTTGATTTGTCATCAGATGCCATTGCTATTGCCACTAGGATACCTAGTGTTGGTGAAAAGTGGTTCAAATAGGCCAATTTAGACATAAGCCACTATGAACCATTTCTCAAGCCCAGATAAAAAGACTACAATAAATGTGTATTTCCTTTTTCACATTCTCTTGAGAGGTATGAACCCATGATGAGGGTCATTATGAAATACTTCACATGTGAGGGGAGGTTTTCTAAGCTTTATTCCTATCACATAAGGTTTCTCATGCACTTTACTAGGGTTAAGATGTTGCATTTTCCCTACTACCTCTACAGGAGTATTGAGAAGATGTCTTATATTGTGCAAAAGAGAGACCCTTCATAGCAAATGCAAAGCTTATTTCATCACTCTTTGATCGAAATGGTTGTGATGCATCAATTGGAGAAAAACGATATTCCATGGGAGGTTTTAATTGCCCATGAAATGTTCACCAACCCACAACCTCATCCTCAGCAAAACATGCCTTCATCATCTCATCCTCCTGTCCTTACTCCTCCATCATCTCCTGATGAGCATGCTTCACCATCTACACATATTCCTTCACCTCAGGACAACCCTCCTTCCTCACCCTCTCCCAATGCATCTGACAATGAGGGGAGTAAAAATGAGAAATCAAGTGACCATGAAGGAGAGGGTAATGATATATCAAACAGTGAAGTAGAAGAAAATGAAGAGGTAGAGATCAGTGATGAGGCAGAAAACATGGAAACTGAAGGCGGTGATGATGTTATCAATCAAGAAGAAAATAGTGAGGAGTCAAGCAAAGAAAAATCAGCCAATGAAGAAGATGAGGGCAGTGCAGAAGGAAGTGAGCACACAAATGAAGAAATTGTTCAAGAAGACATGGAGGTAGATGTAAATAAAGATGAGGATAGTAATGAAGATGAGGTAGAAAATGTTAGTGAAGAAGAGGACACTAAGTCTAAAAATGTTGAGGCTCATAGTGATGATGAAGGAAGGGTAGAAAGAATGGAGATAGAAGACAATGAAACAAATGTTGATGAGATACAATTTAATGGATCAGAAGTAGAAACCAATGATGAAGATGAAAACAAGGAAGTTAGCCAAGATTTCAGTGAGACAAATAATGATGATACTCATGACAGTGAAAACAACAAGGCTCCTAGCAGTAATGAGGAGAAAAATGAAAGTGCAAAAAACAGTGAAGAGGCAGAAGAAGATAGTGAAGAAATGAACCATGATGGAAATAGGTCAGAAGAGGGAGATATTAGTGAGAATGAAGAACAAAATGATGAGCTTGATGGAAATAAGGTGAACAACAGTGTAGAAATTAGTGAGGAAGAATCAAGCAAAGAAAAAGGAAGTGATGTCAGCATGGAAGATATAAATGATACAAAGGGAAAAGATGAAGAAAGCAGCAAAATTAATGATGATAATGAAATTGAAAATGACTCATAGAACCAAGATGACAGTAAGGCTAATGATAGTGATAATCTTGGCAGTAATAAAACAGAGAGCAAAAAAGATAACAGTGGGTTGAAGGGCCATGACAGTAATGATGATACCAATGAGGAAAGCAGCCATGAAAGCCATAAGGATAGCAACGATATCACTAATGATGATAGTCAAGATGGTAGAAATGTTGAAGGCATCAAAATGAGCACAATTAAACCTTTTTCTTTGAATTATAAAAGAGGAAGTAGGCATGTGTTTGTTACCTCTAAAAGGAAAGGGGCCATGCCTTCCACTTCAATCAAATAGATGGACAAAGGCAAAGAGAAAGTCATAGAGGAAAAGGAATAAGATCAGCATGAGAGTGAGCGGGAATTTGAAATCATTCATGTTGACAGTGATGATGAGAATGAGGAAAGGGTCAAAATAATGCTGCTCATGAGATTGAAAACAAGCATTTGGAGGCACAAAAGGCCATGTATGAGGTTAGCGCAATTAGATCCCGAAAAGAGGTTGAAAGGACCAAGGTTAGGCTTGATGAAGTCTTGGGTGTTTTTGATGACAGTGATGATGAAGAAGGGAAACTATCTAGAATAAGGCCAAGAACAATGGGCTTGTGGAAAGCCTTGGCCAAGGAGAAGGAACGAGAAACAACATTGGCAGAGAAGCTCACTCTAAGTGAGCTTCTTGCCATGGAGATTGAGTATGATCAGGAGCCTTGGATGGAGAGGGCTAATACATACTTGGAGGATCCGCTAGCAAAGACACAAAGAGACCTTGGCCTTCATAGGAAAATGGCCAAGAAATATGCCTTGAAAAATCAAATTGCAAGGGCCAAGGTCAAAAGAGCCCTTGCTAAAATTCAAGCACTCAAGGAGGTAAAAAACCAAGAAAACCTTGGAATCCTAGCTGATGCTTCTCTACAGTCATCCCAAACACCATGAGGGTTATATTTGCAAATTTTGGCAAGTTTTTGACATCTTTGGTTTTTTGACTGATTTTGAGGGCCAAGGGTGCACCGCCCTTGGCACTGCGCTTTTTATACAGGCATCCATTGAAGTTAAATTTTACATTTTTTTATTCATCAGGCCAAGGGAATCATGCACACCAAATTTTAGATCATTTAGATCACTTTTGGTCCTCCAAAAAGCCCAAAAACTTGTAAATTTTCACCTTTTTGCCATGCTTTCAGGGCTGGCACTGCGCCCTTAGCAGACTTAGGATTTTTTAATTTTGAGAATGCTAATGGAGTCCAATCAGAAAAACAAGGGCTGTTTTGGAAATTATACTTGATAGGCTTTCCAATGAGCCATCACGAAGCTCATTCTGACATTGGGAATACCTTCACAATTCAGCTACAAGGTGACCCCGTTTTCCCGTGCAGGCACTACGCCCTTGGACCTCCCTTCTGTGCCCTTGTGTGAAAAATTCAAAAAAAGACACTCATTTATGGCAAATGGATATTTTGTGGATTTTTGCACAAATCACTCCAACGTTAGGTGTTAGAATTTATTTTGCACTTATTTCATTAGATATTTTATGCCTTGGGCCTTGCATGGTCTCTTTAGAAATAAATGGTATTTATGAGTATTTATGACATTTTCAAACACTATTTAGGGTTTTGGTCCTCTTTTCTTGTTAAATACAGCATTGAGGCCTCATTTTACATGTTGGATGATTATTAAGAGTAATGAATAGACTTTGAGGTTGGAGAGAAATTTGGCTTTGGTTTTTGTGGATGGCTTGGCTTGCTTGACAATGGAGAAGACTTACTTGCAGGATCCCTGAGCATAGTTAATGGTGATTTTTTCCTTATTTAGTTCTTGTTTTATCAAGTTATCATATTGTTCCATCTTTCTATTTCAGTAGGACAAAATTTTTAGGCTAATAAATGTTGTTTAGAGGCACCTTAGCTCTATTTGTTCTCTATTGCTTCTATGTTTTCCTCTACTAGGTTAGTTTAGAGAATTCTTAGCTACTCTCTAGACCCACTTATACTTTTTTATCTTAAATATGATTCAATGAACCAAATTTCAAAGCAGTTATATGGTTAGCCCTGCTCTTTTCCATTACTTAAACATTGTTTTTAAGGTCTTTTACTTTTAAGTTTGCTGACTAGGTTTAGCTAAAGAGGTTTATGATTTTCCATGCCCTTTTGTTGACCCTAAATAGCTACTTTAGAGGTCTTTATAGCTTGATTAATGATGGTAGGATTTACCTCTTATTTGATCTATTCTATGTGTTTATCTTAAATGTTTTCTTAGCTTGAAAGTGAAATCACTATAAGATTACAAGTTTCTTGCCTTCTATAGTTCACTGGATTGTTGTCTTCATGCTTACTTGCTAGGGTTTAGTCAAAGAGGTTATTGATATGCCCTATCTTTGATTATTTCTTCATGCGTAGTAATCTTAAAGTCCATTCTTGTTTAAATTATTTGTTTAAGGATTCTAAACTTTCCTTTTGGCACCTACAATGTTCACAAATTTTATTTTCATTTCATTCACATAAAGCCTTTAGATCCATTTTAATTTGTTATATTTTCCCTATGATATTCCCTAGACCTATTGATGAAACTCCTCAAGACCTTTGTAGACTCCATAGCCCAATGGCTTAACAATCTCTCACTATACCTAAACTGCTTGAAAACCTACCCACAAACAAACCCTAAACCTAATAACTATCCTAAAATCAAAATCTAAAATCTATCAAGTTACACATTTCATACAAACATAGAGAGGGCCCTCTCTGAGTCCAGGAATGCTAGGTCCTAAGACTCCAAATATTTGTTTGATGTTACCCCTGTACATTTGGTCTTGCCAATCTGACAAATTACGGGGACCTAACATAATGGTGATCACGGTGGGACCTTCTGAGTCAGTGACAATATAAGTATTCCTTAGGATCTCAGAAAACCCACAAAAATCCTTAGATTGGTATTCAGTTGTTGATGGTGGACAATAAGAACATCCTTAAAGCAGTAAAAAAATCCACCTGGCAACTCCACTAACCTCTAGTAGGCCTACTAATTTCACTAGCTCTCATAGACCCCCCTGGGAATACACTAATCAATCATAAACAGTCTGGAACCCAATCACTCATTGTGTGAGCTTAGTATCCTTGTAGATAGGTATGTTTCCAAAACACTCCTAAATCTTCAGCCTCTCTGCATTATTGATTTTGACATCTGGCTTCACAAAGGATTAGCACCAGATCTCACCCTGACCCTGACCCTAACGCTCCTACCATAGTTGGAAACCTCCTAAGACCCAAGATTTAACTATTGTTAGGACCATTCACAAAGAAATATATATCCCTGAAAACCTCACAGCATTTCAAGATCCCCAATTTGACTTATACCATAAAAAGAACCTTTTTAGAACTAAGTTTCAGAGTGCGATAGACTAGACAGACCTTGAGCCCATATATTTCCAGCAGAGTCCTAGTAGAGAAGCCTCTCCTTCCACTCCTCCTGATTTTCAGCTTCTCCAAAACTTTGGCTCCTTCCATTCCAAATCTGGTCAATCTTAGTTTGTTGGTCCGAGTACATCTGCCACCCCCATTCACACATCCATTCTGAAAACCACTCCACTTCATCCTCCACCTCCTATCACAAACCCCCCTCTCATAAACCCTCCTTGGGTTTCTTTACCTCCAATCATGGCAGCATGGTTTGCCCCTTTAGTTCTGCCCCAACCTTTAGTGCCCATGCCTTGAGACTACCAATCCAAAATCCCTCACTTTACCGCAGTTGAATCTACTACTGCCCAACAAAATGTAGATAGGATGAATGATTCCTTTTATTACCAATAGATAGAAGAGGAGACCATGAAAATGAGGATGTTTTCCAAAGCTTAGGAGGAGAAGCTAAAAAATGGTTCAAAAAATTAACTCCTAACAGCATACATGATCTCCCTTCCCTCTATCATACACTCATAAACAAGTGGGAAATTAAGAAAAACCCTCTCCAAATCCTCTCAGAGTATAACAACCTTAAGAGGAATGTCGAGGAAAGTGTCCAAGACTACTGCACTAGGTTTAATGCTGTGTACAATGCCCTGCCACCTCACATGAAACCTCCACAAGGCCTATCCTTAGTAAAATCTCTAGAGGGCTTTGATCCTGACATGACCTACCAATTGATGAAAAGAGACCACCTAACCTTAGAAGACATGAAAATGGGAGCTATGAGTGTAGAGGCCAATCTAATTGAGAAGAGAGCTAAGATGAGGTCAAAAAAGAAGGTCACATACAAATATGAAGCCATGGCCTCCACATCTGATGCCAATATTGAGAATCTAGTGAGGGTAATGTAAATAATGACGGAAAGGATAAATTTTAGTGAAATAACACCTCCTATGGAAAACCAACCAAATCCCAAAAAAAAAGTAGAAATCAGAACTTCAGAAGAGACCCTCCCCCCAAAAAACAAAGAGAAAATGACCAACAAATCAGGCCTCCTTTCCAAGAAAACTATGTAGATGAAGAGGAAAGTGAGACTGAACAACCGGAATAAAATCATGTAAACTTGATAGCCTCTGATAATGAGGGTGATGTTTTTCTCACTGAAGAAGAACAAGGGTTCTTTTCCTCAAATCAAACTGAAACCATCTATGAGGATTTTGAAGAGTACAAGTTGGGATTTGAAAATTCCATAATGGAGGTTCATAGGCAATATGACCTTAGGAGCAGGAAAAACCAAGATGCCTCCAAGAAAAAAAAAACTAGAAACTATTGTTAAGAAGACCCTTGAAAAAATAATGAAAAAGACAGCAGAAAACACCAACACCATGGCTAAGAAATCTAATCAAAACAAAGACAAAACTAGCCAAAAAAATGGTGTCCCAAGCTGCCCTAGTACGTTAACTAGTGGCCCTAGTAAAACTTCTCAAAATGATAGTCCTAATAAAACTCAGGAAACCAAGGTGGTTGAAAATACTATGTGTGACAAAACTGATGTAAATATACCAACAATACTAGCACATTTCAATTTTGAGGGTGAGATTGCCAAAATCAAAATAAGCATACCCCTTGTTGAACTACTAACTCAAGATGTATATAGGTCCGAAATATTAAAATCTTTGAACATAGGAAATGACCCCGACACTCTAAACCTAAGTAATGATAAACCAGAGTTTTTGTTTGGACCTGAAGTAGAGGGAAAATATCAAGAATGAGTTGTCCCTCCATTCTATGTTAGCTTAAATATTCATGACAAAATCTTACATAATGTTATGCTAGACTCCAGTGCCTCACAGAATCTCATGCCTAAGGTGGTAATGGAGAGATTAGGCTTTGAAATATCCAAACCTTACAAAGAATTGTATTCTTTCGACTCAAGCAGAGTCAAATTTTTGGGTCTAATCAAGGATCTATGTGTCAATCTGGCACAAATACCTGCTAAAAGCCTAGTCATGGGAATTTTAGTGGCTGACACTCCACCTAAGTATGGCATGCTTCTATCCAGATCATGGGGAGCCAAAATTCAAGGGAATCTCCAAAAGAACATGACCTATGCTAACATCCTGGTCTTTAACCAAACAAGGAGATTA
The DNA here is from genome assembly GCA_034641835.2 of Pinus albicaulis. Lineage (NCBI taxonomy): Eukaryota > Viridiplantae > Streptophyta > Pinopsida > Pinales > Pinaceae > Pinus > Pinus albicaulis. The sequence goes on from CM076579.1 coordinate 1,559,293,821, forward strand.
TACTGGGAATCACACATGAAATATATGGTTAGCAACCAAGATAGGCCAAACAACACTCCTCTTTATTCCATCCATTCATACCTTGAATCATTTATCTTGTATAATGAAGATGACATTCATGAACAAGTAAATTAAATTGAGAAAGATCTAGACCTACCACAGCAGTCAAACCAAACAGTGAATGAAGAACTTGACAGCAAAACTCTAGCAGCCCCGAACAACAACATAATGGCAAAGTTGAACTTGAAACACTTTGGAACATGAGCATTGATGGCTCTTGTGGAAAATTTGGTTCAAGAGCTAGTGTTTGGATACATAACACAATTGAAGGCCACTCCTACAAACTAGAATTTCAATGCACTAACAATATTACAGAGTATGAGGCCCTTTTCCTTGGTTTACATTTTCTGAAAGACATAGGAGCCAAGAAAATTTCTATTCAAGGGGATTTTGAACTAATCATTAAACAAATCAAGGGAGAATATTCTGCTAAGAATCCTAGACTGAGTACAGGAATGCTACCTTAGAAATTCTGAAAATTTTTGAGAAGTATGAACTTACCTCCATTCCTAGAGTTCAAAACAGCCTTACCAACAAACTTGTCGTTGCTGCCAGCACATGCCAAATACCCCATGCCAATTAACAATACACTGTCAAAGTAAAAAACCGACATATAGTACCTGACAACATAGACTATTGGCAAGTGTTTGAGGGTGATAAACAAATTGATGATTTTATGCAACTTAAGAATGAATTTGCAACACCAAAACTAAGTTTAGAGCATGAACAAGATTGCCCAAATGAAGAACAAACACCAAAAACAAACCATTTCCTTTTGCTAATGTAAATCTATTAGAACACTTTCATGAGGCAAAATTTTCTAGGGACCCGGATCAAAAGGACCTTGAGGTTTTACAATGCACAGATGACTCATTACCAAGAGGTCTTACCCCCTTAGAAGAGTTTTTTTACTTCAAAGATGTTGCTAGAAGCCAAAAATGGAAACCACCAAAACAGATGTGGAAGAATGCAACATACGTAGCATAGAAAAACCCAAAATGATCAAGCTGTCCAAAACTCTCCCTCATCACATAAAACAGAAATATATAGAGTTTTTTGGAGATTTTAAATATTTTTTTGCATGGAGGTATGAGGACTTAAAGTCCTATGACACAAGCATTATTCAACATAAAATTCCTCTCAAGGAAAATCAGAAACCATTCAAACAAAAATTGAGAAGAATAAACCCCATCTTAGTACCTCTTGTTGAAAAAGAAATAAAGAAGATGTATGATGCTAGTATTATAGTCCCACTTAGGTACTCAGAATGGGTTTCTAACCTTGTGTCAGTAAGAAAGAAAACAAGGGAGATTAGGTTATGCATAGACTTTAGAAACTTGAACAAAGCTTCCCTGATGGAAAACTACCCTTTGCCCAAAATGGATCATATACTGCAAAGGGTGGTAGGTTATAAGAGAATATCATTGCTAGATGGCTTCCCCGGTTACAATCAAGACTAGTACTACCAAGTGATCAGCACAAAACCTCTTTCACAACACCTTGGGGCACATTCATGTATGTAAAAATGCCATTTGGGTTGATGAATGTGGGGGCTACTTTTCAAAGAGCCATGGACATAGCTTTTTATGAAGACATAGGTTACTTCATATTGATTTACCTTGATGATATCATTATCTATTCTAAAACTGATGAAGAACACCTAGTTCATTTCAGAAAGTTCTTTGAGAAGTGTAGGAAGTATGGCCTATCTCTGAATCCTAAGAAAACATTGTTTGGTCTTCAAGAAGGAAAACTCTTAGGCCACATCATTTTCAAAGAAGGGATAAAGATAGGCCCCAAAAGGATTGAAGGTATACTACAAATCAGCCATCCTAGAAATATTAAAGAGCTGCAATCTTTCATAGGAAAGATAAACTTCCTAAGAATGTTCATACCTAACCTTGCTGAACTCCTAATAAATATCACCAGCATGTTGAAAAGAGAAGTAGGAGTCAAGTGGACCATGGAAGCCAAAAAATCCTTTGAAATGGTAAAACAAGCCCTTACCCAAACATTAGTTCTAATCAGCCTCGACTTTACCAAGGATTTCTTCATTTTCTCCTTTGCATCAGAACACACTATTGTTGTTGTATTGCTTCAAAAGAATATGATGGCACAAGAATAGCTCGTAGCCTTCTTCAGCAAAGCATTGAGGGATGATCCTCTAAAATATAACATCATGGAGAAACAAGCCTTTGCCTTGATCAAAGCATTGAAGGAATTCAAAGTTTACATTTTGCACTCCCATGTTATTTCTTTTGTTCCACATATATTTGTTAAAGACATTATGAATCAGGACCCTGATGGTAAAAGGGATAAATGGATTTCTATTATCTTATAATATGATTTGGAAATTAGACCCACTAAACTTATTAAAGGACAAGGACTCGCAAAACTCATGGCTAAATCAAATTTTCAAGCACTACACATGAATATGATTGATGCATTAGAGGAACAGGAAGAATTCATAGCTCCACCCATTGAAGAATTATTTCTGAATTCATCTTGGTATGTTGATATTTTATATGTGCTTTTTTATCTTAATGCTCCTCCTAATTTATCCAAAACAAAAGCTAGATTCTTGAAACAAAAGGCTTTAAATTTCTACATTTTAGATGGTGCTTTGTATTGGAAAAAATATGTTGGCATATTTCTTAAATGTTTTCTTGAAGATGATGCAGATAGAATTATGCATGATTTTCATGAAGGAGAGTGTGGAGGTCATCTCTACTGGAAAAATACAACCAACAAGATCCTTAGAGCCGGTTACTATTGGTCCACTCTTTTCCCTGACATACACAAGCTATTTGCAACTTTCCATAAATGCCAAATCTTTGATGGCAAGAAAAAGCTACTACCTTTGCCCTTGCATCCTATCAGTGTTGAAACTCCTTTTCAATAGTGGGGTTTATATTTCATTGGCGAAATCCACCCTGCCTCATCCGCCCAGCACAAGTGGATTCTCACTACTACTAATTATTTCACCAAGTGGATAGAAGCCATCCCTTCAAGGAATTCTACCGACTTAGTCATCATAAAATTCCTTGAAACTAACATCCTGTCCAGATTTGGTTGTCCCAAAAATATTTTCACCGATAATGTTGTTGCATTCAAGTCCAAAAGAATGGTGGACTTTTGCTACAAATACCACATCACACTAGGGCACTCTACCACTTATTACCCTCAAGTTAATGGATTGGTTGAGTCCTCTAACAAATTTTTGGTGAACATCATCAAGAAGATTCTAGAAGAGAACAAAAAATCATGTCACGAAAATTGGTGCATGCATTATGGGTTGATAGACTAACAACTAAGAAATATATCAATATATCTCCCTATCAGCTAGTGTATGGCATGGATGTCGTTTACCCAACATCATTGGGAGTTCCAGTTATGAAGCTTCTTCAAGAGGTGCAATCAGAAGAGAATGACATGCAAAGGAGGCTGAACCAAATTGTTCATTTGCAACAGTCAAGGGAAGAAGTTTGCAAAAGAACATAAGTAGTGCAAGAGAATATCAAGAATATCTTTGATAGAAGGACCAAAGCCAATGACTTCCAGATTGGAGATAAGGTGCTGAAATGGGATTCAAGGAGGGAGGACAAAGGCAACCATGGAAAATTTGAAAATTTGTGGAAAGGTTCTTACATCATTCATTCAGTTAGATGTAACAATGCTTTCTTTTTACAATATCTGGATGGAGTAGAGTTATTTGGAGGTCCTATCAATGGCAGAATGCTCAAACACTATTTTTGTCAAAATTCCTAGTTTTAAGCTTTCATTCATTGTACCTAACATTGATTGATGAAAAATCTGAAAAAAAAAAAAAAAAAAATAACAGGAAAAAGAAGAAAAAGAGGGCAGGAAAAGAATAGGTACAACCACATACCCAAAAAAGAGTACTGTTGAAAGTGTGCAAGCCTAAATGCCACTACTTGTTGAAGAGGAAGAATCTTTTTCAATCATATAGCCTAATCAGGACTAAACATGTGTTAAATTTATGTTGATAGGTTACTGAAAGAAGACTTGTCAAACCATTTAAGCTTGACTTGTCAGTAGATTAGATTAGGAAAATATTGTTGGTTCCTAAAAGCACAAATCTGAACCAAGAGAAAAAGAGGGATGCCTAACAAATTATAAATCACAGCCCTCATGTTTTCTAGTTTTTAATTGTACAAAAATAATGTCTGTGTGCAGCTTGTCCAAATGCCACAGCCCATGGAAAATCAGATTTCTTAATCTTTGTTTGATCATGTTTTGAATTTCATGTCAGTAAGGTATAGAATAAAAGTTTTCCAAACAACTTAATCTTGACAGATGATTAGACTAGGTAGAGAATAAGAGAGTTCATTAGCCTAATCTCAACTCTTGGAGGTGATAAGGGTACAAGTAGATAGTTGTATGCTTTCAAAAGAAAATAATGCCAAGGGTTTGCCAGTCCAAGTGCACCCAAAAGAAGAAAAATTGTTAGGCAAAGTAGGATGGGTAGGTAGAACTGAGATTGAAGCAATCATGTTTTCAGATATTTTTAAGATCATAGCTTCAGAAAAACATCAACAAATGAAGGGAGAAGGATCTGCAAAGTGCAAGGCATTGGTCTTCAAAAATCAAAGATTTGAGCTCTAAGGTCCTAGACACCTCCTCAAAAGGAGCTGCCCTCCCCAATTGGAGCCACTGTTAGTCATTAGTAATTTTTACTATCTGTATATGACTAAATATCAGTTCTAAATTTCTAAAAACAAGATTCTTGAATATTGTGAGTTTTAGAAATCTCACTGCCTTCGTTATCCTTATACCAAATTTTTCACTATTCTACATTTTTTCCATTCCATGGTTAGCCTACCGCTCCTAAAACACCCCTCGTGGACTTGTTCCACTCATATATATCCTATTTTCCCACCTATAACCTCAACACTTTGTTTTGCCTTTTCCCCACCCCTCCACTTTCCATCTAGGGTTACCAAACAACGTGTTCCTTCCCATTTTCACTAGGTTTCTTAAGCATTGATGGTCTCAAAGCTATCTCTATAGGCTCTTTAGATAAATCAAGTACATTGGATTTTAGATATTCAATACATAAATTTCTCAAATACTTTGTTTTTACACTTGAAGACCCCAAATTAAGTTTCAATCAAAGACCAGGTCAAAGGATCCTCTCAAAGGTCATTAGGGTTTCATAGGTTGCAAGGTCATCCTTGGTGTTTTAAGCACTTCTTTTCCTGTGCTAGAAGCTATCTCAAATGTAAAAGGAGATCAACACCTGGTTGTCCAAGAAAAATTATAAAATCTCCAAGGAGGACTGCTTTATCAAGTTCAAGTTCTGCAAAAGGTAAGGTATTTTGACACTTTTGTAGGGGTGTTAAGGTAAATATCAGTAGAGATTTGGTAAGGTGAGAGGTCTACTCCTCAATAAAGACATCATAGCAAGGAGAGGGGAAGCACTTTGTTTTCAAGGAAAATAGGGGTTTTAAGTTCGAATGGCCCAACAAGTGCTAAACAGTGAAACAAATGGCAGAAATAACCATGGAGGAGGCACACCAAGAAACCAAACCTGAAGATAATTTTTTTAGAAATTATAGATAAAATTGGGAAAAAAGTGAGGTGAACTGGATAGAAATGAATGAACTTGGAAGGGCTATAGAGAACTTAGAAGACAACATTTATAATTGTTTGCAAGCATTCCACACACCTAAGGTTTTGGAAAGATAGTCAAGGGAGGTAAAATGATGATGTTAGGTCTCCATGATGACATTAGGAGAAAGATTTGAAAGGGGTTGTTGTATGTAAGCATCCCAAGGCTTTGCTAGGGTAAAATGTCTCACTACCTCCAAGGAACAAGGATGTGAAGGGTCTCAATAAGAAAGGTAAATTTTAGGTTTTCAGCTACCTGCCAAGTAGAAGATGCTTTGAGTTTTAAGGTAAATACAAAGAAGTTTCAGAGATACTACCACTGTGTAAAATTTCTAAAGTTGCCAAAAGTAAAGTTAGCATGCTTCAAAGATGAGAGGGAAAGGCCATTTCAGGGTTTTCATAGTCACTTGTCATCAAAAGTGTTAAAAGGATATAAATAAGCCAAGAGGAGCCAACTTTATGACTCAAAGAAAACCTGAAAAAGGAGAAAGTAAAGAGTATCAGTGAAAAAAAGTCAAATTCACCATTTCAGCAAAACTGCATACAAACAGTGAAAGGAGGTTTGTAAAGGTGAAAGGGTTAAGCTGAGTTTCATAGTAGATATTTCACATGAAATTGAAGGAGCTTTTGTGTGGAAAAATTCACCAAGGTATTAGAATAAACTCTTCATGCCTCAAGGAACCAAAAGAGAGTCTGAGTTTATCATTTTAGTCACCGGCAGAGCAAACAGTGCAAAATTGTTAAATGAGAAGAGGTGAAAGTTAAGATAAAATGCATAATGGAAACCAAAAAGGATTTTGAGGCTATTATCATGTATAATCATCATAGGATGGTCAGAATGAACATGTCAAGTTTCAAAAGGAATGAAAGCAGAAGATCAAGCTCATCTTCTTAGGAACCTACAAGCAAAAATGACAAAGGGATATCAATAAAAAGAAAGGGACTAAAAGAATTAGAAAGTGAGTCTACAAAGATTATATTTAAAATCCAAAGAATATAAAGGGTCATTTGGTTTTCCATTTTTGCTCATTATGCACTTGAAAGATCCTCAGAGCAATCAAGGAGAAAACTAATTTTTTAAGGAAAAAATTGGGCAAGTATACCCAACACTGCGCGCCTGGGCAATTTCCTCGTGTATTTTTGTTCTACGTTGCATGCCTAGAAATATGTGCTACGTGTTTTCCCGATAAGCCCGATAGGCCCGACACCTCATTCAGCACTATGTGTTCAGCCCGACCCGACTCGCCCGTGACCCGCTACACATTCAGCCCGACCCGACAGCCCATTTAGCATTGTGTGTTTGGCTGACCTGACAGCCTGTTCAAAACTGCGCATTTGGCCAACCCGACACCATGTGCACTTGTTGCGCGCTTGTCCAAGAGGGCCTCCACACCACTTCAACACTCAGAAACCCTCAAGATTTCTCCAGGTAATCATCAAGGGTTTTTCAAGCATCCTTAAGGGGTAAGTGCACCTCATCAAACCCTCTCCAAGTTCTTTTTCATCAGTTGATTGAGGGAATGAAGACCTAAGGAGGAAAACTTAAGTTCATGCTAAAAACAATGATAAGCCTCCTTCATCTACAAACAAATAAATATTAGTTGAAACAGGGGTGAATTAGGGTGGTTGTTGTGTTTTGAAATTGGTCATCCATCCAAGCTAAAATAGCTATGTCCCTTACATTGCAGACAGCTTGACCTCGTATTGCCCTCTTTCATTTCAATTTGACATAAGTGCTAATTGTGTCCAAGCATAGTTTTTTTTTACAAATCAGCAGAGGAGGTCATCAAGTTTTCCTAAGCCTCTCAGTCTGCTCAATTTTCCGCTTCATTCATCCTTCTCACTTACTTATAAAAGGTTGCCTTTTTACCACCATTCCATCACCTTTTACATATCATTTTTATAATCATAGCTAGGGATTCAAAGCAACAGGTGTCAAAATTTCAAGGGAAGGTAACAGTGGTAGTGGTGAATAAGGCCAAGTGCCAAGGAGGAATCAACACAAAGGTGGGAGGATTAATAGGTTTGAACCTCAAAACAAAATGGAACTTAAGGCCTCTCCTATGATTGTCACATGTTTCCAAATGTGGGGTGTTTTCATTTTTGTGAAAGAGTACATAGATACAAAATCATCCTGAGCTGACTAGGCTCTTCATCCTTAACCTACATGAGAAACAAGTCAATATTGCAGGGGTAAACTTTGAGCTGCCATCAGATGCCATTGCTATTGCCACCGAGATACCTAGTTTTGGTGAAAAGTGGGTCAAACAGACCTATTTAGACATAAGCCACTATGAACCATTCCTAAAGCCCAGATACAAAGACTACAATAAATCTATATTTCCTTTTTCACATTTTCTTGAGAGGTATGCACCCATGATGAGGTTAATTATTAAATATTTCACATGTTAGGGGAGGTTTTCTAGGCTTTATTCCTATCACATAAGATTGATCATGCACTTTGCTAGGGTTAAGATGTTGCATTTTCCCTACTACCTCAACAGGAGTATTGACAAGATGTCTTATATTGTGCAAAAGAGATACGCTTCACAACAAATGCCTAGCTTATTTCATCACTCTTTGATCAAAATGGTTGTGATGCATCAATTAGAGCAAAAGAGTATTCCATGGGAGGTTTTCATTTCCCAATAAGTTTTCACCACCCCAAAACCTCATCCTCAGCAAAACATGCCTTTGTCATCTCATCCTCCTATCCTTACTCCTCCATCATCTCCTGATGATCATGCTTCACCATCTACACATATTCCTTCACCTCAGGACAACCCTGCTTCCTCACCCTCTCCCAATTCATCAGACAATGAGGGAAGTGAAAATTAGAAATCAAGTGACCATCAAGGAGAGGGAAATGATCAATTAAATAGTGAAGTAGAATAAAATGAAGAGGCATAGGTCAGTGATGAAGAAGAAAACATGGAAACTGAAGGCAGTGATGATGTTGGCAATCAAGAGGAAAACGATGAGGAGTCAATCAAAGAAAAATTAGCCAATGAAGAAGATGAAGGCAGTGCAGAAGGCAGTGAGGACACAAATGGAGAAAGTGTTCAAGAATAAATGGAGGTATATGTAAATAAATATGAGAAAAATAATGAAGATGGGGCAAAAAGTGTTAGTGAAGAAGAGGCCACTGAGTCTAAAAATAGTGAGGCTCATAATGATGATGAAGGAAGTGAAGAAAGCATGGAGACAAAAGACAATGAAACAAATGTTGATTATAGAAAACAATGGATCAAAAGCATAAACCAGTGATGAAGAAGACAACAAGGAAGTGAGCCAAGATGTCAGTGAGCCAAATAATGGTGAAATTCATGACAGTGAAAATAGCAAGGCTCCTAGCAGTAATGAGGAGAAAAATGAAAGTGCAGAAAACAATGAAGAGGAAGAAGAAGACAGTGAAGAAATGAGACATGATGGCAATAGGTCAGAAGAGGTATATATGAGTGAGAATGAAGAACAAAATGATGATCTTGATGGAAATAAGGTGAAAAACAATGTAAAAATCAATGAGGAAGAACCAAGTAGAGGAAAAGGCAGTGATCTCAGCATGGAAGATATAAATGATACAAAGGGAAAAGATGAAGAAAGTAGCAAAAGTAATGCTGATAATGATGTTGAAAATGACTCACAGAACCAAGATGACAGTAAGGCTAATGACAGTGATAATCTTGGCAGTGATAAAATAGAGAGCAACAAACATGACTGTGGGTTGAAGGGCTGTGATAGTAATGATGATACCAATGAGGAAAGCAGCCATGAAATCCATAAGGACAACAAGGATATCAATGATGATGAAAATAAAGATGGCAACAATGGTGAAGGCATAAAAATGAGCAGAATTAAAAAATTTTATTTGACTAATCAAAGAGGAAGTAGGCATGTCTTTCCTACCTCTAAAATGCAAGGGGCCATGCCTTCCACTTCAATCAAACAACTGGACAAGGGAAAAGAGAAAGTCATAGAGGAAAAGGAAGAATATCAGCATGAGATTGAGTGGGAATTTGAAATCATTTATCTTGACACTGATGATGAGAACGACGCAAGGGTCACAAGAATGCTGCTCAAGGGTAAGGATGCCCAAATAAAGGATTTGCAAACCAACCTATCTAGGGCCAAGAATTTCATCCACTATTATGAGATTGAAAACAAGCATTTGGAGGCACGAAAGGCCATTTATGAGGTTAGGTAAATCAGAGACCGGAAAGAGGCTGAAAGGACCAAGGTTAGGCTTGATGAAGTCTTGGGTGTTTTTGATGAGAGTGAAGATGAAGAAGGGCAACTATCTAGAAGAAGGCAAAGAAAAATGGGCTTGACGAAGACCTTGGCCAAGGATAAGGAACAAGAAACAACATTAGCAGAGCAACTCCCTCCAAGTGAGCTGATTGCCATGGAGATTGAGTATGATCAGAAGCTTTGGTTAGAGAGGGCTAATACATACTTGGAGGATAAGCTAGCAAAGACACAAAGAGACCTTGGCCTTCGGAAGAAAATGGCCAAGCATTATGCCTTGAGAAATCAAATTGCAAGGGACAAGCTCAAAAGAGCCCTTTCCAAAATTCAAGCACTGAAGGAGGAAAAAGACCAAGCAAACCTTGGAATCCTAGGTAGTTCTTCTCTAAATGCATCCCAAACACCATGAGGGAGATATTTGCAAATTTTGGCAAGTTTTTGGCTTTTTTGGTATTTTTTATTGATTTCGAGGGCATGGGTGCAACGCCCTTGGCGCTGTGCTTTTTCCACAGGCATCCATTGAAGGTAAAGTTTAAATTTTTGGATTGATCAGGACAAGGGCATCATGCACACCAAATTTCAAATCATTTGGAGTAGTTTTGGTCCTCCAAAAAGCCCAAAAACATGCAAATTTTCACCTTTCTGCCATGTTTTCAGGGTTGGCATTGCGCCTTTAGCAGCCTTGGGAGTTTTGACTTTTGAGCAGGTTAATGGAGTCCAATTAGATAACCAAGGGCATTTTTGGAAAGTAGACTTGATAGGATTTCCAACGAGCCATCACAAATTTGATTTTGACATCGGGAAGGCCTTCAAAATTCAGTTGTAAGGTGACCCAGTTTTCCCATGTAGGAGCTCCGCCCTTGGACCTCCCTACTACGCCCTTGTGTGAAAAAGTCAACAAAAGACACTCATTTATGGCAAATGGATATTTTGTGGATTTTTGGGCAAATCACTCCAAATTTAGGTGTTATAATTTATTTTGCATTTATTTCATTAGATATTTTATGCCTTGGGCCTTGCATGGTCTCTTTGGACATAATGGTACTTATGAGTATTTATGACATTTTCAAACCCTAGTTAGTGTTTTGGTCCTCTTTGCTTGTTAAATATAGCATTGAGGCCTTATTGTACATGTTGGATGATTATTAAGAGTAATGCATAGACTTTGAGATTGGAGAGAAATTTGGCTTTGGTTTTTGTGGATGGCTTGGCTTGCTTGACAATGGAGAAGGATTTCTTATAGGATCCCTGAGCATAGTTAATGGTGATGTGTTCCTTATTTTTTTATTGTTTTATCATGTTATCATATTTTTCCATATTTCTATTGCAGTAGGACAAAAGTTTTAGGCTAAGAAATGTTGTTTAGAGGCACCTTAGCTCTGTTTGTTCTCCATTGCTTCTATGTTTTCCTCTACTAGGTCAGTTTAGAGAATTATTAGTTGCTCTCTAGACTCACTTATGCTTGTTTATCTTAAATATGATTCAATTAGGTAAATTTAAAAGTATTTATATGGTTATCCCTGCTCTTTGGCATTACTTAAACATAGTTTTTAAGGTCTTTTACTTTGAAGCTTGCTGACTAGGTTTAGCTAAAGAGGTTTATGATTTTCCATGCCCTTTTTTTGACCCTAAATAGTTGCTTTAGAGGTCCTTATAGCTTGATTAATGATGTTAGGAGTTCCCTCTTCTTTGATATATTCTATGTGTTTATCTTAAATTTTTTTCTTAGCTTGAAGGTGAAATCACTAGAATATTTACAAGTTTCTTCCCTTCTATAGTTCACTGGATTGTTATCTTCGTGCTTACTTGCTAGGGTTTAGTCAAAGAAGTTATTGGTATGCCGAGTCTTTGATTATTTCTTCATGCTTAGTAATATTAAAGGCCATTCTTGTTTAAAGTATTTGTTTAAGGATTCTTAACTGCCCTTTTGCACCTACTATGTTCACAAATTTGATGTTCATTTCATTCACATAAAGCCTTTAGATCCTTTTGACTCTGTTAGATTTACCCTGTTATTCCCTAGAACTATTGATTAAACACCTCAAGACCTTTCTAGAATCCATAGCCCAATGGCTTAACAATCTCTCACTCTACCTAAACTGTGTGACAACCTACCCAACCAACCAACCAAACAAACAAACCCTAAACCTAATAACTACCCTAAAATCAAAACCTAAAAGCTATCAAGTTAAAATTTTCATACAAACATAGAGAGAGCCCTCTCCAAGTCCAAGAAGGCTAGGTCCTAAGACTCCAAAGATTGGTTTGATGTTACCCCTCTACATTTGGTCTTGCCAATCTAAAAAATTGCATGGACCTAATAGGTCCCATCTCTGGATGAAGTTTCTAACAAGGATCTTCATCATGGCCCTCTTTGGGACAGTGTTTGCATGTAATTTTTTCTTTCTCATATTTATGGAAGCATTCTTCTTTCCTTTTCCTTTGAACTTACCTTTTCGTTTTTCTCCAGAATGAAAGTTGTTCTCACTTGTTTCCTCGGAAAAATTCTTCCATCTTCCATCTATATGTGTGACCTTTACACAAAATTCATCTAAACTTGTAGGGTTAAACATGCAAATTGTGTTTCTATTAAATAGGGTTAAACTTGAGTATTTCAATTTCCAACCTTAATTAGGAAAGATAAATCGTGGTCTCATCATCCTTGATCCTTTGTATCCTGGAATACACTTCAAGCCGACGAACCAAATTATATAATATTTCATCATTTACGTCTCCATTATACATAGGAACTTCAAAATTTATGTCAAGTTTTAAAAGTGCATTTTTACCATGTCTCGTTGGATAATGTGGAGGTTTTTGTGAAAGGGTTGATGTAGAAGATGATGATGGTGAATATGGAGGTGAGGATGGAAGTGAAAATAAAGTTGGTGTTAAAGGTGGTTTGTCACCACTCCATTTTGGAGGCTTATCCCTGTCTCATCCATCTCCTTTTGGGGGTTTATCTCCATCTCCCTTTGGAGGATTGGAGCTCTCACCTTGTTGCAACCTTGTATTCCTCTCTTCATAGAGAAATTTCACCATTTGTGTCATGTAAAAGAATTCTTTTTTGAAATCCTTCTCATCCTCAGATATATTTTCATACTCTCCTTCATGTGCCATGACTGGTGAAGCTTCTAGTGAAACTTGAAGTGAAATTTGTGGTGGAGATTGTGGCAAATTTGCTCTTCTTGACCAGACTTGAGGACTTTCTACCACAATATTTCCTTCTCCTCTTTTGAGCTTCAACCTTGTAACCATCAGAAAAATTTGAAACAAAATTAAACCCTCAAAGAAATTAAGAATTAAGGCTCTAATACCAAACTGATATGCACATGTAAACTTGAGAATTTATGGTGAAAATTGCAAGTGCAATGTTTAGGGTTTTTATCCAATTATGTAAATTTCATTAACAAATAAACATGCTTTAAAACTTAGTTTTTCATAACATAAAGAAGACATAAATACCATAACAATATACACTAGACATAAAATTATGAAGGAGTTCACCCCTCCTGGGCTACATCTCCTGGTCCAACTTCCAATGTTGGGCCTTTTTCATTATGCTCAAGAATATGTGTTTACATCATGTTACAGTGCTCACAATGCTCAAACAATGTCTCTAATGGCTCCAAAATAGTAAAAAACACCTATTTGGGCTCTTTCTACACTCAAAAATGTCAAACACTCACTGATTTATGCTCGTTCGAATTTTTTTTTGCTAACTTTCCTCCAAATCGTACCCACCTGCTAATTGTTCTACAAAATCTGAATTTTGCGGCCACCTGAGTGATAATTTTTCCCCACGTCAGTAAGATTCATGATTTTGTGGGTGAAAATTGTCAAGCACTTAAATGCACTATGTTGGCCAATGACCCGATAAAAATGTGCCACGTTGCGCAATTAGGGTCCTTGATTCAGGTTAATTTAATCTAAATATGGCACCAAATCTTTTAACCATATCCTGGTTGGACTATAGGTTGTAGTAGGGTTTCTGCCCTGGTTAATTTTGTTGGAACCCTACCCCAGGCAGGTTCCACTCCCTTCCATCTCTAACCATAGGATCAAACCATTGTATTAACTACCACCTGTTCCTGCGTGAAACCCTAATCGACTGAGGTGACCTTGTCTACTCGAGGACTTTGGTTATTGTTTTATAAAAAGGTTTTTGTATTGGAATTCTCCGTTGATATATCATATGGTTTAGAACTTTGGCATATCACATTAACATATATTGTTAGGGCCAGGGTTAACCTCGGGCCCTGTCTTCCATGTGGTGTTGTTGGGTGGACCGGGGTCTAGGGTTAACCCAAATCCCTACCCCCAGCTCCAGAACAAAAAAATTCAAATATACATTTTGAACCATAGTAGTTAAAGCGGGGAGATAGAGAGCCTTGCTGCCAGTGATGAGGTCCAACGGTCAAACCCCATAGAGGCCCACCCTGGCCTATAGAAAAAATTTTCACAAATGAGTGGAGGCCACGTGACAACCACCGATTGGCCCACATGGCTCTCCCTCATATTTCCAACACATAACCAATAAAATTTCACCAAAATAAACCAATAAAATCATGAAAGTTGTCATCCATCCATAGGCCGACAAAAACACAGTCAAATTCAAAGTTAGTGTACGAACTATTGACTAGGTGTAGCTGTAACCCACATTCCAAAATTTTTAGTTGTTTTCCAAATCAATCAGAATGTGATATCATGAGCATATGATATCAGTTTTGAGTGAAACAAGTTGCATTATATTTAGGGTGATGATATCTTCTCTTTGGAACTGGTTTTAATCCAATCAGAGCACTCTAAATTTTGAGTATTAAACTGATCCTTTGGATCAGTTGACATCATCATATTAAATCCTATTGGCTCTTATAAAGTTCATTTTTGTTGTACATTTTTGTTTTGATACTAATTTTTCACCTAAAAATTTCTCTAATGGGTAGAAATTTTTTCTAAGCATGTGTTTTATACCATGTGATAGGTCTTGATTATATTTGTATCCCAAGGAGGGACCCAGAGAGCTCCTATGTGAAAAAGGAAGTGCTTGAGAGGAGTAGTCTCTAGCCATTTTTGTAACCAATTGGAGGTCGAGCATTAGGGACAGTGTGAGTGATTTTTGATATGAATCCTTATGAACCCCTCATATCCCATAGAATGGTAGTGAATTGTGACTCCATCAGGGGCAAGTGACTAGTAAGCTCATGTTTGGAAGTCAGGCCAAAGGGTTCATTCTTGAATTGTGTTAACTTGGGAAATTAGAGAGGTGGCCATTATATTGAGTTGGGAAGACCAAGAATAACATAGTTGTTTGGTTATTTTTGTCCACATGAAGCATTGAAGAGAAGGTGAGTCACTAAGGGACCATAGGGAGTAATAAAGATATTTCCTTTTTCTATCTTCCTTCAATCGAATCGAGACAGGAGGCCTTGAGGCTGAGTCAAGGATAATGAGAGGAACTCAAATTTTTAGTTACTTTTGTGCACACGAAAAATTGAAGAGAAGAAAAATCACCAAGGGACCATAGGGAGAAGTGAAAGTCTTTCCTTTTTCCTTATGCCTTCATTGGCCATATTTTTTTGTGTGATTAGCCTACACTCATTTCTTGAGAGATAACATGCATGTTTTATACAAGGGAAGGAGAATGAAATTCATACTACATACACTAAATTAACACTTTGTTGGAATTCCCTCGCTAAATCATATTTAGACATTAGATCATATTAGGGGTGGCCAACTGCAATTATTTGTAATGTAATTATGTTAGGTCTCTATATTACTAATATAGTCCCTTATTGTTGTTAGTGTAACCCCCTTATTGTTATTGTTGTACCCATGTAACCCCAATATCGTTATTACTGTTCCCTGACATTATTATTGTTAGGTCGGCTAGGATTATATTATGACCCCATGGACTCCTATATATAGAAGGAGGTTTTGGTCATTTATATCATCCAAGAATTGTTCATTTATGTAATGTATTGGAGGTTTCCCCCTCGAAGTGGTTGATTTCTAAGGTATTGATCTCTCTTCTCTTCAATTTTTGGAGCTGGTTTCATAACATTTGGTACCAGAGCTTTGGATTCCAGGGTCTCGCTGCTCTAAAGAGGTCATCATGGAATTTTCACTATAAATTTTTTTGTACAAAGGTACAAAAGCCGAAATTTTTACAGAGCGAAGATGAACTCTTGAGGAACGTCATATACAAATTTTAGATATTGGTTTGCAATATTTTCAGAGAAATGATCTATTGAAGTTAGGGATTTTTCAGGCTCCTGAATTTCATCTAAAACAGGTCATTGTGGGATTTTCGGTGTAACTTTCTTTCTTCGAAGGGTAAAAAGCTAAAAATTTTACAGAATGAATCTTCAATCCTGAGGAACCTCCTGTAAAATTTTCATATCTTGGCTCATAATATTTTTGGAGATATGATCTACGGATGTTATGGTTTTTGAGGCTCCTGAATTTCATCTCAAAGAGGTGACCGGGGGAAAATCGTCATAACTCTCTCTCTGAGCATCGAATTGGAATTATGTAAAAAGTGGCTGCAAGTGCATGGACTATAGTTTCGTGTGTATCAAATTCAGAGCTGAAGGAGGAAACAGTGACATGTGGCATGTCATACAAGTTCACTCTACTGAACCAGTCCATAATTAAGCCATTGTGGGAGATTACACCTAACTTTGCCTTGAAGGATCCAAATCATGAAAAACCTGTGGCATTCGAAAGAATATTTAGAGGGATAATATAGGACCAAATTTCAGATATTGAATACTTGAAATCACAGAGATAATTCAGTTTCAATATCGAACTCCTCAAAAGTAAGAAAAAGGTGTGTGTTTTTTTTTCGAATTGCATAAGTCTTGTTTGAAAAATCAATTTGAATTGATTCCAAGGGCATACTATAGAATGGATATAAATATTGGCTTCTAAAATTCCCCCTAAAAAGAATTGAACACCAATTAAGCCATCAAAAGGCTCTAATATGACCCATGAAGATGAAGAACTCCAACATGACATGTCAATATTACAAGAGCAAGTGCACCAAATTTTTCTCTCGCAAAGATCAACAAAAAATGAAATGGAAGTTTTGAAGAAAAGCGTGGAAAATAATATGGATGATTTGAAGAAAGGCATGGAAGCTAAGATGGATGGCATGGAAGATGGCATGGAATCTAATATGGATGACATGGAAGCTAAGATGGATGAAAAAATGAAAGGCAACATGGAAAAAATGAAGAATGATCTAAAAGCGGACATGGAAAGTTTGACAAAGTTCATACAAGAAAATTTTCCTAATGGCGAAAAGATAGTAGAGGAAACTCATGATGAGAAAAAATAAATGTTAATCATGATTTCATAAACTCTAATGCTGGATGGAAGAACCACCATATTCCAAAGATGGATATGAGGAAGTTTAATGGAAAGGATCCCGTAACATGGATACTACGGATGGAGCAATATTTTGTTCTCAATTATGTGCAAAACAAACAAACAGTACGGATTGCAACTTTACATTTAGAAAAAAATACATTTGTATGGTATCGATGGCTTTGCTCCCGTAAAAAATTGTCACTTGGTAAATTTTTACAGAGGAAATGATAGCACATTATGAGGATACAAAGAGCAACACCTTCTTTAGCCAATTGATAAATATCAAACAAAAGGGTTCAGTGGTGGAGCACATTGAGGACTTCCAAAAATTCAATATAAGGGTAGATGATATTGTAGAGGAATACGTGATTGATGTCTTCATAGGGACTTTAAATGATAACATCCAACATGAGGTTTGCGTTTGGGAACCTGATTCATTGGAGAATGCATTCAGGTTGGAAAGAAATTTTGAATGTAAAATTATGGCGACAAGGAAGCCTACCACTCACATCTATAAGGATGGAAGTGTTCCTACTCCTAGACTTCCACAACCTGCAAGGTTGACACCACAACAATTGGAAGAAAAAAGAGAAAAAGGCCTTTGCTATATTTGTGATAGAAAATACACTAAAGGTCATAGGTGTGCTGAGAAGAAATTATTTTACATAGATTGTGAAGAGGAGGAAGAAAATGAACAAGAAGCTTCAAAAGAAGAGGATACACACGAAGAACCAACCCTAGAAGAAGAAAAAATGAATCCGACCATATTGTGTAATGCATTGGTAGGAATTACCACTCCTCCAACTCTCAAGATAGAAGGACATGTCAAGAAGAAAAAGGTAATAGCGTTGATTGATTCGGGTAGTACCCAGAATTTTATTCATTGTAAGGTAGGCAAGGAATTGAATTGTTTCCTATACCCAGCACCAGAATGTCAACTGATGGATGAAAATGGAGGAACTATAAATTTCTCTGGAAAATTCCATAATATCAAGCTAACCAAGGGGTAATGTGTATTGAATAGTCCAATGCTTTCTATTCCAATGGGAGGTGTTGATGTTGTACTAGGAGTACAATGGTTACAATCTTTGGGGACAATAGATTTTAATTTTCAAGAAATTTTCTTGAAATTGTTTTTGGAAGGAAAGGAAGTCGATTTATGGGGTATAGCATGGAATCCAGGAAAGATAATAAGCTCTAATGTCATGACAAAGCTTATAAAGAAAGAACAACGAGGCTTAATTGCATAGTTATGCTCAGTAGAAGTTCCAACATCAGAATCAATTATATCTCCAGATCTGCAAAAATTCTTGGACAATCATTCCAAGGTGTTTGAAACTCCCAAAGGACTCCCACCTATTCGTGATGATGATCATGCTATTCAGTTGATTCTAGGAAGTGTCCCTCCAAACATCAAGCCTTACAGATATCCTTATGTCCAAAAGAGCGAAATTGAATGTATGATTGAAGAAATGTTAGAGGCTGGTATAATTCAACCTAGTCAAAGTTCTTTCTCTGCTCTAGTAGTATTGGTGCACAAGAAGGATGGATCATGGCGCATGTCTCTGGATTATAGGGAGGTCAATAAGCTCACTATTAAAGTGTTTTGAAACCAACTCCAAAAATAGAAGAATAGAGATATCAATGCCTTAGAAATAAGCCACTTTGAGGGGGAAACCTCCAATACATTACATGAATGAACAATTCTTGGATGATACAAATTACAAAACCTCCTTTCTATATATAGGAGTCCATGGGGCCATAATGTAATCCTAGCTGACCTAACAATAATAATTTAAGGGCACAATAATAACAATATGGGGGTTATAGGGTACAATAATAATAATGTTAAGTGTTACACTAACAACAATAAGGGACTATACTAGTAATATAGGCACCTAACATGCCCCTCTCCTTCAAAAAAGTGTTGTCCTCAATGATTGAGTAGTTCTGAATGCTTCCGTATAAAATTCTCATCCTCCTATGTAGAATCTTCAAAGGGTAAGTTCTTCCACTTGATGAGATACTCCGAAATTGATCGATTTCATAGTTGTCAAGTTCTTGTTTCCTTGACTACTTCAAGTTCAAATATGATCTTTCCTTCCTCATCAAGTTCTGGCAATATTGTTTGAACTGGAATTTTGTCACCTATAACCTTCTTTAAGCATGAAACATGGAAAACTGGATGCACTCGTGAAGAAGCAGGAAGCTACAATTTGTATGCCATAGTACCAATATTTTTCAACACCTTGTAACGACCATAGTACTTTGGCAATAATTTATTATCCTTCTTAGCTTGAGGGACATTTTTTTGTATGGTTGTAGCCGTAAAAATACCCAGTTTCCTACATCAAAACTTCTCTCGCTGCAATGTTGGTCTGCCTGTTGTTTCATTGGATTTTGTGCCAAATTCAGGTTATCCTTTAAGGGTTGGAGAACTTCTTGTTGATGCTCGATGTGATCTTCCAATGCTTGAACCTTAGAATTTTCTCTTAAATATGATGTGATGGATGGTGGATGATATCCATAAAGTGCCATAAATTGGGTCATTTTTGCTATAGTATGGAAGGAAGTGTTATACCACCATTTAGTGAGAGGTAACCACTTGACCCATTGTGTTTGTTTATCAGATACAAAACAACGAATATATCCTTCCAACCATTTATTTCCTATCTCAATTTGACCATCGGATTGAGGATGATAAGATGAGCTATGAGCTAATTGAGTACCCAAACAAGAAAATAAATCCGTCAAAAACTTTCTAGTAAAAATGGGATCTTTGTTGCTCATAATAACCCTTGGGTTTCCATGTAGCTTTTGAATTGTGTCCATAAATGTAGTAGCAACTATACTTTCTTTAAATGGATGAGATAATGCACAAAAGTGTGCATACTTGGTAATTATATCAACTACCACCATGATGACACTCTTTCCTTCGAACTTAGGTAAACCTGTGATAAAATACATTGAAATATCCTCCCAACGTTGACTTGGAATGGATAAAGGTTGTATAAGACCCCGGGTCTTAATTGTCTAAACTTTATTCTGTTGGCAAACCAAACATTCCGCCACAAAATTTTGAATATCAGATTTAAGGCCATCCCAAAAAAATTATTTCTTCACCCTGTGGTAAGTTTTTAAAAATCCTGAGTGTCCTCCTAAAGGAGAAGTGTGCAATTCCAAAATAATATTTTGTTTTACTTGGGAATTTTACAAAGATATAAGCGTTCTTTATACCATAAGGAATCATTTTTCCACCTAAATGTATCAGATGTACTAGGATCTTGCTGCAACTTTTGAATGAGTGTCCACACTTCTTCGTCCTTCTTCCATTCATCTCTTCCTTCAGTTATCCAATCTAGTTGGATAATAGAAATGTCACAAAGAAATGCTTCCACCTCTTCATTCTTTCTTGAGAGTGCATCTGCAACAAAATTTAGCTTCCCTTTTTTGTATATTATTTCAAATTCATAACCCAACATCTTTGTGACCCATTTTTGCTACTCTTTTGAAGATAGTCTTTGTTCCAAAAAGTGTTTAAGACTATCATGATCATTTTTTACCTTGAAGTGTCTTCCCATTAGGTAAGTTCGCCATTTCTTTAGTGCATGCAGTATTGCTAACATTTCCTTCTCATAAATAGTTATCTATAAATACTTTCATTTGATTAGACGAATTTCAAAACCAATGGGTCTTCCTTCTTGCATTAAAACAACACAAATTCCATTTCTTGAGGCATCACATTCCATAATAAAGGTTTTTGTGAAGTCTGGTATAGCTAAGACTGGTGCTAGGCACATTGCCTCTTTAAGATGTTCAAAGGCCTTAGTTGCTTCAGGAGTCCATGAAAATTCATCTTTCTTCAATAATGTTGTTAGAGGTGTTTCTATTCTCTCATAATTCTTAACAAACTTGTGATAATACCATGTTAACTCAAGAAAACCTTGCAACTTCTTTATGGTTGTGGGGACTTTCCATTCCTTAATGGCTTTAATTTTGTTAGGGTCTACCTTAACACCCTCGTGAGATACAATATGACCTAGATATTCCACCTCTTGTACTCCAAAGAAACATTTGAATGTTTTTTCATATAATTGTTTCTCCTGCAATAGTTTGAGCACCCTCGCAACATGTTGAACATGATGCTTCCAAGACCTGTTGTAGATTAATATATCATCAAAAAATACTAGCACAAATTTTCAAAGGAAGGGTTTGAAAATGGAATTCATCAACCCTTGAAATGTAGAAGGTGCATTGGTAAGGCCAAAAGGCATGAACAAAAAATCATAATGACCCTCATGAGTTCGAAATGATGTTTTTGGAATATCTTTAGTCTTCATTCTAATTTGATGATATCCTGAACGAAGATCCAACTTGGTAAAATAAATTGCTCCATGTAATTCATCTAATAATTCATCAATCATAGGAATGGGAAATTTATCTTTAATGGTGAGCTTATTGAGCTCCCTATAATCCGAACACATTCGCCATGATCCATCCTTCTTGTGTACCAATACTACAGGAGCAGAGAAAGAATTTTGACTAGGTTGAATTATACCCGCCTCTAACATTTCTGCAATCATACGTTCAATTTCACTCTTTTCGAAGTAAGGATATCTATAAGGCCTAATGTTTGGAGGAACACTTCCTGGAATCAAATGAATAGCATGATCATGATCACGAATAGGTGGGAGTCCTTTGGGAGTTTCAAACACCTTGGAATGATTGTCCAAGACTTTTTGGAGATCTGCAGAAATAGATGATTTTAATGTTGGAACTTCTAGTGAGCATAATTGTGCAATTACGCCTCGTTGTTCTTTCTTTAGAAGCTTTGTCATAACATTAGAGCTTATTATCTTTCCCGGCTTCCCTGCAATACCCCGTAATTCGACTTCCTGTCCTTCTGAAAAAAAATTCAAGAAAAGTTCTTGAAAATTAAAAGCTACCATCCCCAAAGATTGTAACCATTGTACTCCTAGTACAACATCAGCACCTCCCATAGGAATGGAAAGCATTAGACTATTCAATACATATTCCCCCATGGTTAGCTTGATATTATGGCATTTTCCAGAGAAATTTATAGTTCCTCCATTTGCAACCATCACTTGACATTCTGGTGCTGGGTATAGGAAACAATTTAATTCCTCGGCTACCTTACAATGAATAAAATTATGGGTGCTACCTGAATCAATCAACACTATTACCTTTTTCTTCTTGATATGTCCTTCTATCTTGAGAGTTTGAGGAGTGGTAATTCCTGCCAATGCATTACACGATATGGTCGGACTCATTTCCTCCTCTTCTAGGGTTGGTTCCTGGTGTATATCCTCTTCTTGTTCATTTTCTTCTTCCTCTTCACAATCTATGTAAAATAATTTATTCTCAGCACACTTATGACCTTTAGTGTATTTTCTATCACAACTGTAGCAAAGCCCTTTTGCTCTTTTTTCTTCCAATTGTTGTGGTGTCAACCTTGTGGGTTGTGGAAATCTAGGCGTAGCAACACTTCCTTCTTTATAGAATTGAGTGGTAGGCTTCCTTGTCGCCATAATTTTACATTCAACTTTTCTTGCCAACCTGAATGCCTTCTCCAATGAATCAGGTTCCAAAACGCGAACTTCATGTTGGATGTTATCCTTTAAAGTACCTAGGAAGAGATCAATCCTGTGTTCCTCTGGAATATCAGTTACCCTTATATTCAATTTTTGGAAGTCCTCAATGTGCTCCCCCACTGAACACTTTTGTTTGAGATTTATCAATTGGCTAAAGAAAGTGTTGCTCTTTGTATCCTCATAATCTGCTATCATTTCCTCCGTAAAAATTGACCAAGTGACAATTTTTTTACAGGAGAAAAGCCATCGATACCATACAAATGTATTTTGTTCTAAATGTAAAGTTTCAATGTGTACCTTTTGTGTGTTTTATACATTATTGAGATAAAAATATTGCTCCATCTGTAGTATCCATGTTACAGGATCCTTTCCATCAAACTTCCTCATATCCATTTTTGGATTATGGTGGTTATTCCCTCCAACATTAGAGTTTATGAAATCATGATTAACATTTATTTATTTCTCATCGTGAGTTTCCTCTACTATATTTTCACCATTAGGAAACATTTCTTGTAGCAACTTTGTCAAACCTTCCATGTCTTCTTTTAGATCATTCTTCATGTTTTCCATCTTAGCTTCCATGCCATCCATCTTAGATTCCATGCCAGCTTCCATGCCATCAATCTTAGCTCCCATGACATTCTTCAAACCATCCATCTTAGATTCCACACCTTTCTTCAAAACATCCATCTTAGTTTCCATGTCTTTCTTCAAAACTTCCATGTCATTTTTTGTTTCTCTTTGCGAGAGCGAAATTTGTTGCACTTGCTCTTGTAATTTTGATATGTCATGTTGCCATTCTTCGTCTTCATGAGTCATAGTAAAGCCTTCTAAAGGCTTAATGGGTGTTGAATTCTTTTTAGGGGTCATTTTAGAATCCAATGCTGATATCTATTCTACAATATTCCCTTGGAATCAATTCAACCTGATTCTTTAGACAAGACTTATGCAATTCAAAAAAAAAAATGCACACCTTTTACTTGCTTTTGAGGATCTCGATATTGACTTATCTATATGCTTACAGATCCTCAATATCTGAAATTCGGCCTTGTAGTATTCCTCTGAAGTTTCTTTCAAATTTCATAGGTCTAACTTGATTTCGATTCTTCAAGGCAAAGTTATGTCCAATCTCCCACAATGACCTAATTATGGACTGTTTCAGTAGAGAAAACTTGTACGACTTGCCACATGTCATTGTTTGCTCCTTTGGCTCTAAAATTTATAGACGGGAAACTACAGTCCATGTACTTCCAGTCACAGTTTACAGAATTCTGATTGGATGCTCAGAGAGAGAGTTATGAAGATTTTCCCATGATCACCTCTTTGAGATGAAATTCGAGAGCCTGAAAAAGACCTAAATTCCACAGATCATATCTTCGAAACTATTATGAACCAAGCTCTGAAATTTTTGCGACAATGTTTCTTAGGATTTTGGCTTCGTGCTCTAAAAATTTCAGCTTCTGAACCTTCGTAGAACAAATGCTATAGCGAAAATTCCGCGATGACCTTTTTAAGTGAAATTCAGGAGCTTGCAAAAATGGCTAACTTCCATAGATCATATCTCTGAAAATATTGCGAACCAAGCTCTAAAATTTTTCGAAAATGTTCCTCAAGATTTAGGCTTCACACTCTAATAATTTAAGCTTTTGAACCTTAGTAGAAAAAAATTTATATCGAAAATGCCATGATGACCTGTTTGGAACAGCTAAACCCTAGAATCTAAAGCTCTCATACCAAATGTCATGAAACCAGCTCCAAAAATAGAAAAAAAGAGATATCATTGCCTTAGAAATAAGCCACTTCGAGGGGGAAACCTCCAATACATTATATGAATGAAAAATTCTTGGATGATATAAATTACAAAACCTCCTTTTTATATATAGGAGTCCATGGGGCCACAATGTAATCCTAGCTGACCTAACAATAATAATTTAAGGGCACAATAATAACAATATGGGGGTTACAGGGGTACAATAATAACAGTAAGGTGGTTACACTAACAACAATAAGGGACTATACTAGTAATATAGGGACCTAATATAAAGATAAATTTCCCATTCCTCTGATTGATGAATTATTGGATGAATTACATGGAGGAATTTATTTTACCAAGTCTGATCTTCGTTCAAGATATCATAAAATTAGAATGAAGATTGAAGATATTCCCAAAACAACATTTCGAACTCATGAGGGTCATTATGAATTTTTGGTCATGCCTTATGGCCTTACCAATGCACTTTCTACATTTCAAGGGTTGATGAATTCCATTTTCAAACCCTTCCTTAGAAACTTTGTGCTAGTATTTTTTGATGACACACTAATCTACAGTAGGTCTTGAAAGGATCATGTTCAACATGTTAACATGGTGCTCAAACTATTAGAGGAGAAACAATTATATGAAAAAACATCCAAATGTTTCTTTGGAGTACACGAGGTGGAATATATGGGTCATATTGTATCTCACAAGGGTTTTAAGGTAGACCCTGACAAAATTAAATCCATTAAGGAATGGAAAGTCCCCACAACCATAAAGCAGTTGCGAGGATTTCTCAGGTTAACAGGGTATTATCACCAGTTTGTTAATAATTATGGGATAATAGTAGCACCTCTAACATCATTATTGAAGAAAGATGCATTTTCATGGACTCTTGAATCAACTAAGGCCTTTGAACATCTTAAAGAGGAAATGTGCCTAGTACCAGTCTTAGCTACACTAGAATTCACAAAAACATTTATTATCGAATGTGATGCCTCAGGAAATGGAATTGGTGTTGTTTTAATGCAAAAATGAAGATCCATTGCTTTTTTTAAGTCACCCAATCAAAGTAAAGTATTTACATAAATCTATTTATGAGAAGGAAATGTTGGCAATACTACATGCACTAAAGAAATGGCGACCTTACTTAATGGGAAGGCACTTCAAGGTAAAAACTGATCATGATAGTCTTAAACATTTTTTGGAACAAAGACTATCTTAAAAAGAGTAGCAAAAATGGGTCACAAAGATGTTGGGTTATGATTTTGAAATCATCTAGACAAAAAAGGGAAGCTAAATATTGTTGTAGATGCACTCTCAAGAAAGGATGAAGAGGTGGAAGCATTGCTTTGTGCCATTTCTATTATCCAACTATATTGGATAACCGAAGCAAGGGATGAATGGAAGAAGGACGAAGAAGTGTGGACACTCATTCAAAAGTTGCAGCAAGATCCTAGTACATTTGATACATTTAGTTGGAAAAATGATTCCTTATGGTACAAATATCACTTATATATTTTCATGAATTCCCAACTAAAACAAAAGATTCTTTTGGAATTGCACACTTTTCCTTTAGGAGGACATTTGGGATTTTTTAAAAATTACCACAGGGTGAAGAATTTTTTTTTTTGGGATTGCCTTAAATATGATATTCAAAAGTTGGTGGCGGACTGTTTAGTTTTCCAGAAAAATAAAGTTGAGACAATTAAGACCCTGGGTCTTCTACAACCTTTATCCATTCTAAGTCAATGTTGGGAGGAGATTTCAATGGATTTTATCACAAGTTTACCTAAGTCCAAAGGAAAGAGTGTCATCATGGTGGTAGTTGATAGACTTAACAAGTATGCACACTTTTGTGCATTATCTCATCCATTTAAATCAAGTACAGTTGCTACTACATTTCTGGAAACAATTCAAAATCTACATGGAAATCCAAATATTATTGTAAGTGAGAGAGATCCCATTTTTACTGGAAATTTTTGGACGAAATGATTTTCTCGTTTGGGTACTCAACTAGCTCATAGCTCATCTTATCATCCTCAATCCGATGGTCAAACTGAGATAGTGAATAAATTTTTGGAAGGATATCTTTGTTGTTTTGTATCTGATAAGAAAACACAATGGGTCAAGTGGTTACCTCTCGCTAAATGGTGGTATAACACTTCCTTCCATACTACAACAAAAATGACCCCAATTATGGCACTTTATGGATATCATTAACCTTCCATCACTTCTTATTTAAGAGAAAATTCTAAGATTCAAGTAGTGGAAGATCACTTCAACCATCAAAAAGAAGTTCTCCAACTCTTAAAGGATAACCTAAATTTGGCACAAAATTGAATGAAACAACAGGCAGATCAACATCGCAGCGAGAGAAGTTTTGATGTAGGAGACTAGGTATTTTTAGGGCTACAACCATATAAAGAAATGCCCCTCACAAGCAAAGAAGGATAATAAATTATTGCCAAAGTACTATGGTACTTATAAGGTGTTGCAAAAGATTGGTACTATGGCATACAAATTTTAGCTTCCTGCTTCTTCGTGAGTGCATCCATTTTTCCATGTTTCATGCTGAAAGAATATTATAGGGGACAAACTTTCAGTTCAAATAATATTGCCAAAACTTGATGAGGAAGGACAAATCATATTGGAATGTGAAGCAGTCATGGAAACAAGAACTTGATAGCTACGAAATCGATCACTTTCAAAGTATCTCATCAAATGGAAGAACTTACCCACTGAAGATTCTACATGGGAGGATGAGAATTTTATAAAGAAGCATCCATATGTACACAAGCATTGAAGACAACACTTTTTTGAAGGAGAGGGGCATGTTAGGTCCTTGCATTACTAGTATAATCCCTTATTTTTGTTAGTGTAACCCCCTTATTGTTATTTTTGTAACCCTGTAACCCCCTTATTGTTATTGTTGTACCCCTATAACCCAAATATTTTTATTATTGTGCCCTTACATTATTATTGTTAGGCCGGCTAGGATTATATTGTGACCCCATGGACTCCTATATATAGAAGGAGGTTTTGGTCATTTGTATCATCCAAGAACTGTTCATTTATGTAATGTATTGTAGGTTTCCCCCTCGAAGTGGTTGATTTCTAAGGCATTGATCTCTCTTTTCTTCAATTTTTGGAGCTGGTTTTATAACAAGTTACCCTTACTATTGGGGGGAGGGTGGTTGTTCCTTTGTCAGTTTCTAGCAAGTTAAAGTGGAACACATAAGCATTCTTCTCTCCTTGTAAATAATTATTTAATATTGATTCATGCTTCATGTTTGAATTCTATGCTATTACATTGTGTACATGGGTAGTGGTATATTGATAATTGTTATAATGTTACATTGAATAAGCATGGATAAATAATTGAGAACTAGCATAGCTCGCTTGGATGTTTCTATGTATGTTTGTTATAGAAATTAATTTTATACATAATGGAATCCTTTCTCTTATATTAACTATAAACTTTATGTTTTTTATGTTCATAATGGAAAGGTTAGCTTTGGATGTAATGGTTATATACAAATAAACATATTTATTGTTTGATAAAAGCTATTAGGATGAGTCATTGTGTAGACCATGATGGTGAAGCGAAACCTGCATAATGATGGGAGCTTAACGATATATTTTTCCATGGATATAAGCTATCATAAAAGCCTTTTGTGCTATAACAAATCGATAAGAGGAGTTTGGAGGTACTTGGTTAAAGTCAGTGCATTGTTTTATTTAGAAGTGGCTGAAGAATTGTGAATGAAGAGTACTCGAGGTAACTTGGTAGAACTAGGTTTAATTTATGAAATTTATAGTTTGAAAAGCCTCAACATTAACCCATAATCACATGGCACAATAGGATCTAGGACCAAGATTTAGGAAAAAAGAGGAATTATTAGAACACTAGGCCTTGGAAGAATCAAAAGTATATTTGGGAGTTGTTTAGTATGGTATGGCTCTGGTAGATGGGCTATTACTTGATGGAAAAATATTTTTTAATCAGATATGGTAAAATATGAAACTAGGGTATCAAAGTCTCAGGTAATCGTATAGGGAAATATCTTGATGACATGGTGATCCCATGTGTGTAACACATGTCATCTAGATTAAGCCTTTTTTGCATGCCAAATAAGAAAATATGAGCAACATGTGGCACATGTTAGTAATGCCACATGGTAAGGGACATGTGAATATCTTCCATGTGCCATATGGAACTGAGATGTTCAAGGATAATGTGGTAGGAAAAGTTGTCATATTGACATATTAGCGTATAGGGACGTCATAAGCTTTGTGCTTTGGAAAATATTTGATATCTTGATATCCAAGTATACAAGTTATCAATTCCACATGTTAGGCACATTAGGATCCACTACATGTCAAATGATGATTGGGTGTCAAAGCAATTAGGTGGCATATGATCATCAAAGAATCGTTGATATGATGAGGTGTTTGTATGACAAGCTATCAGTCGATATGGACCATGACACATGGATTAGGGCCACCACGTGTCCTTCACGTGGCTTCAATTTATGGTGTAGATGTGGTTTCAAAAGGGTAATGACTTAAAGTGGGAATAACTTTGTGCTTGGAGCTCAGAATGAGAAGAAATTCATATCGTTGGAAACTCTTGACAAGTAGAAGATGATGGTGGTACTTGAAATATGATTTAAGATAACAAAGGAAAGATGAAAATTTAATAACCCCATATTCATTATAAACCTTGAAGGTCAGGTCCAATTACACCCCACAACCCTAATATGACAGTGGGGGTTGGGTGTGTTACAGTTAGTAAAGGAATATAACGAAATTGGAATGTCATGTTAGTTTCAACACAAAAGGGGGAAGTAGCCTAACTCAACTGATTTGATTAGGGGTGACCAAATTTTACATGCATCAATTGTTATTTATGTTCGTAAAGGTATTGCAGGTCACGGGTTGTAAGAATTCGACAAAGTTAGCCAATATAACTAGAAGTCGTAAAACAATTATAACTTAACTTCCACTTTAAAATAAATTTTAAAAAAAAAAGTGAAATGAGACGGTGATGGTTGTTGCTAATTTTAAATAAAATGGAAATTTCATGAATGAAGGTATTATATGAGGAAGGGGAGGAGAAATAAAATAAGGGAAAACATAAAAAATAAAGTTTTAGAATGTTGGAATAGTGAAAGAGATTTAAATTAGAATCATTGAAGCAAAGAAATTAAAAAGTTTGGAGAACTAGATTTAAGGGTTCATCACTCAACTACAAGACTTATCCTTAGTGAAATTTAATCTTCTCGCATATTATCAACTTGTTTTTACCAAAACCCTTTTGATTGTAGCTATTATTATACCTGCCGAAAGTAGCAGGTATATTGCAATCGATATCGCTCTACCTAGCATTACTTTTCGTTCAAATTATAATTTTAACCTAAGGCTTTTCATTTATATTTTATAAATGCTTTTTCCAACCTATTAAATATTGACAGGTATTTAAATTGGCCAATCTTATGCACTGAAGTCTTTGGAGTCTTATTGCAGGGAAAAACTTACTTTCAGATAAATTTAGGTTAAAGTTAAAACATGAATCAAAGTCAACCCTGATTAATGCTAGCCAAAGCTAGCATTAGTTCATAACATTTTATGTAAATTTAATTTGCATCGAAACTTATTTTATCCAATGTTTCAGTCACCGCGCTAGCCAAAGCTAGCATTAGTTCATAACATTTTATGTAAAATTAATTAGCATCGAAACTCATTTTATCCAATGTTTCAGTCACCGCCTTGCCATACAATTGTGTCACCCTCTTGTTGTCTTGCTTCCACCTCTCACCTTTGAGCTATTTATTGCCATCACTTCTCATAGTTTGGCCACTTGTCACAAAACATAAACATGTCATCCCAACCATTGCCTATGTTATTCAGGGCTTAATCAATTGACCAAGGTTAATGTGGCGAAGGTTAAGGGAAGGTGGAAATAGCAACACAATTGTTTATTGAACTTTGAATTTGTAAATGTTGCAAGCCCAAAACTTTGAATTTGTAAGTGCTACAAGCCCAAAGTGGGAACGGATGATGGAATAAAATCATTTGTAACTGCTACAAGCCTCACAGCGGGGACGGATGATGGAATAAAATAAGCAAACAAGCTAAACAAGGCAAAGGAAATAAAATCTAAAAACAAGGAAAAGGAAAGCAAGTTGGTAGTAAGGCACAAGAAAGTAGGGGAGCAAGCTAGAAAATGGATAGGAGGGCATAGGAAAGAAGAGCAAGCTAAACAAGGCAAAGGAAATAAAATATGAAAACAAGGAAAAGGAAAGCAAGTTGGTAGTAAGGCACATGAAAGCAGGGGAGCAAGCTAGAAAATGGATAGAAGGGCACAAGAAAGAAGAGAAATCTAGGAAAGGGATAGGAGTGCACATGAAAGTAGGGAAGAAAGCTAGAAAAAGGCTTCGGTAGGTCTTCACTGTTCAACTTCGGTTGCTCAGGTAAACTCCAAAGCCTAGTGGCGTTGTTGCAAATCGATGTTGAGAATAGAGGCACTATCATAAATGATTGTTCTACTTCAAGATCTATCCCCTGCATGGAATAGAAAGGTAACGATTTTAAAAATTATTGAGATAGGTAAGATCTAATTTCCAAATGACCCACTTCACGGTGGCATGTAAAACCTAGTCTATTCTTTGGAGATGTAAAACATACTTTCCCATAAAATTGCCCATCCAAATAGTGGATTTAAGCAAATTGAGATGGGTAATGACTAAATGACATGGGATTCTGCCAAAAAAACAACTATTTTGAACTAACATGGGTGGCATGATTAAGATTGGTTGGTTGAGTAGCTACAACTTTGTAGTGTCACAACTAAACTTGGCACCTAGGAATTCCATAGCTTAGAGGTAACAGTAAAGTAAAGGCTTTTAAGGCTTTTAGTCTGCTATTATTGTGCATAACTTTATATATTTTAGTCAATATTTAATCAAAATCTTTAATGACGAATAGTAAACAAAAGGTTTGTAGAATAATTCTTGATTGAGTAATTTGTACATGAAGTTTTTTTCTGTTGAAAAAGTGTTTACGGCTACAAATTGTAAACATTTATTTGGGCCTGAAAATATTTTCATTATATACCGGCATAGTCATATCATGCTTATTAATAATACATATCAGTGTTTTGTTGGTGACTGGACCAAGAAAAGAAGGCAACAATAAGAGATTATTAGAAAACTGCTCTCCAACATACTTCTTTAGCAACACGTAACGAATGCATTTGTCTTTTGTGAAAAGGGATATATACACCAGAAACAAAAAGTGGAAAATCTTGGTAGAAGTTGAAATCAAGAGCATTGGAAGAGGGAGTTTGTGTTGTGGAGTTAGATTGTTTCAAACTGAATCATATAAGTTTGCGAAAATAGATATATACACCAGAAACAAGAAACAAAAAGAGGAAAATCTTGGTAGAAATTAAAATCACGAGATATATACACCAGAAACAAAAAAGGAAAATCTTGGTAGAAGTTAAAATCAAGAGTATTGGAAGAGAAAGTTTGTGTTGTGTGGTTAGATGGTTTCAAAATGAATCAGATAAGTTTGAATGAGGTGCTTAACATCTTCCCTCTGGGCATAAATTTCACTTAGGTTGCATGATTTTGTGGTTTGATAAGAATCAACATTGTCAGTGATTTTGTCTATATTATAGCAGGAAAAATTCACCTGAAGGCATTTTCGTTTATAACTTAAAAAATATCAAATGTTTTCATATACCACAACAGAATTAACCTAGGTTTTTAATATGAATCAACAATTGTGAGAGTAGCTAGGAGTCCCTCAATTGCATCTCTTTATAAAGTGAATCGAGTTAACATAAAAACTTTTATTCGGCAGGTATGCCGTGTACAACGGGAAGTTGTTATAAATGCATCATGCATATTGATAATTCTTAGTGACTTTGCTCCCCATTATTGTATTCTTGGGTCATGAGGTTTTATATGTAGACATTGTCAACCCCCTTTCCATTTGTATGCAAATCTTTGAAAGAGATTGCATAATTTTTCAACTTATTGCACTTTGCCATATTTAAGTGAAAAAGAGTTTTTTACATCTTGAGTTTCATGTGTTATTTCTCGCATGGATTTTTTAAGGACTAAATTCGTTTTTATAATTCGCTTCTTGTTTATTTCAAAGAACATATATTGTATTAGTCTTCAATCTTTGTAAAAGTGGATATTTTCTTAATCATGATATTTGTTCGAGATTTTTCTCTTTCACTTGACTTACCTTTGAGTGTCATCTCAAAGAAATATAAGTAAAGATGATGTCAGAACTTTAATATGTAAATCAACCTAAATATGCTTAGTGGTTCTTCATTTTTCTAAAAAAAATTATTTCTATTAATGCTCATTTTCAAATTGAGATAGTTCTATCATCTTTATGAGTCATCTTAGAAGACATTTTGTCGCGAAATTTCTAGACACAACATCAATCTATGACACATTTCACCTAGATTCAACCTTTCATGCCAAGTACGCAAATATGAGCAACGTGCAGCACACGTCAGTAGTGCCACATGGCAGGGGCATGTAAACATCTTCCATGTGTTAGGTGGTGATTAGATGTTTGAGGGTGATGTGGCAGACTGAACTTTCATATTGAAAAAATTCCATATTGGGACTTCGTGAGGGTTGTGCCTTAGAAAATATTTGATGTCATGACATCCCATTATACAGGTTAGTAGTACTATGTGTTGGGAACGTTAGGATATGCCTCATGTCATACGATGATTGGGTGTAAAAGAAATGAGGTGGAATGATGAGCTTTCCTATGGGCCATCGACTTATTAAGAAAAGGTTTAATGTTATACGAAATTTACTAATATCCCAATATTTCATAGAAGAGCATATTGTACATTGGCATATTGGAGGAACTCAACCATATTGGCATATCGACATTTTGGAGCCTACTAACTAATTGGAACATAATTATGCTGAAAGATGACGCCAGCTTCGCATAAAACTTTGACACTTGAGTCAACTTAAACATGCTTAGTGGTTCTCTACTTCAATTTTCAATTATGTTCATTTTATTTAATTAATGCTTATTTTCAAGTTGGGATAGTTCCATCATCTTTACGAGTCATCTTAGAAGATAAATCAAAGAAAACTTTATTGACACGACATCAATGTTGAAGTGGACATGTAATGCATACCATTAAGGAGACCATGACTAATGTATTCAATTGGGAAAAAGACATCTAGCAAGTTGGGTGCCTTTTATGGATACATATACAATATTTGGTATGAATATTATAAAACCTTGTAATAATTTAAATGTGAAATGAACACTCAAAGGCTATGATTTTCATAATGGATCTTTTAAATATTAATGAAACTAAGGTACCGCTGTATCGAATTTTGACATGTAAAATTCAACATTAGCCCTTTTAGTGGTGGGCCCACTTCCTTAAATCAAATGATCACCCACTCAAATTAAGTGCTTTATGGAAATTGCATTTGACACTCTTTAGATTAATCTATAAAGAAATTAAACTAGCAATTGCACCACTTGCAAAGGAAACGCCATAAGGTGTTAGCATCGAAAACAAACAACACCATTCTTTGGATTCTTGTCAATCAAGTGAGAAGTGACGAATCTATCATTGATATTTCGTGATTTTAATGAATGAAATGTAAATCTTCTTTCCCTCTTTAAAAAAAATTGTAAATTTTAGTCAAAATTTGATTTTCACTATAAAAATGTGTGATATTACAATCATGGATTTGCTATTCCATTACTCATATCAAATATGAATACTAAAAAAATCACTAAATTAATACCTCATTTATGAATGTCGCTTTTACTATATGTTCAGAACTTTTCATCTGTTCCTGCGAGAGGAGAAAAAATAAATTAAAACCCTCTCCAGAGTAAAAGATTTGAGGCAGAAAGATGGTTCAAAAAATAGAATATTTTCTCACTCGTTCAACTACACTATGAAGATTAATTCTTTTAACTATTAAAACCACACAAATTATTAACTAATTACTTTTTAATCTAATAATAGAAAAATGTTACACTATATTTGAATTTAGAATAAGAAATCACACTCCAAAAACACCATCGACAATTATGGAAACTTAGATACTAAAATCTTACACAGTATTTTATATAAAATTATAAAATACTGTAAGGTTCCAAAACACAGTCATT
Source organism: Pinus albicaulis (assembly GCA_034641835.2). Classification (NCBI taxonomy): domain Eukaryota; kingdom Viridiplantae; phylum Streptophyta; class Pinopsida; order Pinales; family Pinaceae; genus Pinus; species Pinus albicaulis. The sequence continues at coordinate 1,559,328,690 of CM076579.1, forward strand.
TAATTGCAGACAAAATATATTCAGCAGTAAGGTATTTCGATGAAAAATTGCAGTGAAATTTAATTGAGAAACAATTCTATACCTAAAAGAAATACCTGGAACGCAGTTAATGATTTTGATGATGGCTCTCCTCCCAGTGATGCTGATGTTGTGTGATGTTGTGGATAGTTAAACAGTTCACCGAAACAACCAAGTCCTCCCAGCCAATCCGGGAACAATCCCAGACCCAGAGGATGTCTCCTCTGCCCCCGTGCCCATATTTCCAAGAAGAACAGAGACTCCCAGGCAATTCGATCTCACAATTCAATCTAACTTCAGCAGAATTCCTTTCCTTTGCTCCCAAAAAACATCCCCCTTTCTCCTCCATATCACCTCCCTTAAATAAGCTCCCTCCAGCGCCTCATACTTCCCCGAGGTCTTCCCCTTATTAATGGTGATATTTTCTGTATTTATGGTGCTATACTTTTCATTAAATTGGGATAGGAATATAATTTAAACAATCTTCCTCCACTGCCTCTAACCTCCCGAGGCCTTATCCATCCTTATGTTCATATTAAATGTTTCTTTTTATGGTGGGTGATCCACATTAAGGTGAGTACGAATATACATTTATGAAGGTGGGATTATATAGTTATTTTATTTATAGAGCTTGGGACTTTATTTAAGTTCTTTTAATATTAATCTTTAATATTGCATACTCATTTTTAACTTAAGGATTTAACTTTATTATTTCATTCTTTTTATTACCTCTTTTCATAAAATTTTACTTAGTTGAACTTAATATAAATCTGACATCTTAATATTAAGTTCCCAATCTATGTAATCTTGATATTAGTAGGTAGGTGTACTAGTGCGATGTGGGCGGTATAGGCAGGTGTAGCTATCAAATGCCTATATCGTTCACACGCTAATGTCGTTTTGTATATAACTTGGGATGGATCATTACAAATACTATTTTAACATGAATATAATTTTTATTTTTTAAATAAATTATCATGTAATTTAAATATAAATATTAATTTTTACCCCTATTTCTTTTTTTTTAAATTAAACATCAATTTATTAGACTCTAAATACATCTCCCTACACTTATAACTAACCATGGAAATTTCAGTAGATTTGTCATGCACAGGTTGATGAAAATTTCAGTAGATTTGTTATGCACAAGTTGATGAAATGAAAAAATGCCTTCATTTTTTTCTAGCGCCAATGCTTTATGAATGTCTCTTTTACTGTACATTATTACCAATCGGGAAAAGTTCCTGAAGAGCTTTCAAATTTGGTCCAATTCTCTCTCTGTGTTCATGCCAGAGCAAGAAAAAAAAAAATTTCTCTCTAGAGTAAAAGATTTGAGACAGAAAGATGGTTCATAAAATAGAATATTTTCTCATCCGTTCAGCTACACTATGAGGATTAATGATTTTAACTATTAAACCACACAAATTATATACTAATTACCTTTAAATTTGATAATAGAAAAATGTTACACTATCTCTGAATTTAGAATAAGAAATCACACTCTGGTGCTACCATGTTTCTTTCTCCTTAATTTCCCATTTGGTGGTTAGCAGAGTGTACAATAATACTTCCCAATATTCTTTCTATACCTTATTAGCATTAGGAACAAGCTCTTGCAAAGCTCTCAAATTTCGTCAAATTCTCTCTGCATTCTTTCCAATGAAGAAAAAAAGGTCTTTGCATTCCTTCTAGTGAAAAAAAAGAGGTTAAAACCCTCTCCAGAGTAAAAGATTTTAGGTAGAAAGATAGGTTCATAAAATATTATATTTTCTCACCCATTCAGTTGCACCATGAATATCAATAGCTCGATCTTCGACTCAACCCTCACGAAAGATCAGAACAAGCTCCCGCAAAGCTTTCAAATTGAAACAAATCCTCTCGTCTTTTCCTTAGGGGAAAAAGGTCTCTCGTGTTCTCTTCCAAGAAAAAAAGAGAGGTTAAAACCCTCTCCAAGTAAAAGATTCAAGGCAGAAAGATAGGTTCATAAAATATTATATTTTCTTACCCAATCAGCTACACTATGAAGATCAATAGCTTTACCTCGACCAACCCTCACACGTATGCTTGGAGCTTCATTTGTAGCTTCTTCAACAATTCTTCTATCGGCATCGCGAATTTCTTGCAAAATATTTCTGATATGTTGTTTCCAATGATAGAGTTATAGAGATTCTTTATCCCCAACAATCTCTTCAAGATAAGTTTCAAATGAAGGAAAATTTTTGCTACAACAAAGTCAATACCATAATTCCACCACTTTGTTAATGGAACTCATCTAAAACCTCATCTAGGAACCAAATGCAATGAACAATGGTAACATATTTAATGTAAATACCTATAAAATCCCACATGAACCAGATTTCAATACCTGTTTAGTTAACATAGAAAGATAGGGTTATCAAATTTTTTTTTTTAAAATACACTAGTTGCAAAATTTTCCTACAGAACAGAAAGAAATCCTTTGAGTATTTAAGGAAAAATTTTAGAAAAAATGATTTGCACTGCCTGAACCTCGCAAAATTCTCATAATTCTCGTACAGAATCGAAACAAATCCTCTGAATATTTCAAGGAATTTTTTTAGGAAAAACTATTTGCCAAGATGTAACCTCAACTCTGGCTCTAACTCCTTCACATCACTGGACTATGGTAACATGGGATTAATGGAGCCCATAATTGGACTAGAAAAGCTTTGTAGCAGCATATTTATAACAAATCCCAAATCAAATGCGAGAAAGGTAAAGATTGTAGATTTTAGAGAATTCTTTCATTTCGATGGATGGAGGGCTGAGTCGAGAGCTAGAAGGGATGAAGTATCCTACGAGCTTTGGTGTTGTGCAATGCATATCTACTTGCTTATCATTTTCTTCGATTGAGGAAGTTTCTTATACAAAAAAATTTTAACTTTTTTATTTTTTCTAACTGTTTGAATTCAATGGCAGAGGATTCTTCAATCATCTAACATTTGAGCCAATGCTTCAGAAAAGTACATAGTAGCAACTAGGAGAGTTTTTTTCAAATAAAGACGCCTATGGCGCAATTAATAAATACGTAAATTTATTTTTTCGCATTACATATTATAATTATAATTTCATTTAATTGATAAATATGTTTCCTATGAAATTTTATTATTAAAATATGAGTATATAACTTCATAAATATTGTTTAGATGTAAAATTTTCAAATTTCTATTTCATATCGTTAATAACTCTACGTATCAGTTAAAACTTGGACAAATTCCTTTTTTGTACTGACATACACATATTTTCCTTGAGTGGGCCCAATGTTTAAGAGCATGTGCTTGCTCCCTAAGAGGTCACAGTTCTAAAAACCGCAGGGAGTAGAGTATGTATGTTAGAACCAAATTTCAAAAAGAGAAGAAAAGAGATAGAAACTCTCAGAAATAATCCACTCTGGAGGGGAAACCTCCAATACATTACATGAATGAACAATTTCTGATGATTCAAATTAAAAAACTCCTTTCTTATATATAGATTCATAATACAAATGTAATCCTAGCGTACACAATGTAATCCTAGCCGACCTAACAATAATAATTTAAGGGCACAATAATAACAATATGGGGGTTACAAGGGTACAATAATAACAATAAGAGGGTTACACTAACAACAATAAGGGACTATACTAGTAATGTAGGGACCTAACATGCCCCTCTCCATCAAAAAAGTGTTGTCCTCAACGCTTGAGTAGCTCTAGGAGCTTCGGTATAAAATTCTCATCCTCCCATGTATAATCCTCAATGGGTAAGTTCTTCCACTTCATGAGATACTCTGAAATTGATCGATTTCATAGTTGTCGAGTTCTTGTTTCCGTGACCGCTTCAGGTTCCAATATGATTTTTCCTTCCTCATCAATTTCCGACAATATTGTTTGAACCGGAAGATTTTCACCTATAACCTTCTTTAAGCATGAAACATGGAAAATTGGATGCACTCGTGAAGAAGTAGGAAGCTCCAATTTGTATGCCATAGTACCAATCTTTTGCAACACCTTGTAAGGACCATAGTACTTTGGTGATAATTTATTATCCTTCTTAGCTTGCTTGAGGGACATTTGTTTGTATGGTTTTAGCCAGAAATACCTGGCCTCCTAAGCATCAAAACTTCTCTCACCGTGATGTTGATCTCGCTATTGTTTCATTTGGATTTTGTGTCGAATTCAAGTTGTCCTCAAGTTATCCTTTAAGAGTTGGAGAAATTCTTGTTGATGCTCTATGTGATCTTCCACTGCTTTAACCTTCAAATTTTCTCTTAAATATGATGTGATGGATGGTGGATGATATCCATAAAGTGTCGTAAATGGGGTCACTTTTGCTGCAGTATGGAAGGAAGTGTTATACCACCGTTCAATGAGAGGTACCCACTTGACCCATTGTTTTTGTTTATCAAATAAAAAACAACGAAGATATCCTTCCAAACATTTATTTACTATCTCAGTTTGACCATCAGATTGAGGATGATAAGAAGAGCTATGAGCTAATTGAGTACCCAAACAAGAAAATAACTCCGTCCAAAAATTTCTAGTAAAAATGGGATCTCTGTCGCTCACAATAATCTTTGGGTTTCCATGTAGCTTTTGAATTGTGTCCATAAATGTAGTAGCAACTATACTTGCTTTAAATGGATGAGATAATGCACAAAAGTGTGCATACTTGGTCAGTCTATCAACTACCACCATGATGACACTCTTTCCTTCGGACTTAGGTAAACCAGTGATAAAATCCATTGAAATGTCCTCCCAACGTTGACTTGGAATGGATAAGGGTTGTAGAAGACCAGGGCTCTTAATTGTCTCAACTTTATTCTGCTAGAAAATATTCCGCCACAAGATTTTGAATATCAGATTTAAGGCCATCCCAAAAAAATTCTTTCTTCACCCTGTGGTAAGTTTTTAAAAATCTTGAGTGTCCTCCTAAAGGAGAAGTGTGAAATTCCAAAAGAATCTTTTGTTTTAGTCGGGAATTCTTACAAATATATAAGCGATCTTTATACCATAAGAAATAATTTTTCCAACTAAATGTTTCAGATGTACTAGGATCTTTCTACAACTTTTGAATGAGTGTCCACTCTTCTTCATCCTTATTCCATTCACCTCTTGCTTCGATTATCCAATCTGGTTGGATAATAGAAATGACACAAAGCAATGCTTCCACCTCTTCATTCTTTCTTGAGAGTGCATCTACAACAACATTTAGCTTCCCTTTTTTGTATATTATTTCAAATTCATAACCCAACATATTTATGACCCATTTTTGCTACTCTTCTGAAGATATTATTTGTTCCAAAAAGTGTTTAAGACTATCATGATCAGTTTTTACCTTGAAGTGTCTTCCCATTAGGTAAGTTCTCCATTTATTTAGTGCATGCAGTATTGCTAACATTTCCTTCTCATAAATATGTTTCTGTAAATACTTTCCTTTGATTGGACGTCTTTCAAAAGCAATGGGTCTTCATTCTTGCATTAAAACAACACCAATTCCATTTCCTAAGGCATCACATTCCACAATAAAGGTTTTTGTGAAGTCTAGGGTAGCTAAGACTGGTGCTAGGCACATTGCCTCTTTAAGATGTTCAAAGGGCTTATTTGCTTCAGGAGTCCATGAAAATGCATCCTTCTTCAATAATGTTGTTAGAGGTGCTGCTATTCCCCCATAATTCTTAACAAACTTTTGATAATACCCTGTTAACCCAAGAAATCCTCGCAAATGCTTTATGGTTGTGGGGACTTTCCATTCCTTGATGAATTCAAATTTGTTAGGGTCTACCTTAACACCCTTGTGAGATACAATATGACCCAGATATTCCACCTCTTGCACTCCAAAGAAACATTTGGATGTTTTTGCATATAATTGTTTCACCTGCAATAGTTTTAGCACCCTGTCAACATGTTGAACATGATCCTTCCAAGACCTGCTATAGATTAGTATATCATCAAAAAATACTAGCACAAATTTTCTAAGGAAGGGTTTGAAAATGGAATTCATCAACCCTTGAAATGTAGAAGGTGCATTGGTAAGGCCAAAAAGGCATGACCAAAAATTCATAATGACCCTCATGAGTTCAAATGTTGTTTTTGGAATATCTTCAGTCTTCATTCTAATTTGATGATATCCTGAACGAAGATCCAACTTGGTAAAATAAATTGCTCCATGTAATTCATCCAATAATTCAACAATCACAGGAATGGGAAATTTATCTTTAATGGTGAGCTTATTGAGCTCCCTATAATCCGGACACATTCGCCATGATCCATCCTTCTTGTGTACCAATACTACAGGAGCAGAGAAAAAACTTTGACTAGGTTGAATTATACCTGCCTCTAACATTTCTGCAATCATACGTTCAATTTCGCTCTTTTGGACATAAGGATATCTATAAGGCCTAATGTTTGGAGGAACACTTCCTAGAATCAAATGAATAGCATGATCATGATCACAAATAGGTGGGAGTCCTTATGGAGTTTCAAAAACCTTGGAATGGTTATCCAAGACTTTTTGGAGATCTATAGAAATAGATGATTTTGATGTTAGAACTTCTAGTGAGCATAATTATGCAATTATGCCTCGTTGTTCTTTATTTAGAAGCTTTTTCATGACATTAGAGCTTATTATCTTTCCCAGCTTCCCTATAATACCCCGTAATTCGACTTCCTTTCCTTCTGAAAAAAAATTTCAAGAAAAGTTCTTGAAAATTAAAAGCTACCGTCCCCAAAGATTGTAACCATTGTACTCCTAGTACAACATCAGCACCTCCCATAGGAATGGAAAGCATTGGACTATTCAATACATATTCCCCCATGGTTAGCTTGATATTTTGGCATTTTCCAGAGAAATTTATAGTTCCTCCATTTGCAACCATCACTTGACATTCTGGTGCTGGGTATAGGAAACAATTCAATTCCTTGGCTACCTTACAATGAATAAAATTATGTGCACTACCTGAATCAATCAACACTATTACCTTTTTCTTCTTGATATTTCCTTCTATCTTGAGAGGTTGAGGAGTGGTAATTACTGCCAATGCATTACACGATATGGTCGGATTCATTTCTTCCTCTTCTAGGGGTGGTTCCTGGTGTATATCCTCTTCTTGTTCATTTTCTTCTTCTTCTTCACAATCTATGTCAAATAATTTCTTCTCAGCACACTTATGACCTTTAGTGTATTTGCTATCACAACTGTAGCAAAGCCCTTTTGCTCTTTTTTCTTCCAATTGTTGTGGTGTCAACCTTGTAGGTTGTGGAAATCTAGGCGTAGCAACACTTCCTTCTTTATAGAATTGAGTGGTAGGCTTCCTTGTCGCCATAATTTTACATTCAACTTTTCTTGCCAACCCGAATGCCTTCTCCAATGAATCAGGTTCCAAAACACGAACTTCATGTTGGATGTTATCCTTTAGAGTACCTAAGAAGAGATCAATCCTGTGTTCCTCTGGAATATTAGTTACCCTTATGTTCAATTTTTGGAAGTCCTCAATGTGCTGCCCCACTAAACCCTTTTGTTTGAGATTTATCAATTGGCTAAAGAAGGTGTTGCTCTTTGTATCCTCATAATGTGCTATCATTTCCTCCGTAAAAATTGACCAAGTGAATTTTTTTTTACGGGAGCAAAGCCATCGATACCATACAAATGTATTTTGTTCTAAATGTAAAGTTTCAATGCGTACCTTTTGTGTGTTTTGCACGTTATGGAGATCAAAATATTGCTCCATCTGTAGTATCCATGTTACAGGATCCTTTCCATCAAACTTCCTCATATCCATTTTTGGAATATGGTGGTTCTTCCCACCAACATTAGATTTTATGAAATCATGATTAACATTTATTTTGTTCTCATCACGAGTTTCCTCTACTATCTTTTCACCATTAGGAAACATTTCTTGTATCAACTTTGTCAAACCTTCCATGTATGATTTTAGATCATTCTTCATGTTTTCCATTTTAGATTCCATGCCAGCTTCCATGCCATCTATCTTAGATTCCATGCCATTATTCAAACCATCCATCTTAGATTCCACGCCTTTCTTCAAACCATCCATCTTAGTTTCCATGCATTTCTTCAAAACTTCCATGTCATTTTTTGTTGCTCTTTGCGAGAGCGAAATTTGTTGCACTTGCTCTTGTAATTTTGATATGTCATGTTGTCATTCTTCATCTTCATGAGTCATAGTAGAGATTTCTAAAGGCTTAATGGGTGTTGAATTCTTTTTAGGGGCCATTTTAGAATCCAATATTGATATATATTCTACAATATGCCCTTGGAATCAATTCAACTTGTTTCTTCAAACAAGACTTATGAAATTCGGAAAACAAAACACACACCTTTTACTTCCTTTTGAGGAGATCGATATTGAAATTGAATTATCTCTATAATTACAAATCCTCAATATCTAAAATTCAACCTTGTAGTAGCCCTCTGAAGCTTCTTTCAAATTCCATAGGTCTGATCTGATTTGGATTCTTCAAGGAAAAGTTATGTCCAATCTCCCATAATGACCCAATTTTGGACTGGTTCAGTAGAGCGAACTTGTACGACTTTCCACGTGTCACTGTTTCCTCCTTTGGCTCTGAAATTGATAGAATAAAAACTATAGTTTGTGCACTTGCTGCCACTTTTTACAGCATTCCAATCTGATTCTCAGAGAGAGATCTGCGAATATTTTCCCACGATCACTTCTTTGAGATGAAATTCAGAAGCCTCACAAAGTCCTTACTTCCACAGATCATATCTCCGAAAATATTGCGAACCAATATCTGAAATTTTTTGACGATGTTCCTCAGAATTGTGGCTTCGCACTCTAAAAATTTCAACTTCTGAACCTTCGTAGAAACAACGTTATTATGAAAATACCACGATGACCTATTTAGGTTTAATTTAGAGCCTGCAAAATGACCTAACTTGTACAGATCATATCTCTGAAAATATTGCGAACCAAGCTCTGAAATGTTTTGAAAATGTTCCTTAGGAGTTTTTCTTCGCACTCTAAAAATTTCAGATTCTTAACCTTCGTATAAAAAAAGTTATATCGAAAATGCCACGCTGACCTGTTTGGAGCAGCGAAACCCTAGAATCTCAAAGCTCTGAAACCAAATGTTGTGAAACCAGCTCCAAAAAAGAAGCAAAGAGATGTCAACGCCTTAGAAATAAGCCACTTCGAGGGGGAAACCTCCAATACATTACATGAATGAACAATTCTTGGATGATTCAAATTACAAAACCTCCTTTCTATATATAGGAGTCCATGGGGCCACAATGTAATCATAGCCAACCTAACAATAATAATTTAAGGGCACAATAATAACAATATGGGGGTTACAAGGGTACAATAATAACAATAAGGGGGTTACACTAACAACAATAAGGGACTATACTAATAATATAGGGACCTAACAATGTATGCTTTGTAGACTTTGCAGTCAAATCATTGTGTAGAGGTGTGTCCCTTGTCCCATAAACAAGGGGGTCTCATACACCAATTTGGTGTTTGGTTTGGCTGTGACCTTAACATTGGATAATAATAATAATAATTAGGATTATTTTAAAATAATTTAAATTTATAACAGTAAAAAATTTTAATAAAAAGTTTATGTGAAAGTTTTAAATTGACTTTTTTGTAAGCATATTTTCTAGTCTATTTTATTTGGAATATGGTCGGGGATTGGAAAAAATGTGGATTTAGATTATTGAGTCTACAAAATATTATTCCAAAATATTTAATAATGTCTTTTCAAGACATTTAATTTATTTTTACATTAAAAATTGCAGTTTAAATACAATACACTATAATATCAAAAGAATCATGTCATCAAATTTTGATGAGAAAAACATAAAAAGTCACCTTATTAAACTACACCAAATTTTATTAATCAAGTAAAATTATATATATATATATATATATCTATATCAACTTACTTTTGTTTGATATAATTTTCTTAATAATATTAAATAAATCCCATCCCTTAATATATATCAAACTTTATAAGGAAAACCACAACAAAAATAATGTTTAAGAAAAATCAACACACAAATATATTTTCATAGCAATGAACTATTGATTCAAATTCTTAAAACAACATCATAGAAATGAACACACACACACACACACACACACACATATGAAAAGAAACGATAAAAAATTTACTAGACTTTGGTTTCCCCATTTTTTGATGATGATGATGATGATGACGACGACGACGATGGTGGCGGTGGTGGCGGTGACGCCGTGATGATGACGATGGTGACAATGACGATGATGAAATTATTATTGGCATTGACAATGATGACGACCATGACGACAATGACGACGACAACCTGATGATGATGGTGATAACGATGACGCTGATGACATTATTGTTGGAAATGAAAATGACGACAACGAAAATGAAAATGATGAAGATGATGTTGATGATGATGATGTGATGATGATGACTATGGAAATGATGAGGAAATTATTGTTGACAATGAAAATGATGACGATGAAAAAGAAAGTGATGAAGACAATGACGATGATGATGTGATGATGATGTTGACAATGATGAAAACAATTATGACATTATTGTTGACAATGAAAATGATGAAGATGATGATGAATAAAATTACAGTGATGATGATGCAGGGGCATTAGGTTCTAAAAAATAATTTGTATTTTAATAAACATAGGGGGTCTTGAGTTTTAAGAATGTTGATTCTTATGTAATTACTAATGGGTTTTTTAGTGTTTTAATTAATTAAATGAGAGATATTAATATAGTGAGGATTTTGTAATGTTTCTGAATGATTGGAGAACATGAGGGAAATTAGATAGTTTAGATTTGAGATATTTAGGAATTTATTTTAAATCCTAAATTGGATTCAGTTTCAAGATTTTAGGGATAGAATATAAATTTTAGGGGTTTACACATTTTGAGGATTTTATTGAGATATTTGAGGATTTGAACCTAAATTGGTTCAACATAATTTGTATAAATTAATAAGCCTCAAAGGAAAAAATAGAGAGGTAGCAGACATGAATTAGAGGAGGACAAACAAAGTTTTGTTTGTCAAGCCTACGGGCAGTTGTAAAAGGGCCAATGATCTAAAAATTAGGCCAGAACCAAGAAGGCTTTGTAAATTGAGTTTAGATGTATAGATGAAGAATTGTTTCTAAATTCTGTGTCATATATATATGTATTTCTTGATCGAATACTATGTGAAGAATGTTTTAGTTTCTATGAAATAAAACATGAGGCTCTGCATATGAGGATTTTAGTTAATGTTTATTTTATGCTTTCAATTGTATATATTGAGATTTTCATATACTGGAGAGGGTGCACAAATCAGCACTATGAATACCCACACAGTGAAATGGAAAACTAAAGCGGAATCTTGGTCTTGAGGAAGGATGCAAGAGATGTTATTTTTTAGCATGTTTTACTCTGTTTGTTTGAAATAAATTGAAATCGATTGAAATTGAACCATTTTCATTGGGTCACAGTGGAAGAGAAGTATTCTTACCTTTGAAAATTTGATTGATTTATATGTTTGTGGAATGTGCTGAATTCCTGTGTGAAATGCAGAAGCACGTTCGATCAAAATATCCAATCTCAGATCCAAATTGGGACGAGGATCAAAGGAATTGTTTAATTGGTCATGGCAATCGAATGCTGAAGAGGATTTAAGAATGAAGGAACTTTGAAAAAGTATGAAGGAGCAATTATGCCGACGGAATTAGATCTTCAAGAGAAAGAATCAATGGATTCATTGAAATGAGGAATATTGGTAATCGAACGATGAAGGAATCAATGTGCACAACCTAAATCGGAAGCACGGTTGTGAAGATGCAATTGAAAGGTGAATTGTGTTAATGTTAATCAAGCTTCGAGGGCAGATTTGCTAGTGCGTAGAGGAATCTTAAACACAGAGAACGAATTGAATGGAGGACGCAGAGGTTTCTTTAAATCTCTGTGCAATTGCAGAGTTAAATTGCAGCGTTGGAAAGAGATGCAGGAATGGTGAGAGTAAAATGGGCGGATTGCAGCGCTGAAGAATTGGGAAGCAATTGAAATTGCATTGGAGAATGGAACCATGAAATAAAATGGAACCGTGAGTAGAAAAAGGGATTTTTGAAATCAAAACAAGAAGTCTCGCGCAACAAAAAGAATGGTAAGTGGTATCTCTAAAGGGAACGCGATATTGGTCCTTGCTTGACACATAATGTTAAGTGGTATTTTGAAACCAGTTACATCGCGTGAATTTTGAGAAGTAAACTCTGGGCATCTTGGTTACACGATGATCATCATATCATTGCATGGCAATGCAATGGCTCATCAACCGTTAGATGGAAATGTATGTTATTTGCGTGGGCCCAAATGTTGTTTATTGTTGGCATTTTATTTTTAATCAAAGTCAGAGTTATATATGAGCGAATATACATATGTGGTGACAATTAATTAAGCTGTGAAGGTTCATGTATATTCATTGATATTGAATGCATAGTATGCTTTGGTATTAATTTTACCAAGTTCGAACTTTTGGAATTGAAATTTTTGCATAAGCCTGAGGCTTAATTATAACATTTGGGTTTGTAGAAATAAAACCAATGTGTGTTTAACCATGAAGTTTGAATAAAGATTCGAAACCCTTTAAGTGAGGGTCGTGGTTAATTTTGGTTTTGAAATGCAATTTGAAGTTTGGTTTTTACATATGAATGTTGATGGGTCTTTATGAAATATGGTTTTTAACCATAGGGTTGAAGATTTAATTTAAAAGCTTCCACATTTAATTGTTGAGTTTTCTAGATTTAAGTTTTATTTGGGGCATAAAATTTGGAGATGCATTTTTATATGCATATATTGTGGTGAGAATGTGGGTAAGTAGGGTGAACCTGCCATCAAGTGGTATCAGAGCTGGAATACCTCTGTTTGAAAATTCAATTTTTTATTAATTGCATGTGTGATGAAAAGAAATCAGATTTTAAAACTGATAAGATTGCAGCACAGAGATGCAGTGTGGGTGAAAGGAGAAGCAATATTACACAATGATCTTGAAGGTGAATTGAAAAGAATTATTTAACTCTGTTTTGAAGACCGTTTGCAGAATTCAGGTTGCAAGCAGATTGAAGAAAATCTCAGTGAAAGAAGAAAATCACAGCTTGAGAGCAGTGATGAAGAAATCCAGCAGAGGATTCTAAGTGAATGTGGCAGAACCTTGAAGAGATTCAACAGAAGTTGGATGCATAGGACAATTGTGTTCTATAAGTTGCAGATGATTTGAAGCATGAAGGAGCAATGAAGAATGCTCAAAAGTTTCTAGTAGATAGAGGACCAGTACTTGCCAAAAGACTAGATCCAGAGGAGAGGATTGGTGAGGTAAGTGGCAACAGGAGAGCTTGTTGTTGCAAAGGCTTGGTGAAGCTTATGAGTAAGGAACTCATGGAGGAAAATATGACTACTTATAGTCATAGCAGAGAGAGCAGAGGTTCATAGAGAGACCACATCAGAAATAAGGAGAAAGAAGATGCTAAGGAAAATGGCATAAGACAACAGTTAGCTGATGCAGAGTATGACAAAGAGTTAGCTGAGATGAGGGAACAATTTAATAAACCGAATATGATGGTAGAGGAAAGCTAGAGAGTTGGTTGGCTCATGAAGAAGAGAGTAAAGTGGCAGAGGCTACAACAGAAAAGAGAACAACAAATGAACATGCAGTTTACAGAAGGGCTGAGAAAGCTTGAATAGAGGATGAGTGTGCAGTTGGGATGTGCAGAACTCAGAGCAGCTGAGTTAACAAAGGAAGTTTATTTTTGTGAAGCAAAACGGAATGAAGTCATGGGTACAGATGAAGAATGGATATCTATGAAGGATATTATGAGCCATGAAGGGGATTTAATATAGCAAGAAGTTTGTCTTGCTGAAGAGGAGATCATTGATGATTTCCTAAACTATTGGGCGAATCCATATCAACTGGATGATGTAAAACCTTGTATTTTTTAGTCTAATGGTTTTGATGTGATTACAGGTTTTGCAGAAGAGGATGTGCAATCTTGTGAAGCTGTTACGATTATGGTAAAATATCTTTCAGAAGATAAATACTCTGAAGCATAAAACAATGTTGGAGAATGTCTCTTGAATAAAGGAAGTAGTGATACATATGAAGTTGTTACAGTACAAGAAGAAATTTTTGTGAATGATGAAGTGGTTCAGTCTGAAGAGATGGTATATGAAACAATAGTTGATATTGTTGAAAATTTTGATTTATAAACTGAAAATTTGTGTATGAATGTAGGGATGGTAAATGATGATGAAGTACCTCAGCAATACCGAAAATAAATTGCATTGCTGGAATATTTGTTGAAAAATTCAGAGTATGAAAGGGAGATTTCAGAAGCAGAAGATAGAGTTCACTACAGTGAACAAGAGCAGGAAAACATCATAGAGACATATGGTGTGAAAGAAAGACTAGTTGATAGTCTTGGGAATTCTTCAGAGAATTATTTGAGAAGTTTGAATCAGCATACTGATGTGCTGATAGAGGAGGAAAAATTAGGACAGCATACTGAAATGCTGGTAGAGGAAAGAAAGGCACTAAGGCCTTACGATTTTTGTTTTAACAACTTTTTTGTGTATGCAGGTGTTGTTGCAGGTGCTAGAGAACATTTGACACAGTTGAGCAGTCAAATAAAGGAAGAGGAAGAAAATTCTGTGGAATTATCTAATCCATGGAATGAAGAAATTAAGTTGCTGGAATTTATGCTGAATAATCAGAATTAAGTGCAGGAAAAGAAATCTCAATTTCATAATTGGGAATTGCAGATACAAATGGATGAAGACAGAAGAAGGGAGTACACTGTGTACCAGTCCAATGAATTGTTGAAGGAAGGAGGTAGAGAAATTGTCTTAAGTGACAATTTGGAGAAAGTTTTCAATTGTATAAAACAAGAGGGTATGAATGATAGGGTGGAAGTAGGAGCTTGGAAAATAAGAGCTCATCAGGCAGCCAAAGCTCAGCAAGCTAAAGCAAGAAATCATCAATCTGAAGAATTATTGGACAAGGAAATTTAACTAATCAAAAATATAATGATGAAATTATCTCAGAGGAAGATATCAACAAAAAAGAGGAAAAACAACAACAACAACAAAAGGAGGACAGAGACAGACTGCGAAAGTTCAGCCAGTGGAGCAAGACAACATAATATATGGACACCTAGAGAAAAGCAAAAAAAACAATAGAAATTGATAATCAGTTACAGAACAAAATGTGGGATCCAGGAGGACAAAGACTTAAAACACATGATCAGGAGACCATGATCATTTTCAACCTTGGGAGTCTGATGTAGGGGCATTAGGTTCTGAAAAATACTTTTTTTTTCGTAAACATAGGGGGTCTTGAGTTTTTAAGAACATTGATTCTTATGTAATTATTAATGGGTTTTTGAGTGTTTTAATTAATTAAATGAGAGATATTAATATTGTGAGGATTTTTTAATGTTTCTGAATGATTGGAGAACATGAGGGAAATAAGATAGTTTAGATTTGAGATATTTAGGAATTTATTGTAAATCCTAAATTGGATTCAGTTTCAATATTTTAGGGATAGAATCTAGATTTTAGGGGTTTACAGATTTTGAGGATTTTGTTGAGATATTTGAGGATTTGAACCTAAATTGGTTCAGCATAATTTTTATAAATTAATAAGCCTCAAAGGAAAAAATAGAGAGGTAGCAGACATGAATTAGAGGAGGACAAACAAAGTTTTGTTTGTCAAGACTACGGGCAGTTGTAAAAGGGCCAATGATCTGAAAATAAGGCCAGAACCAAGAAGGCTTTGTAAGTTGAGTTTAGATGTATAGATGAAGAATTGTTTCTAAATTCTGTGTCATATATATATGTATTCTTTTATCGAATACTGTGTGAAGAATGTTTTATTTTCTGTGAAATAAAACATGAGGCTCTAAATATGAGGATTTTAGTCAATGTTTATTTTATTCTTTGAATTTTATATATTGAGATTTTCATATACTGGAGAGGGCGCACAAATCAACACTGTGAATACCCACACAGTGAAATGGAAAAATGAAGCGGAATCTTGGTCCTGAGGAAGGACACAAGAGATGTTATTTTTTAGCATGTTTTACTCTTTTTGTTTGAAATTGATCCATTTTCGTTGGGTCACAATGGCAGAGAAGGATTCTTACCTTCACAAATTTTATTGGTTTATATGTTTGTGGAATGTGTTGAATTCCTGTGTGAAATGCAGAAGCACTTTCGATCGGAATATGCAATCTTAGATCCAAATTGGGACGAGGATCAAAGGAATTGTTTAATTGGTGATGGAAATCGAATGCTGAAGAGGATTTAAGTATGAAGGAACTTTGAAAAAGTATGAAGGAGAAATTATGCCAACGGAATTAGATCTTCAAGAGAACGAATCAATGGATTTGTTGAAATGAGGAATATTGGTAATCGAACGATGAAGGAATCGATGTGCACAACCTGAATCGGAAGCACAGTTGTGAAGACACAATTGAAAGGTGAATTGCGTTAATGTTAATCAAGTTGCAAGGGCATATTTGCTAGTGCGTAGAGGAATCTTAAATGTAGAGAATGAATTGAATGGAGAACGCAGAGGTTTCTTTAAATCTTTGTGAAATTGCAGAGTTAAATTGCAGAATTGGCAAGCGATGCAGGAATGGTGAGAGTAAATTGGGCAGACTGCAGCGCTGAAGAATTGGGAAGCAATTTAAATTGCGTTGGATAACGGAACCATGAAATAAAATGGAACCGCGAGTAGCAAAAGGGGTTTTTGAAATCAAAACAAGAAGTTTCACACAACAAAAATAATGGTAAGTGGTATCTCTTGAGGGAACATGATATCGGTCCTTGCTTGACACGTGGTGTTAAGTGGTATTTTGAAACTATTTACATCGCGTGAATTTTGAGAATTAAACTCTGGGCATCTTGGTTACGCGATGATCGTCAGATCATTGCATGGCAATGCGATGGCTTATCAACCATTAGATGGAAATGTATGTTAGTTGTGTGGGCCCAAATGTTTTTTATTCTTGCCATTTGGTTTTTAATCAAAGTCAGATTTATATATGAGCGCATATACATATGTGGTGACAATTAATTAAGTTGTTAAGGTTCACATATATTCATTGATATTGAATGCATATTATGCTTTGGTATTAATTTTACCAAGTTCAAACTTTTGGAATTGAAATGTTCGCATAAGCCTTAGGCTTAATTATAAAATTTGGGTTTGTAGAAATAAAACCAATGTGCGTTTAACCATGAAGTTCGAATAAAGATTCAAAACCCTTTAAGTGAGGGTCGTGGTTAATTTTGGTTTTGAAATGCAATTTGAATTTTGGGTTTTACATATGAAGGTTGATGGGTCTTTATGAAATATGGTTTTTAACCATAGGGTTGAAGATTTAATTTAAAAGATTCCACATTTAATTGTTGAGTTTACCAGATTTAAGTTTTATTTGGGGTATAAAATTTGGAGATGCATTTTTATATGCATAGCTTGTGGTGAGAATGTGGGTAAGCAGGGTGAACCTTCCATTAGATGAAAACAACCATGACAATGAAAATGACAACGATAACAATGGCGACGAGAACGGTGATGGTGATGATAGTGGTGACAATGGCGACGAGGGTGATAATGACGACGATGAAAAAAACAACTATGAAATTTATGATGATGATGACGATAGTGGTGATAATGGTGATGATGGTGATAATGACAACAATGATCAAAATGACAACGATGATGATGATGATGATGAGGGTGATGGAAAAAATTGTGGTGGTGACGATGATGACTACAACGACGATAATGATGGTGATGATAATGAAAATAATGATGATGACATAGATTATGATGAAAAGGATGAGGATAATGATGATGAGGACGATGAAGACATTCACATTTCTTTTTATGACAATGATGTTGAAGAAAATTATAAAAATGATGAAAATAATGACGATGATGGCAATAATGATGATGAGGATGTGGTGAGGGTGATGGTGGTGATGGAATTGATGGTGATGATATTAGTGGCAATTGTGATGATGGTGATAACGAATATTATGATGAAAACAAAGATGATAATTATGACGATGGAAATGATGATGATGAGGGTGATGGCGATAATAGTGGTGACAATGATGTTGAGGTTGATAATGATGATTATGGTGACATTGTTGATGCCACCTCCATCATTTCCATCAATGCTTATGTTGGTGATGATGATGATGATGACGAAGATGATGACAATGATGATAATGGAAAAAGCGATAATGGGGGAGGTGGTGATGACCACAAATAAAATGGCGAGGGTGATGACAATGATGTTGATGACACCATTGACACCACCTCTGCTACCAATACCACCATCGATTCTAACATTATTTCCATCACCGCCATAAAAAATCACTTACATGATCGATGATGTAAAAGGAATTAAATGAAACATAGGAAAGTAAATAGAAAACTCATAGAGAAATATTGTGAATATTACAATAATGTGATGGAAGGAAAATTTTTATTAATAGATGAAATAACAAAATATTTTATAACACATACTAGTTATAATGGTGGTATTTATCTCTAAAGAGGGAGATATGGAAGATACATGCATTCACAAAATATATTACATATGGTTTTTTACCACTCAAACTAGTAGGGGACCTAAAAGGGAATCCTAAAGGGGAAACTAATAGGTCAAGGGAAACTATGGACATTTAGCCCACTATCACCTCAGCTAAGGCTCCCTAATATTTACGGACTTTCACTAATGGGAGGAGAAACGATATAATAATGACCACAGAATAAATAGACTAGTGATAGGGTGAGGGGTGGTCCTAAGGGGCTTATTCATAAGAGAGTTTCAAAGGAATAGTTTTATTGCTTTATAAGGCAAGGTTAAAGGTTCTAAAGGAAGGGCTCAAGGAGAATTTTAAGTTTTGAGTTTAGGGTATGTATCTTATGATGTAGGCCCTCAAACACTGAAATTATAGTGAAGGCTTGGATTCCAAGCAGTCCTTAAAGAATTGTCTTGAATGAAGTATGGGACCACATGGGACCAAGTGGACCCAGGGTTAGGTAAAGGGGGGAGAGTTTAGCAACCAATGATATGCTTGACCTAATGAGGGAGGAGAAGGGATCAAGAAATAAAATTTTAATGGAAGGTAATGCAATGATCCCAATGAGGTTTCTAGCCTAAGGAAACTAAGGGAAAGAATCGATCTTCAAGCTAGGGCTTTTGATATCTCAAGCTCCCACTGTCAGAATATCCTAAAATTTGGAGGGATTATTGAGAACACACTAGTGTAGTTGTGGAACAAAACTCGAAGTGTTTGGATGGCTATATTGCGATATAATTGATGTCCTAAGTGACCGATGTATGCTAGTCTTATAAAAGAGAGGAAGGTGAAAGAAATAAGCTTTGAGGTGATCATTCATGGAGGAAAAATTCATAATAATTTGGGGAGATGGGAGTCAAGTATAATTATGACTATGGATATTAAATTTTCTATCTCAAGGAGGCCTCAAAGAAAACTTCACACAACATTAGGGCAACAGAAAAAACAACTTTAAGAGATTTATACCTCATTTTGAAAAATATATGGCTTATCAAGATTAATTTCAATGACGAAACATATCTAGGAAAACTAATTCATAACACATGGCCCATACATTAAGCATCACTATATAGAAACCCAATTTCCACAACTTTTCATAAATGGATGCAAGAAATTAGCCCTAGTATAGAGAAATCCCAACAACAATGTATGTGACAAAAATATAGAAAATAGCATTAAATTGTACATACATGTATTAATAGTATATCCAACCATCAAATATTTGTCAATCAAGAATCTCCAAGGCAAGATAAAATCATCCAAACATCAAAATTCATTTCGTGCTCCAAAAATTCATCCTCCAAGAAGGATGGCAAAGTTCTCTAAAGAGATACAGGTCTGATCCAAGTGATGATGCTAAAATGAATTCACATCACTTGTATTTATACAGTTCTAATGATTTTTATTTAGCTAAGTTGGCCTACATTAGCTCCTACAATAAAATAATATGAAAAATAACTAACTTTTGCTAACAATCGCACCAAACTAGCTCATAAACAAAGTAATAAGCCTCTCAAGAGGTCAAATGATGAATAATATGAGTCTTTGGGCCTTCGAAGAAGCCTTGTGAAGTCCGTAAGTTCCATAATCCTGAATAGGGCCCCCAAAGGTATTGGACAAGGGGTTTTCCCATAGTTCTCCAAATAATAAACCTATGGTGCTCCCAATGGGTGTGGGAGCACACAAGTAACATCATGGGTCTCCAATTAGATTGAAGATGCATGTAGACCATATGTAAGGGCTCAGATGATGGTGTAAGTGATGCCACATCAACATACAAGTCCTGGAACATCTACCAAGTGTATGGTAAAATTATGGTTCCGGTTGGGTATGGCGAACTAAGTGCATCTTCCTCGTCCAATAGGTGTATATCAATCAATGTATGAACATATATGGGGATCCATGGAGTGTTGTCTATTTCTTTGGAGGCCCATGGCTCTCTACACACACCCTACATGTGCCAATGTACAACTATGGAGGTTTTGGACTCCATATAGCTAGATGAAAACCAAAATGGAGACCATATTTAATCTTGCATGAGGTCCAATGTGTCCCCTAGCCTTCTAATAAAACATGCCTTTTAAAGAAATTGAGTTAAATAGGTTACAAACCATGGACAACACGTGGGTACTTCATAATGGCATGCCCTTCCATAGTGTGCTTTGACATGTGCTAATGCCTCCAAGCTCCAAAAGTGGTTATCCAAGCACCTTATTAGGTGGTTTCTACCTTTATAGGGGATGGTATGTCCAAAGTACATCCTTCAAATGGTGGTGGCATGCGATAAAGGGATGAATGGAGTAGGGAATGAAAGGGGAAAATTTGGGCCGCATTTCGGAGTAAAAGGGTAGATTTTAAAATGGAATCCCATGCTTTGGTATATAATTGATATAAATATGGGAAAACTAGTTTTGTTGTGCTCATCAGTATTAAATAAATTTTTTTAGGATCGTCTCAAATTAGCTAGTTATGTGAGGGTTTATGTGTCAATTTTTTTTTTATGAGAAATTCACGAGTTAATTAGCTGTTAAAAAAACATGTATAACAAGTAAATTTAAGAGAAATAACACATAAAAAAGACATTACTTAGTAGCTGATAATAGAGTTCACCCCTCCTAGGCTACATCTCCATGGACATGCTTCAACTGGCTAGGCCCTCTTTGGATTAATGGTCAATTCTATGATTACATGCACCTAAAGTGATCCAATGAATTTGAAACATGCTCCATTAGATTTAGAAGACTCAAAAACCTGAAAGTAGACTCTTCAAACTCTGAAAATGGTCTTTAAGTGGACTAGTCAAGACCCCCTCTCCTGGTGGCCCTAAGCTTCTTTACTCTTCAAAGTGGAAAAATCACTTGCAGAAATGCTCCTATGCCTTTATAACCTGCACCATCATACTTAGACCATCCAAGTCATCTAGGATTGACTCTTTCTAAGCCTAATTTGGTCAAATCATACCAAACTTACAGCTTCTTCAGTTTTCCCCACGAAAACTCCTCCAAATCTGGAGAAACTCGAGTGAAGCCCGACAAAAATGGAGGTGGCACTGAAAATATCAAACTCCACAAAAAATAATCCACAATTAAAGGTCATATTAGTTTAATATAAGTGCAGTTTAAGTGGAGCTTAGACGCTCTAAGTGTGTTTTAATAAATCCACATTAAAAATGTGATTAGTGTTATTGCATGTTGTTAGGGGTTAATTAACCCTGCATTATGATTAACCTCCTCGCATTAGTGTAAGCCCTCTTCCATGGTTGTTGAGGTGGTTCTGCGGTGAGGGGATTGGTCCCCTCCTTACTTTGACCATTCAAAATATATCAAAACAAATATAACTTGCAACCGTTAGTAATTAAGAACCAAAGCGTAGCTCTATTGGTAAGTCTTGTGCGTAGCGCGGGGAAGGTCCCAGGGTCGAGCTCAACCTTCATCCAACCAAAACATAAAATAAATTCCCCACTTGTTATATTAAATTCAACCATTTTATAACATTTAAATTTCGTCTTTGAGGGGCATTTGGTGGCCTTCAGGCTAGCCACATGTCAACTCCCCATTGGCTCTCCACAAACCAACTAGAAACTTCCATGTGACCAGAAATTCAGACCAATCACCATTCAACACGTTTCAACACCTCATTGGCCAGAGGAAAGCCTAAAATTTGACCTTTGACCCTGTTTGACCTCTCTTTTTTTTTAATTCGCATGTTTGGTCAAGAGGAAAACATGCTCTAACATTCACATACAGATTCTATTTTCGATGAGATGAATTGCATCAGATTCCTGGCGACGAGGCCTATCCAATCATTCTAGTTTGTAGTGATTATGATAACTTTGAATTTTTAGAAAATTTTTTCCTTGGCCAATCTAGATTCTGATCACTCCTTCCCACTGATAGGGGTTCTGGTCCCATAAAATCTGGTTATCTGAAGAGATATGAATACTATTATATTTTCCAAGTTCTGTCAACTTCATTCTACTTGGAAAAATATCCATGACAACCACTTCGATTCATTGAAATGCCTTGCCTTGCAAATGGATTGGCACTTCAACAAATTTCCTCCTTTTGTTGCTAACCCAATCCAACACTTTTTGGCTACTTTCTGATAGATTAAACACCTTTTTGTACCAAATCGATTCCTAGGTTCTGGGAAAACTGATTGATGGCCTTCCCACTGTGAACCATGTTCCTCCTTTGCACAAACATGCATTCGATGCAACCTTCTCATTGGAAACCACTTTCCCAAGTTAAGCCCATTTGAGTGAACTACGAAAATGAGTTCCAATATCAGTAATCACAAGAAAATAAATGACCATTATTTTACCTCCATGGTTCCAAATTCCACATCTGGAGGAATGCATTCTCCATCTCTTTCGCTTCTTTCCGTCAACACATCAAATAGTCTACAATGGTTGTTTTTTTAGCTGCAAACCTTTTGGCATATTGTCCACTTTCCACTTCTTGATTTCATCATCCTTTAGTATTGACATGCTACTCATGCCATTATTTGAGAATGAAGGCTAATCAAGACCCTCTCGCTCAAGATTAGACCTTCCAAAATCTTGAGACATCTTGTCAGAAGCACAACAATTAACCTTGAAAAATACATGATGCAAGAAATACAACTTGACGACCTCTTTCTTTTACTCCTTCAAAGAAACAAATGTCACATCATGTGAACATCGCCATTTACTCTTACATCTTGGTGTACAAATCATTGACCAAACATAACTCGACATAATATGCCTCATAAAACAACTAACTCTCAAGTCAAATAAAAGGTATTGTAATTTTTTTTTTTCAATAACTTGATGATTCTTCTCCCCAAAAAATAAAAAATAAAAAATCACATCTCATGAAACAATTTGTCAACACCTCCCTTTCATCTTTGGAGACAAAATTGACTCTTCCAAGTCGATATGACATACATGTAACATGCAATTGACCTGCAACATGTAATCGACCAATGCAGGTCGACATTCATGTATGTGTAAATGATCAACACTCTCAAGTTGACAAACATACATGATAAACAAAGAAATTGACCAACACAAGTCAATCACTCATGCATGTTAAAGCACAATGAAACTATCAACAATTCTACTGTTCACACACACAAACTCTCATGCATGTATAGAATTTTCAACTCTCTCACAAGTACAATAATCCCATTTACATGTACAAGTGCTTAAAGAGCTAAAATGACTCATTTTTGCTGCAATAATAGTGAGTCAACATACTCCAGTTTTCCAAAATCTTGCTTCGTGCAACATGCAACATACTTTCAAGAGAAAATGAATGCATTCAATTGGAAAAGAAATGCATCAATTAGGCAATATTTGCATCAATCATCAAAATAAATGCAAGGCCTTATTTGGTTAATAAATCTAACCATATCTTTCCAAAACACTTCAATAGCGCTTCTTTTAGCTGAACTTCATCATGTGAATCATCCTTACCCACATCAATTATCGAATCCTCTTTTCCATTCTTATCAAGATCTCTTTCAACCTTCTTCAAATGTCGTGGATGACTTCTTGGATACAAAGTCCAACACTTGTCTACAATATGACCTTGCTTATGGCAATACATGCAAAACAATTACATCTTCTTTTCAACATGGTTTGCATTATCCATTGGACCTTTGGTTTCCTGTCTCCTTTTTTTAGAAAGTTTCTTATGTATGGCTATCTTCTTCCAACATCTTGAAACGGTATGGTTATTCAAATAAAAAAGGAACATGTAAACTTTGTCTAAATATGATGTGAATATTTACTATGTTTATCATAATCAAAAGCATCTTGATTAAAGGTAGATTTATACCTTGCACATTCACCTTTGTCACCTTCTTAAGGAGGTGAATTTGATGATGTTGATCATTTCAACATTCTATTAAAGTTTTGACAAGCAATCTCGCTTAAGAATTTCAAACCCCCTCTTTTTTCCCTTGAGAAATTTGTTTTTTGCTCATCGTTACCTTCTCCCAGCCTCAAAACTGCATAAAAGGGCAAAAATCCCACATTAAATGTATCTAAGGCCTAGCACATTTTGGCCCTAGCCCCTGCACCTTTTTCTCCACATGACCGAAAGTCGAAACCGAGCACTAGCCATGAAGGCGCTTATCACATATATATATCGGGCGCAGTATTATCCGTCCGATCAACCTGCAAAATCAACGGTCCATAATGCACCCGCTCACTGTACAAAACCCACTGGTTTATATCTCACCACCTTTCGAAGGCGAGCAATATTTCTCATTTTGGAGCGATGCCATTCATCGCGCGACATGCGTCACTAAGCACTGTTTAAAAACCGCCGCTCATTGCGTGTTATAGTTCGGCAAAAGATCCAGCGCGATATGCACGTGAGCCGTCCGATCTAGAGTGGCCCATCCAACGCCGATCGCTCCACAAAGTTGCTCGCGAGTTAACACGGGAAAATCGTACCCCTGGCCCACCGTTTGTCACCCTCCGATGCATTTTCAACCGTCGATCTCGTCTTGAGATCGTATGGTCTAGATCACCTACCTCCCCACCATTGACATGTGTCTTCCACTCCGTCACCATTCCACATGTTTGTCGTATTTTTCCTCTGCCCTTATATATTTCATTCATTAGTCAAATTTCAATATTTTATGTTAAAAACTTTCACCAGTCCATCCTCCATCGTTTCACTGCATTTTGCCGCCACCCTGCATTGTCCCACCATTTCTCCATGTCCGAACAACCATTTTCATTGACCCCGCCACATCCACCATCCCCATGCATGGTTTTCCTAACGAGTTTGCGGGTTTTGCAGGATTACAGTGGCAGAAAACTGTCATGATTTACAGTCTCTACTACTGTAATAGAGAGTACATCAAAGAAACATTTTTCAGAGGCTGGAATTATGGAGAAAGGCCTGGGAAGGTATGTTGACAAGACTTCTATTAAAGAAGCAGGTTTAAAATCTGTCAAACCCTCCAGAGTCATTCAAAGCACAGATTGGGTAGATGGAGACATTAATGGAGCAGCAGAGAAATATCTGTGAATGATCGAGGAATTCAACGCTCAACATTGAAGATCTTAAACCTCAATTCAGGGTTTAGAAGGAAGAGGGTATGATTCGCAAAAAATTATACCCTAAAGTTTTCTTTTCAGCACCATTTTCTTTCAGGAAAGGACGGAATGTTTATGTGATTTTACTTCTTTGTCATGTTCCTGAAGAGACTTCTACCCAGTGCATTTATTTCAGAAAGTAGGTAGCAAAGTACATACAGCGCTATAGAGTCATTCAGAAATATGGGCATGCACGTTTCCACCATCTTGTCTTAATGAGGAAAATTAAATGTTCATCACCTACTCCCTTTTCGAGATTTCTTTTTCTCCTATAAAGCTCTCGAAGAACAGATGATTTAAGGTTCCAGATTTTATCAGAAAATTATGCAGTAAGAGAATTTGTGTATGCATTTTTGTAAAAAATCTCATATGAATGTACAGAGCCCATTGGGTCTCAGTGAGGAGGAGTTCCATCTTTAAAGAGGATTCTGTTCTTTGATTTCTCACAGTGTGTAACTTTCTCTCATTTGTGCTATTTTAATAGATCATTTCATTTCATCCACCTTTCCTGTATCATGTTTCTGGAATACGAGTGGCTCACTGATTTTTGGTATGGATTTATCCTAGTTGATACCCATGCTCAGATTAGTCAAGCGCTTTAAATATGGCTCAGGCATGATATTTTGTTTCACTATTCATCTCAACCATATTTCTGCTATATCAGTTTCTTTGGGAGGTTATTTTTAAAACGCTATTGTCATGTATGGATTCTTAAATTGGTAAGCCCATTACATGGTGATATTGTGTATCTGGATATCAGCTCAGTGATAACTATTATTCTCTTAATCTTTCATACACAGCAAACACCCTCTGATAATTTATTTCTGTGATATATCTTTGAATTGGCCCTCTTTACAGTAAGCTACCTCTGAATTGTCTAATGCTTTTATATCTAAGTTTTGCACGTTGCCTCTGCAGTATTCCTTTTCCTGTGTCAGTTTCTGAAGGTCTTGGTCCCATTCAAATGAATATTTCTTGTTTTCAAGAGATAGCATGAGAGCTTTGTATTGATAACTTCCCCTGTTATACCCTATGCTCCTTTCTATGTATAAGATGTCCTAGGCACTGGTCTTTCACAACTCAAGGATGTCTCTAGGAACGCCAACATATTTTTGGCACCGTTGTCGGGAACGAAGTTGAGTAAATATAAATCCCTGGGCCTCGAAAAAGCCTAATTCACTCTTCAAGTAGGTGACTATGGAGAGTTGAGAGTTGCAGATCCCTCACCTTGGCGACTCCACATTTTTTATTTAGATAAATTCATTTGCAGTCCTGGCTCCTCGTAAGCCACACCTGAGGTCAGATATGTCTCAGCCAAAAACACCTTTAGTGTCTGAACAAGAGAATATCATACATAGAAGAAATTGGAGGGAAATAAAATCAGTCCACACTGAAATCCCTGAAGTGTCTATAGAAATATTTCCTTCTTCTTCTTCTCAAGTATCCCAAGTGCTAGTTCCCGACTCCACTGTGGGAGATACCGATTACTATTCAGATAGTCCACCCCGAGGAGGTGTCCGAAATAAAGATAATTTTCACCCTACTCCTGAGGTCGAAGAGGTCAAAGAAGTCACTGAAGTATCTGCTATTAATATACCGTTGTTCCCCTCAACACCTCAAGCTATTGTTCATTATATTCCTATTGTTATTCATACCCCACTTCCACCTCCTCCTCCTCCCGTTACACATAAAAATATTGCACTACCTCCACCCCATCCAATGGCCAATGTTCCAGGCTTATTGTTAAATAAATATGCCCCTCTGGCATTACCCCAAGTGTTGAATTATATGCCACAATATTATCTGAAGATTTTACCCCGATTCAATGGGGAAAACGAGATTGATGCTCAAAAATATCTTTAGGTCTTCTGTTCTTTTGCAGAGAATTTTAATGTGGAACATTTAGATGTGGTTTAAAGGTTGTTTGTCCAATATTTTGATGGTGAAGCTCGAAAATGGTTTAAGACATTGGTAGACCGTTCTGTCACCACTTGGGAAATAATGGAAAATACTTTCCTCAGGAAATGGGGAGAGAAGAAAGATCATGGAGATTGTCTTACTGAGTTCAATACACTCAAGAAAAGACATAATGAAGGGGTGTCAGAATTTATCAAGAGATTTAATAAATTGTATCTGAGTCTTCCTGCTGATATGAAACCTCATCAAACTGCTGCTAAAGTTGTTTTTGTAGCAGCCTTTGATTCAGAATTTGGTTTCTCTCTCAGAGAAAGAAAGCCTGCTACTCTGGATGATGCTCAGAAAGATGAACTAGATTTGGAAGCAAGCTTTGCCTCCACTGGTAAATCAAAGGGAAAATTTGAACAAGATACCAGAAGAAGGGGAAAAGAGGAGGTATCTACATCTAACCAAGACAGAGACTCAGCTAATGACGGAATTGAAGAAATGAGAAAAATGATTAAGAACCTTTCTGGTAAACTGGTTAGGCTTGAATTGGAGGCCAATAATTCAGCCTCCAAGAATTTCCACAATGCTCCAAACAGAGGTTACAATCCTCAGTATAGGAAACTAGCCCTGCAAATATTGCCAAGGGAACCAAATGAACAACATGATCAAGTACCACACGCATTGTACTTGGAAGGTCCAGTAGATGATCCTACTGAAGACACCGCCTATGTACTGGAGGATGAAAATCTTTCTATTTCAAATAGTGATGGAGAAGAATGTTGTTTGCAAGGAAGTGATGGAACCAAGTGCTCATTGCAAGAAGAATAAAAAGCTAGAGACACAGAAGACTCAGAAATTGATCACTATTGTAAGCAATTTGTTGATTTCATGCAAGCACAGTTAAACAGAAGATATGATCTCAGATCTTCTAGGAAGATAACTCGTACTCAAGATCAAGAAGAAGATCTACCCCAGAAAGAGGTACCTACTCAGAAGGAGTCAACAATGCGGAAATTCACAGACAAAGGGAAGGGGCCTCTAAACAAAACTTTACAGTCTAATGATCAAATTCCTTCCTCTTCAAAAGTAGTCATGCCCCCTAATACCAAATCTGTGTCAAAAGAAGTCAAACCCTCAGCTGAAAATAAAGAGTCAAAAGAGGTTGTAATAGAGAATTCCCCTCCTGTTTTCAGTCTGCAAAAGGAACTCGAGAAAGTCAAAATCCCAGTTCCCTTGACTGAACTATTGAAGCAACCTGCATATCAATCCCAATTCACCTCTTTTATGATCCCTCTAGAAGCAGCACTCACCCCAGATAGCCTCAACCTTCAATAAGAAAGACCCATGGTTGTATTTGGCCCACATGTTGAGGAATTAGATGCTTCTACTCCTCCCTTCTATGTGTCTCTAGTGATTCATGACGTGTTATTACGTAACTGTATTTTAGATTCTGGAGCTTCCCATAATCTATTGCCTTTGTCAGTCATGGAAAAACTAGGATTACAAATCACCCATCCATACAAGGACCTCTATTCATTTGATTCCAAAAGAGTTAAATTCCTGGGGATGATCAAGGATTTGGTGGTCAATTTGGCCCAAATCCCAGCAAAAAGTGTGGTAGTGGACATCGTGGTAGCCGACATCCCATCTTGCTTTGGCATGTTATTGTCAAGGTCCTGGGCGACAAAAACTGGTGGGTCAATTAAGTTGGATTTAACATATGCCACCATCCCAGTTTTTGGTGGTCAGGAGAGGAGGTTGTACATGGAATCTATATTTTTCAAGATGGTGACTAAGGCTGAAAAATCTGTTAATTCACTAGTCTACAGTAAAGAAGGAGATTTCTCATGCTTGATGCTGGAAGAAGATCAAGATTATGCTCATGAACCATCGTTTTGCCAGATTAAGATTGAGCAGCCCTCAGAAAGCCATGAAGCAGGAATCTGGACACTCCATTTTGATGGAGCAAATTCAAGAGAAGGTAACGGAGATGGAATATTATTGATTTCTCCTACAGGAAAATGGGTCCCATTGTCTTTCAAGCTGGAATATGAAACTACTAATAATGTGGCTGAATATGAAGCACTTTTCTTAGGATTGTAGGCAGCCAGGAACATGAATATACAAAGTTTAAAAGTTCTGGGAGATTCAGAACTGGTGGTTAGACAAGTCAGGAATCAGTGTCAAACCAAACATCCTCGGCTGAGGGCTTGTAGGAATGAAGTTTGGGATATGGTAGATAATTTTTTCTTGGCATTTAATATCCAGTTCATGCCCTGAGAACATAATAGGATGGTTGATTCCCTTGCTGTGGCTGCTAGTACATTTCGTCCACCTCAGAACCCCCTTTTAAGATATGAAATTGAGGTACATTATCTACCATCAATCCCAGATAACATCAAGCACTAGCACGTATTTGAGGATGAATAATAGATGAAGAGATTCCTGGTAACAGTAGGGGAATTCTCCAATATGGATATTGATGCTGGTGAAGAAGAAGAGACTGAAGACACTTCAGAAATAAATTGGGAGAAGAAAATCGCAGGTAATAAAGTGTTTCAATTGAAGGGAAATATTATACCTAGAGGGTTGGTGCCTCTAGAAAGATTATTTTACAAGAATGATGTCCCACTACAGCCAGGAAAAGTGGTAGAAGGAAATCAGGTAGAAGACCTTAATCTTGGTACTGATGCTGACCCCAAAATTGTAAAATTATCCAAGAAGATCCCAAAAGAATATAAAAAGCTATACCAGAAATTATTTTAGTCTTATAAAGATGTGTTTGCATGGTCTTATCAGGACCTAAAAACATTTGACATCAGTATAATGCAGCACAAAATTCCACTAAAGGGAGATGCAAAACCTTATAAGCAGAAGCTCAGACAGATAAATCCCCTGCTGCTTCCATCTATTGAGAAGGAAATTAAGAAGTTGTTAAAGGCCAAAATAATTGTGCCATTGAGGTACTCTAAATGGGTGGCAAACATGGTCCCTGTCCGAAAGAAGAATGGAGAAATAAGGTTGTGTGTTGATTTTCGAAATTTAAATAGAGCATCCTTAAAAGATAATTACCCATTGCCTAAGATGGATCACATCCTGCAGAAAGTGGTTGGAGCTTCTAGGATGTCAATGATGGATGGATTCTCTGGTTATAAGTAGGTGGTTGTAGTTCTACAAGATCAGAAGAAGACTTCTTTCACCACACCATGGGGGACATTTATGTACGCTAGGATGCCTTTTGGGTTGATCAATGCAGGGGCCACTTTTCAGAGGGCCATGGACATTGCTTTTTTGGGGGAGAAAGATGAATTTTTGGTAGTCTACGTCAATGATATCACTGTATTTTCAAAGAATGATACTGAGCACATTGAACATCTGCGTAGAACCTTTGAGAAATGTAGAAGGTATGGTCTCTCTCTAAATCCTCAGAAGTCATTATTTGCATTAGAAGAGGGTAAACGTTTAGGACATATTGTCACTAAAGATGGGGTGAAAATAGATCCTAAGAGGGTAGAGGTTATAAATGGTATTTCTCTTCCCAGAAATAAGAAGGAGGTACAAGTGTTCCTAGGACGCATTAATTTTCTGAGAAGGTTTATTCCTAGCTATGCTGAAATAGTTAGACATATAACTGACATGCTGAAGAAAGATAATGAAGTTAAGTGGTCCCAGGAATCACAAGAGGCCTTTACCAGAATCAAAAATGCTTTTGCAGAAGGCCCTGTGCTAGCTGGACTGGATTATGCTAAACCTTTCATGATATTTTCTTTTTCATCACCTCATACAATAGCAGGAGTTTTATTGCAGAAGAATGAAGAAGGGTACGAACAGCCCGTCACCTTCTTTAGTCAGGTGCTCCGTGATGCAGAATTAAAATATAACATATTAGAAAAGCAAGAATATGCCCTGGTGAAATCCCTTAAAGCACTTCACATGTATATCTTGCAGCCCCATATCACTGCATTTGTGCCTACAGCTGCTGTAAAATATATTCTTATCCAAGGGGATAGTGAAGGAAAGAGGGGGAAGTGGATTGCTAAAATTTAGGAGTATGAGCTATACATCCACCCTACCAAGCTTATCAAAGGACAAGGGCTTTCCAAAATGTTATATGAATCAAACTACCAGGCTCTGGGTATAAACTTGTCCATAATAGCAAGTGAGGAATCTGAGGAGAAAGAAGAGCGATAGGGAATTGGGGTAGCTACTCTGGAAACACATATAAATTACCTCACAAGTCAGTGGTACAAGGAGATAGTAGAATATCTCCTCACACTCAGCTTCGCTCCAAGTTGTGATAAAGCTAAATACAGAATGCTAAGATTGAAATCACATAAGTACATAGTCGCCAATGGTCGGCTATATTGGCGAGATCCCTCAGGCATCCTACTCCTGTGTCTCACAGAGGATGAGGTAGAAAGTATAATGGCTGAATTTCTTGAAGGAATCTATGGGGGAAATTACAGCTAGAGGGCCACTGCTCACAAAATCCTGAAGGCTGGTTTCTATTGGCCCAAGATTTTTGGAGATGTTTTTGCCTCGGTTAGAGCTTGTGAGAAGTGTCAGAAATTTGCTGAAAGACAAAAGCTGGCACCTCTGCCCATGATTCCCGTTCATGTGGACGAACCATTCAGGAAATGGGGAATTGATTTTATAGGTGAAATAAATCCTCCATCAAGTGGTCAACATAAGTGGATTTTAACCGCCATGGATTATTTCACAAAATGGGTGGAAGCCATACCTACGAGGAACACAACAGATACTGTGATAATAAAATTCATGGAGGAAAACATCATATCCATGTTTGGTTTCCCTGCCATAATAGTGACTGATAATGCCCAGGCCTTCAAGTCTGCAAAGTTTGTGAGTCTCTGTTAGCAGTATAAAATCACACTAAGTCACTCTATAGCCTATTATCCATAGGGAAATGCCTTGGCAGAGTCTTCCAATAAAACCCTGGTGAGGGCACTCAAGAAGGCTATCAATGAAAATCAGAAAAACTGGGATTCCCAGTTGAAATTTTCTCTGTGGGACAATAGAATTACCAGCGACAGAGCAACTGGGAAATCCCCATATGAATTAGTATATGGGAGGGCAGCAGTATTCCCTATATAATTAGCCCTACCGGTAGCCCGATTCATGCAAGAAAGTCAAGAAGAGCCTGATGATATGACTAGGAGAATAAATCAGCTGGTGGAATTGGAAGAAACCCGCAACTGGGTAAGTCAAAGGCTGACTGAATATCAGGAGAAGATGAAATACCTTTTTGATCAGCATGCCAAGGACAAGAATTTGCAGATTGGTGATTTAGTGCTCAGGTGGGATATTCAGAGGGCTGAAAAAGGAAAGCATGGAAAATTAGACCCACTCTGGTTCGGTCCTTTCAAAATCATGGAACAGGGAGGTAACAATACTTTCAGGCTGGAAAATTTACAGGAAGACTTGCTTGACACCCCTATAAATGGTTAGTTTCTTAAACCCTACTTCCAATTCTGATTCAGGCATAGATAGCCTGGTGTATTATATTGTATATTAGTTTCCTATTTTCACCTTTGTTTGAATAATGGGGGTGTCGTGATGAATTATGAAAAGAAAAGTAGAAGTGATGAAGAGCAGAGTTCACACAAAAGATCATCAGGTGTTCTGCGAGGTTCTCGACACGCCCAGGGATGAACGTGTCATCCCCAAGTGGAGCCAATGTTGATCATGTCAGCATTCTATTAAATTTTTGACAAGCAATCTCGCTTAAACCTTTCAAACCCCCTCTTTTTTCCCTTGAGAAATTCGTTTTATACTCATCGTTACCTTGTCCCAGCCTCAAAACTGCATAAAAGGGCCAAAATCCCACATTATAATATATTTAAGGCCTAGCACATTTCGGCCCTAGCCCCTGCACCTTTTTCTCCACATGACCGAAAGTTGAAACCGAGCACTAGCCATGAAGGCGCTTATCACATATATATATTGGGTGCAGTATTATCCATCCGATCAACCTACAAAATCAATGGTCCATAATGCACCCGCTCACTGTACAAAACCCGTTGGTTTATATCGCACAGCCTTTCGGAGGCAGGTGGTATTTCTCATTTTGGAGTGATGCCATTCATCGCGTGACACACGTCACTGAGCACTATTTGAAAACCGCCGCTCATCGCGCGTTATACTTTGGCAGAAGATCTGATGCGATATGCATGTGAGCCATCCGATCTAGAGCGGCCCATCTAACGACGATCGCTCCACAAAGTTGCCCGTGAGTTAATACGGGAAACTCCTACCCCTGGCCCACCATTGATCACCCTCTTACGCATTTTGAACTGTTGATCTCGTCTTGATATCGGACGATCTAGATCACCTACCTCCCCACCATCGACATGTGTCTTCCGCCCCGTCACCATTCCACATGTTTGTCGTATTTTTCCTCCGCCCTTATGTATTTCATTCATTAGTCAAATTTCAATATTTTACGTTAAAAACTTTCACCAGTCCATCCTCCATCGTTTCACTGCGTTTCACCACCACCCTTCATTGTCCCACCACCACCCTTCATTGACCCCGCCACATCCACCATCCCCATGCATGGTTTTCCTAACGAGTTTGCGGGTTTTGCAGGATTACAGCAGCGGAAAACTACCATGATTTACAGTCTCTACTACTGTAATAGAGATTACATCAAAGGACCATTTTTCAGAGGCTAGAATTATGGAGAAAGGCCTGGGAAGGTATGTCGACAAGACTTCTATTAAAGAAGCAGGTATAAAATCTGTCAAACCCTCCAGAGTCATTCAAAGCATAGATTGGGTAGATGGAGACATTAATGGAGTAGTAGAGAAATATCAGTGAATGATCGAGGAATTCAATGCTCAGCATTGAAGATATTAAACCTCAATTAAGGGTTTAGAAGGCAGAGGGTACCATTCGCAAAAAATTATACCCTAAAGTTTTCTTTTCAGCACCATTTTCTTTCAGGAAAGGACATAATGTTTATGTGATTTTACTTCTTTGTCGTGGTCCTGAAGAGACTTCTACCGAGTGCATTTATTTCAGAAAGTAGGCAGCAGAGTACATACAGCGCTACAGAGTTAGTCAGCAGTATGGGCGTGCACGTTTCTGCCATCTTGTCTTAATGAGGCAAATTAAATGTTCATCACCTACTCCCTTTTCGAGCTTTCTTTTTCTCCTATAAAGCTCTCGGAAAACAGATGATTTAAGGTTCCAGATTTTATTAGAAAATTATGCAGTAAGAGAATTTTTGTATGCATTTTTGTAAAAACTCTCATATGAATGTACAAAGCCCGTTGGGTCTCAATGACGAGGAGTTCCATGTTTAAAGAGGATTCTGGTCTTTGATTTCTCACAGTGTGTAACTTTCTCTCATTTGTGCTATTTTAATAGATCATTTTATTTCATCCACCTTTCCTGTATCATGTTTCTGGAATGCGAGTGGCTCACTGATTTTTGGTATGGATTTATCCTAGTTGATACCCATGCTCGGATTAGTCAAGCGCTTTAAATATGGCTCAGGCATGATATTCTGTTTCACTATTCATCTCAACCTTATTTATGCTATATTAGTTTCTTTGGGAGGTTATTTTTAAAATGCTATTGTCATGTATGGATTATTAAATTGGTAAGACCATTACATGGTGATATTGTGTATCTGGATATCAGCTCAATGATAACTAGTATTCTCTTAATATTTCATACACTGCAAACACCCTCTGATAATTTATTTCTATGATATATCTTTGAATCGGCCTTCTTTACAGTAAGCGGCCTCTGAATTGTCTGATGCTTTTATATCTGAGTTTTCATGTTGCCTCTGCAGTATTCCTCTTCCTGTGTCAGTTTCTGAAGGTCTTGGTCCCATTCAAATGAATATTTCTTGTTTTCAGGAGATAGCATGAGAGCTTTGTATTGATAACTTCCCCTGTTATACCCTATGTCCTAGGCACTGGTCTTTCACAACTCAAGGCTGTCTCTAGGAATGAAAACAGATGAGGTAGTGGATCTCTTCAGAATACCAACAATGGCTTCAATGATTTTAGATCTTTAAAAATCCTCTTGTTTTCCATTTCCATTAGTTGCATATTTATGAGCATCCAGTTGCAAATTGGGTGTAAAACGTTTGCATTCCTCATGAACAAAAACTTCACAAGCTTGACGTAATGAACATGTAATGAAATTATTTCTTGGAACACCTTCATGTGCCTCCTTAGCTTTGGAGCATTCTCCATCATGTTTTCCATAACCAAGACCTAAATACCTAGGCCTTTCCTCAACAACAATTGGCTCAACTATGCCTTATGCATGTTTGCCTAATCCTTTAACTTCTGATCCCATATTCAAAAATAATTTGACCCTATTCCTCTAGTGTGCCTTTCAAAAGCACCAAAACATTCATTTTGAAAGGAAATAGAATATAAAATTGAATTTCATACCTCATTTTCATGCACATACTTGGATAAGTTTTCATTTGCAATATGGAGCCGAGTTTCCATATCATGCATCTTTTCAAGAAGTACTTCCTTCTCCTCCTTCATGGAGATCAACTACTCTTCAATTATAGTGTTCTCCCTGTTATCTTCAACCAGCTGTTGCACCATATCTCTCATGATATAGAGCTTTGGTAGCATCTCTTGATCAAAGAGTATTGCTAAGGAAGATTGACTAGAGATAGTGCCTGTTGAAGCTACCATCACACTTGTAATGCATAAAAAGCTTCTTTCTTGTGTTTTGAGAGCTGATTCCTCAACCTTGACCTTCTCTTCAGCATACACACATAATCTTTCACATAGTTAAATTCTCCTTACACAATGACAAAACCGATAGCTAATTCTCTAGCTAATCTCAGAAAACCATCTAAGGGATAAAATGAGTCAAAATTTGCTATGATACCAACTTGATCTGAATATGGGAAAAATAGTTTTTTTGTGCTAGATCTCTCATCAGTATTAAATAAATGTGTTTAGGATAGTCTAAAATTAGCCGATTATGTGAGGGTTTATGTGTCAAGTTTTTATGTTTTTTATGAGAAATTCATGAGTTAACTAGCTGTTAAAAACACATGTACAACAAGTAAATTGCAGAGAAATAACACACAATAAAAACATTACTCAGTAACTGATAATAGAGTTCACCCCTCTTGAGCTACATCTCCATGGACCTGCTTCAACTAAGTAGGCCCTGTTTGGATTAATGGTAAATTCTCTGATTACATGCACCTACAGTGTTTCAATGACTTTCCAACCTAATCCATTGGATTCAGAAGACTCAAAAACCTCAAAATAGACTCTTCAAGCTCTGAAAATGGTATTCAAGTGGACTAGGCATGACCCCCTCTCCTGGAGGTCCTAGGCTTCCTTAATCTTCAAATTCAAAAAATCGCTTACAGAAGTGCTCCTCTGCCTATATAACCTACACCATCATGCTCATAGCATCCCAATCATCTAGGATTGACTCTTTTTTACCTAATTTGGTTGAATAATGCCAAAGTTATGGCTTCTACAGTTTTCCCTAGGAAAACTCCTCCAAATCTAGAGAAACTCCAGTTAAAATCGACATAAATGGAGGTGGCGCCGAAAATAGCGGACTCTGCCAAAATTAATCTGCTATTAATGGTCATATTAGTTTAATATAAGTGTGGTTTAAGTGGAGGTTAGGTGCTATAAGGGTGTTTTAATAAATTCGCATTAAAAATGTGATTAGCGCTAATGCATGTGTTTAGGGGTTAATTAAACATGCATTATGGTTAACCTTCATGCATTAGTGTAATCCCTCCATGATGGTCATTGGGGTGGTTCTATGGTGATGTGGCTGGCCCCTACTTACCCCCGCTGGTCAAACTATATCAAAACAAATATAAGTCACAACCGTTAATAATTAAGAACCAAAGCGTAGCTCTATTGGTAACTCTTGCGCGTATCATGCGGGAGGTCACGGGGTCAAGCCTAACCTCTGACCATCCACAACATAAAAAATTTCCCCACTTTTAATATGAAATTCAACCATTGTATAACATTTAAATCTGGCCTTTCAGGGGAACGTGGCAACCTTCGTGCTAGCCACGTGTCAGCTCCCCATTGGCTCTCCACAAACCAATCAGAAATTTCCATGTGCCCAGAAATTTGTGCCAATCACCATTCGACAAGTGTCAATCCCTCATTGACTGAAGGAAAACCCAAAATTTGACCTTTGACCCCCTTTTCTTTCAATTCGTCTATTTGGTCAAGCATACAACAGGCTCTAACTTTCACATACATACTCTGTTTTTGACGAAACGAATTGTGTCAAATTACTAGCGACAAGACCTATCAAATCATTATGATTTGGAGAAATTATGAGCACTTTTAATGTTTAGAGAATATTTTCCCCAATCTAGATTCCTATCAATAATGTATAAGAGGGAGCAATCATGGTGCATGAGATACCCTGACCTTGATTTTTCTAGCCTTCTTTATATCCCTTTTTCATTTTATGAATTTTATTTGATTAACTGATCAAGGCTCAAGGATAAGAGAATAATGTGTAAGGTATGGAAGTTTTCATCCCTTTAGTTCATTTCAAACTAGGGTTTCGGACAATGATGGGTTCCACAATGATAGATGAGGTTTATCTAGGGCCTATGGAACCAGGGTGGTGGCCATGGGCATGGAGTAGATCTCATGAATTGGATTTTCCCCATGTTCTTAATGTTTTTCTCAGCCATATTTTTCATCTTGTGTAAATTTTCCTATTGAATGTGGCCAATTATGATTTTACATTTTATTTTCAATTGCATCAACCTCCGGGGCATCGTTTCAAGCCCAACCCAAGATGTGGGAAAGTGGAAGGGGATGCTAAACCTATATGGACCCAGGTGGGAAGTTTGATGAATGGGGTTATAATAAATGGAATGGGAGTGATATATATGGGTGAGGTAGTGGGACCACACAACCAAAATCGAGGTTTCCCATGTATTACTGCCATAAAACACAAAGGTCAGTAAAGGAGATCCCACGTGACTATGATCCAAGTGTAAAATTCAAAATAGGTATAGGGGACATAAGAACAAACCTAACCCACTCTTTCCACTGAATCCCACCATTAATTGATGCAGGAGCATCAAAGCTAAATTATCATTATTCATTTGTGTAATTTAGGGGGTGAGGTGTTTTAATTATCTTATTAATTATTTTTCTCATTTCAATAAATTAAGATAGAAAATTGTGAGGATTATTGTAAATAAATTAGAGGATATGAGTGGAGTTGAATTAGGTAGATAATCTAGGGATTAGGAATTCCATAAACAGGACTTAGCTGGGTCCAAAAAAAGATGAATCTAATTTAGATTTTAGTTGAGATTTGTGTGGAGGAAATTATGGAGTGGAATAAATTCATATTTATGTATAAATAGGAGGATTGAGTGAGGATGAAAGACAAGTGAGGAAGTGAGGAAGTGAGGAATACAGAGATGGTTTGAGAGCTTTTGTAAGACGGCCGAGAGGCCATCCATTGTAATATTCAGCGAATGATTGAGACTGAAATTTTGTGTTAATATTAATCAGTATTTTTTTTGTATATTTTAAGTTGAATCAAATGTTTTTTTTATGAAGAATTAGATGAGATTATTAATGATTTGGAAGCACACACGAGTTTTTATATGCTACGATCTGTTTAACCTAGTATCTTGGCATCATTTTGGTATCAGAGCCAAGGAGATGAGTTTGTGGATTAGTCGCTCCTACGTTGAGGTTGTTTTATTTGATTGCTTGGTGTGATGCGATTAGGGGTGTGTTTCAATTTTCATAAATTTATAAGTAAGAGTGTGGCACTTAAGAAACATTACAATTATTGTGTTCTGCGTGAAAGCTTTGCTACTTCTCTATTTTGGTGTGAAATATTATACATCTTTGTTGCAGTGGTGTCGATTATGAGAATTATGTATAATGCAATAAGCATGGAAAGGGTGGTAATGTGTTACAATTGAACATATTTGATTGAATGAAAGTTGAGCTCTTATTTCCCTTTAAGGATTGAATAGAGTCAACGTTGGACGTTTGTAGCAATCTAGTGGATACGTGGATCATTTTGTGGAAGCTTTGATGCATTATGAGAAGGTCGTATCAGGTGTTGGACACAGGCATATGGGAATCGATGATGTAAATCCAACATTAATACTCTTATGAATCTGCATTGGGCATATGAGTAGTGGCTGTAAGAGATTAATTATCCTCGCTGCACCACAGAAGCACAATCTAGCCTTTGGTAAGATGGCTCATATGGTAATGTTTCAGCACTACAGAGAAATACGTATGACGTTTTTTCTTCCCTGTCCTGACATTTTTCATTGCTGGCATTGCAATGGTATGGTAATTACATTGATATCAGTGCAGTCACAAAACAAAATTACGACTTGTAGAGCTAGAATTGTATTTTGTTTATTTTGATTTCTGTTGTGGTTTGTGAAGCTGTGGATGCAAACAACTTGTGGTGCTTATTTTCTTAAGAAAATTCCATATTGGTAGTGGGCCTCAATAAATAAACGAACTGGATTACTTTGTTATATATTCAAAAATGATGCTTTAAGGATTGCATTTATTTTTTTGAATGACATTTATATAGTTTAAATTACAAAAAAAAATTCAATTTGTAGAACAGCAATAAAGGTCATTATTATATGGAAAAGAATGGATATGGAAATTAGAGTTGCAGATAGAGTGATGAGAAAATTGATCATTTTGAAGAGTAAATCTAGGCCTTAGTAAAATTGAACATTTTACAATAATAAATTGTAAAGTGGAAATTTGTTGTTCTACATCAATTTTCCAGTCGTATCAATGCACTTCAAAAAAAGGCATGTGTGGGGCTTGTGAAAGAGGTGTGGTTGTTGTGGAATATTCAAGGTATGGATCCAGTTTTTCCATGACACCACCTTCTAGCGTAAGAAAAGGTCACTGGGATTGGTCGAGGTAAAGTTTTTGCAAATATTTCATGTACGTTTTTTTTTTAAGAATGTAGTTTTGGAAGGATATTCCGTTACATTAAAGTTTCATGTTTTCAAAGCCAAGAAATTGAAATTGAAGAGAAACCCAAGAGATTGAGATGAGGGAACTTGGCTGAAGCTAAGAGGGGAGATTGTGTGTACCTTGAAGGTTTACAAACATTGTTTGCTGGGAAAGATTTATGTTACAAAGTTGCTGGGAAGAGATTTATTTGCTGGGGAGAGAATGGACCTTGCACATTCAAAGTAAAGTAAATCAGGAATTCAAATGAAGAGTCTAAATTATTTTGAATTATATATATTATAATTTCTTGATACATTCAATACTAAAGTGTGCATTGGTTGATTTCATCAAATTTTGGTGTGGAGACAAAGTCTCTAGAGGCTTGAATGTATTCCTAAAAGAATACACGAGAGAAGGGTTGGATCATTTCAACCACAAGAAGATTCAAGGTAAGTTCTCATTGAATGAATCAATATTCATTGAGTAGGGGTATTTTAAAATCTGGATGATCAAATTTCCTTGCCATACTCAACAAGTTGATCTTTGTTATGAAAGAGTGAAAATGTTGCAAATGTGGAGGTATAAATGAATGGAAAATGAATGAAAAATGTGCTATCCTGGGTGATATAAAAAGAAAGATGTATTTTGATGTGAGAGGGTTTATTATTCATAGTGTGGATTCTTTGCAGGTTTGGTTAATTCATTTTGGACCAAAGCTTGTGGTTGGAAATGGAAGAATTCTTTTGATTTGTGTTTTAAGATTGTAAACACAATTGCTTGATGTTGTAGAAACTTTGTTTTTACCATCATGTGGAAGCATCTAAGGAGGATTTATTCAGGATGGACACAATGTACAAGTTGTACATTATTCATCAAAGAGGTTGAAAACACGTTCTCTGTACACAGGTAAAGAGATGTTAATTGATGTTGTATGGTGCATGAAAGTGCAGGAAAATGTTTGCACTAAAATAACGAGCTTATGGTATGAATGGCATGCGAGTATTCACAGTGAAAAATACAACACAGAAGAGTGGAATCCAGAGAGTTGCAAATGCAAGGGAAAGGTTTTTTAAATAAATTTAATGGGAGCATAAGGTATGATGAATCAGAAAGGTATTTTTGAATGTTGGAAGTTGAATGGTTTATTTATTTTCACCATAAAATAAATATTTGAAAACTTGGATTGCATTTGAATTTAAAGACTTCAGCATCATGTGAAATGATAATGGGAAACTGATGGTTTTTCATAAGAATCCAATATGAAAGAGAGTGAAGATTTTACATCCTAAAATGTATTAAGGGTGTATGTTTGTTGGAAGATTTTATAACTTGAATTAAGTCAAAATATCCACTATTGTAAAATTATTGAGTCAAGCCTTGAAGTCAAAAAAAAGGTTAGGGTCAAATGAAATTTAGGATAGTTTAAGTTAATATTGAGTATTTTTCATCGAATATGAAAAGTTGATGTAAGTCTGGGTCAAAAAGTATTGAACCAAGTCAAAGGTTTGAATGTAATTGGGTGCATGATCGGTAGAGCCCGACACCCAAAGAATTGGTCATTGTGACACATTAATTACTGCAGTTGTTGTTTGCAGCAAAGTGAAGAAAGAGAATTTCCCAGAGATGATTCCAAGATAGAGAACTAAAAGTGATCAAGCATAGGAAGAGAGCTTGCATTGTTGAATGGAAAGTATGGAGGCTTGCTGAGAAGTGGATTGAACGAAATATACACATGAAAAATTAAGCTCACAAATGAGGAGACAATGATTTTTGATAGTCATTTCAGAAGGTCTGAAGAAAGCCACAACAAAAAGATGAAGGAAAATTCCAAGGTGAATGGCATATGTAAGAATTTTATTGATGAATATTATGAGTGGGAGAAGGCTGAGATAAAAATTCACCTTGAATTTTTGATGGAATTGTTACAAAGAAATGTGAAAGACCAGACACATGGTTGGACTATGAGGAAGAAAGTGAAGTGGTAGAGACTACACGCAAAGAGGGTGTTGGGCCAGAATTGTAATCTACGAATAAATTACACTTCCCTAGACAGGTGCTGGTCTAGAAAAACAGGTGAAAGAATATACGACTATTTCTCCTAACTCAAAATAGATACACAGAAAGGATTGGAGGCTTACTTGTTCAGTCGCTTCCAAATGGCTCCTTCTGTCACTTCCACTACAGTTTCAAATTTGAGCGGTTTTTGAGCTGAATGCTTCCTACAAGAAAGAACACTGAAACAACAGAAGATGCAATAATATATATATCTATTCAAGTTAGTTACACTATACATCAACTAATATCTTACAAAATGAAAAATCAAAGCCAAAACAGATGCATATAGGGAAAAATAAGCATTATTATTTATTGATGATAGAAGGAGATGTTACAACCAAATGATTGATGTGAAGTTACCCTACCAGCAACAATCCAAAGCCTCATCATAGTATAAATCTCTCCAACAGTATCTTCACAAATCAAACTCTCAATTGAAAATTCTTTAGCATTTCTATACTCAAATTCTTCCTTTTCAAACACTTAGATCTGTGTTCAATTTATAGATGAACTGTAGGTTGTTTTGAAATCAATAAATTTCCAAAAATAAGAAAGACATGTTTCCATTCATTTAGATGTCAAATGGACTCTTGGATCCGAAGCTTGACACATGTGAACTCTTCTAGAAGGCAGTGGCCAAGTGGAGTTTCCAGAACAATGAGAATTTCGCTCCCAATGTGACCAATGCATATTTGAATGTCGGGAAGTGCTTTGCAGAGCAGCCTTGCATGGGGTATTTGCATATGAAACGCACTTAGGCCCCTTCGAGCCTGCGTTGGTGAGCTCTCATATGTTATACAATAAGCTTAAAACCATGGAAACCTTTTCTTGATGAAAGTATTGTTTGATTTGTCTTGTTTCTTGTCTTAGATCATATAGCAATTGAAATGATAGGGAATGATAGACACTTGATCATTGGTCCTGGAGATGATGCCCAGATAACCAGGTCATTGGGAATGGTGCCCAAATTGACCTATAACAGAGGGAACAACAAGTAAACATACAATTGCTAGAAGAGCTAAGGAAGCTCGAGAACATGATGAGTGTGAAATTGGGATGTGAAGAACTCAGACAGGTTGAGTTGAAAATGGATGTTTCCATTTGTGGCCTAGGACAGGGTGAAATTATGGGTGAAGATATCAATGAGGAAGATCTCATGAATTATTGGAATAGTTTGGAAGAATCTGAAGATGTGTTGTTGAGAGAAGCAAATGAGGCTATGAAGCCTTGTATTTTTAAATCTCATAGTTTACGTATGTTTGCAGGATGTGCGAAAGATGGTGGACATTCTGGTGATACTGTGACAGAGAAGAATGAAACTCTTGAGGTGAAGTTTGATGGAGAATGCCTTTCAGAGGAGGAAGGTACTAAATTTTTGCAACCAGAAGAAATCATCGATGAATTCTTGTTTGGGGTAAGACAACCAGTTGAAGCTATTATGGAGCAGAAGCATAATGGAAATTCCAAAGAGATATTCCAAGGAGGTAAACAAATGTATTCTTTTAATGAAATTGCTGACAGAATATTGTAGTGTGATGAAACATAAAACAATATAACTCAGGAATATTTCTAGAAGAATAATTAAGCTGGGAATGAAGGTTGTGATGAGGTGCTAGAAAGATTTCACATGGAAATCGAGTTCTTGGAACGCTGGCTTAAGGAACCTGAGGGAGAAATGAAGCCTGCAGAATCTGATCCAAAAGAGGTTGCAGTTACTATGCATGATAGAGATGAAATGTTTTTAACATTTATAGAGTTGAATGAATGTTATAACTTTTCAGATAATAATGTAACTATAGGTACAGAAAACGACATTAACATATATGATGTCAAAATCAGAGAAATTGAGAAAAAATTATTTGGATTTGACATGAAATATTAGGAGCAGCAAGAAAATTATGTCCGTAGAGACATAAAGGAGACAAAAATATTAAACCATCAGGATAAAGATGAAAGCAGCCAACAATTCAAAACAAGATCTACTGAAATCTAGAAAGTCGATGATGGGATATTGGTGCTTGAAGCATCAAAAGAGACC
The DNA here is from genome assembly GCA_034641835.2 of Pinus albicaulis. Classification (NCBI taxonomy): domain Eukaryota; kingdom Viridiplantae; phylum Streptophyta; class Pinopsida; order Pinales; family Pinaceae; genus Pinus; species Pinus albicaulis. The sequence continues at coordinate 1,559,373,428 of CM076579.1, forward strand.
GAAAGGTCTTATCTTTTTAAAACTAAGAGTTTGTTGATGAATGTAGGTACAACACCAGATGAGAATTTTTTTGCTATAAAAGAAATCAAAGACTATAGTTGTATTCAAGAAGGAGTTCTTGATTATTTTTCATTGTAGAAAGTTGAGTGTTCAGCTTAGTTGGAGATGAAAGAATTTGACAAAGAGGAATTACTCCAAGGAATTGGTGGAAGAAATTGTTGTAAAGGTTGATGGAATCCGATCGACAGAGTGAGTAATGAGTTACCAAATCGAGTTGATACTTTGAAGGACCAGCGACAGAACAAATTTTGGAATCCTGGAGGGAGAAAGTCATCAGGACTTGTGGCAATTGCATTATTACAGAAAAGTGACGGACCTCATAAACATGAGTCTATGGAAACTTCTCTACATGGGGAGTCTGATGCAAGAGCATCAAAGCTAAATTTTCATTATTCATTTTTGTAATTTAGTGGGTGACGTGTTTTAATTATTTTATTAATTATTTTTCTCATTTTAATAAATTAAGAGAGAAATTTGTAAGTGAGGATTATTGTAAATAAATTAAAGGATATGAGTGGAGTTGAATTAGGTAGATAATTGAGGGATTAGGAATTCCATAAATGGGACTTAGTTGGGTCCAAAAAAAAATGAATATAATTTATATTTTAGTTGAGATTTGTGTGGAGGAAATTATGGAGTGGAATAACTTCATATTTATGTATAAATAGGAGGACTGAGTGAGGATGAAATAAAAGTGAGGAAGTGAGGACTACAAAGATGGTTTGAGAGCTTTTGTAAGAGGGCCGAGAGCCGAGAGGCCATCCATTGTAATATTCGACCAATGATTCAGACTGAAATTTTGTGTTAATATCAATCAGTATTTTATTTTTATAGCTTCCTTTCTGTTATGTATATTTGAAGCTGAATCAAATGTTTTTTTAATGAAGAATTAGATGAGATTATTAATGCTTTGGAAGCACACACAAGTTTTTATATGCTAGGATCTATTTAACCCAGTATCCTGGCATCATTAATTCATACCCAAAAGTGTCCATGATAATCAAACTACAATACTCAATTACCAAATGTAAAGGTATGTCGTTTGGTTAAAGAGGCCCACCTTAAAACATATGATCATGATATATGGGTGAGGGACCACATGGCTGGCTTAGGTGGTAGAGAAATGGCATGATGAGATAGTTGGTGGCTTTAATGGGTTGCTGGCTGTCGACAAAGGACCATCTTGGATAAAATTTTCTCATAGTGATATCACCCACAAAATGGTGGGTAACAAGGTCGACATAATTACCTTTTAAAATATATAAAGAAACCTAAAGGTAAAAAAAAAAAAACCTATAAGTGTTAGAAATCAAATAACAAAGCAGTGCAATACACAAAATCATAAGACAAAAGAGAGACACAGATATAGATGGTTCACCCAAACTAGGTTATGTCCTCCGAGAAATAACCAATCCTTTTGTTGGGGCCCCAAAGTCACATTATGTGATGTTATAGTGTAGAGCCTGTGAACATCTAAGTTTGATCTAACTTGTTGCTATTGATTTTTATTTTCGTATGAAATTATGTGTATGAAATAATATGTGTTTCTTCAACCTTTCTAAATATATCTTTGTATTATTTAGGTTTGAATGTTCATGTGTATTCATTCTTGGCTTCTGTTGGATACCTAATCTAATAAGGGTTTGTATTGTGGAATGTGAAGAGTCATTGGAGTCCAAGAGACCTTGGAAGATGAATCCAACAACCATGGAAATTGTATAAATATATATTATTGTGAATATTAAATGAAATTCAATGTTTTATATTTCATATCTTGTTTATTCCATGTGTGCTTTTAACATGATATCAGAGTAGGCATATTTTGGCCCTACTCCAATTTGATCCATTGGTTTTGTGGCCTCTCCATCCATGATAGTTCTTCTATCATTCATACATCTGATGAATGTCCCATTAGCTAAATTCTTGTTCTGTTCTCTACCAGCTTTGTCATAATAAATCCTCTTTCCTATGTTTTTTTGCGAGAATTTGTAGCATTGATTTTTGCATGTGTTGGCTCATAATCATCCTTTTGAGATGAACCTTATCATGTGCCTTAATTTTCGAACGTTGTTTGATCCTCGACGTTGAATAAAATGTTTGCAAGTGTTCATTTGGTGTTATGGTGATGGACTTAATCTGCTAAATGGTGTGTTTTAATCAAATCAGTGAAATATCATATTTGCATGCAGATGCAGAAATTTAGTCTGCACTTCACAAGCCCATTACAAACCTTGGGAAGATATTTTCAACAAAAGAATATAGTAGGTATTCGATATGAAAATAATGTGTCCTTTCATATTTTGAAATATTCCAAGCCCATCATGTTTCGTAGGGTTTTATTTATTTAGGAAAAATCTTCACCTACTCTTCCACAAAAACCAAAAGTTGTCAAATGACAACAATGTTAAATACTTGTCCATGTGGGAGATCATTGTTTTGAGCTTCACCCATGTAAGCATGTTGTTAGCACACACAATCTTCAAAAAAATGAATTAGATACAAACCTCCTACAAGAACAAAGATTCACCTTGGATTGATAACTTCTTGGCAATTGGCTTTTGTTACATCCCTATAATACTAGGGTATCCACTTATTGTTGTTATTTTAGCCCCCTTATTGTTATTGTTGTACCCTTGTAACCCCCATATTGTTATTATTGTGCCCATACATTATTATTGTTAGGTCGGCTAGGATTATATTGTGACCCCATGAACTCCTATATATAGAAAGGAGGTTTTGTTATTTGTATCATCCAAGAATTGTTCATTTATGTAATGTATTGGAGGTTTCCCCCTCGAAGTGGCTGCTTTCTAAGGCATTGATCTCTATTTTCTTCTATTTTTGGAGCTAGTTTCATAAAATTTGGTATCAGAGCTTTGGATTCTAGGGTTTCACTACTCCAAATAGGTCATTGTGGCATTTTTGCTATAACTTCTTTTCTACGAAGGTTCAGAAGATGAAATTTTTACAGAACGAAGTCGAAATTCTGAGGACATTGTGTAAAAATTTCAGATCTTAGTTCACATTATTTTTGGAGATATGATCTGTGGAGGTTAGTTTTTTTTTAGGCTCCCGAATTTCACCTAAAACAGGTCATCATGGAATTTGCGCTATGAATACTTTTCTATGAAGGTTCAGAAGCTGAAATTTTTAAAAACAGAAGCTGAAATATTGAGGAACTTCTTGTAAAACTTTTAGATCTTGGTTCACAGTAATTTCAAAGATATCATCTGTGGAAGTTAGGGATTTTTCAAGCTTCCAAATTTCATCTCAAACAGGTGACTGTGGGAAAATCAACATAACTCTCTCTCTGAGCGTCTAATTGAAATTTTTGTAAAAAGTGGCCGCAAGTACACGGACTATAATGTCCTTTGTATCAATTTGAGAGCCGAAGGAGGAAACAGTGACACGTGGCACACCATACAAGTTTTCTCTACTGAACTAGTACACAATTAGGTCATTGCAGGAGATTGGACATAAATTTTCCTTAAAAATCCAAATCAGGTTAGACCTATGGCATTCGAAAAAAGATTCAGAGGGCTACTATAGAACCAAATTTTAGATATTTAAGATCTGTAATAATAGAGATAATTCAATTTCAATATCGAGCTCCTCAAAAGCAAGAAAAAGGTGTGTATTTCTTAAACAAGTTTGCATAACATTTTTTTGAAAAATCAGTTTGATGTGATTCCAAGCGCATATTGAAGCATAGATATCAGTATTTAGTTATATAATTCCTCCCAAAAATAATTCCACACCCTTTAAGCCTTCAAAAATCTATACTATGACACATGAAGAGGAAGAATTGCAGTATGAGATATCAAAATTATGGTACCAAGTGTAACAAATTTTGATCTTACAAAGAGCAATCAAGGATGACATAGATGGTGTAAAAGAAAAAAAGGAGGCTAAGTTGGATGTTTTGAAGGATCAAATGAAAGCTAATATGGATGATAAAATAGTGGAAGATCACATTGAGCATCAACAACAAGTTCTCCAACTCTCAAAGGATAACCTAACTTGAGTGCAGAATCGAATGAAACAACAAGAAGATCAACATCGTAGCAAAAGAAGTTCTGAAGCAGTCACAGAAATAAGAACTTGAAAACTACCAAATCGATCAATTTCAGAGTATCTCAACAAGTGGAATAACTTACCCATTTAAGATTCCACATGGGAGGATGAGAATTTTATACATATGCATCCAGAAATATTCAAGCATTGAGGGAAACACATGTTTGAAGGAGAGGGGCATGTTAAGTCCCTATAATACTAGTATATCCCCAAATTGTTGTTAGTGTAGCTCCCTTATTGTTATTGTTGTACCCCTTATTGTAACCCCCATATTGTTATTATTGTGCCCTTACATTATTATTTTTAGCTCGGCTAGGATTATATTATGGGCCCAGGGACTCCTATATATAGAAAGGAGGTTTTGTCATTTGTAACATCCAAGAATTGTTCATTTATGTAATGTATTGGAGGTTTCCCCCTTGAAGTGGCTGATTTCTAAGGCGTTCATCTCTCTTTTCTTCTCTTTTTGTAGCTAGTTTCATAATAGCTTCAATAGCTAAGAATATATTTCACTCATATCATAAAATTTGTTCTCAAGTGTTGAAATATATTGCAGTTGATTTTTACTTTATATTCTCACCTTGTATTTGATAGGGGGGGAATTCAAGGTCACATACAAGCTTCAAAGATAAATTAAGTGAACCCGAGCCACAACTTGTTTCTTGGGCCTACAACTAGATAAAACCATACCCAAATTTATAGTTGTAGCGAGAGAAAATCCCTTGAGAATTCCTTTGGTTGGTGCCTTTCCTTAAACCACCATAGGTTGACACCTCCATTTTCAGGTTCAGATTCTCCCTTTTTCAGCAGGTTGAGGCCTCCCTTTTCCAATTTGATGATCTCTCTTTTCAATATATTAGGGACATTTCCTCTAGCAAAAGACTAACAACTTCTTTGTAGATTTGGAATTGTTATAAGAAGTAGACTAACCATTCTAGGTTGAAACCCCAATGGTCTCCCTTTCTAGCAAAATACTTCATCTAGCATAATACTTCAAATTCTTGCTAGATTTGGAAGAGTTCAATGAACTGCACTAATCATTCTAGTGTTGGCGGTCATCTTTAAATAACCATTGGTTGAGACCTCAAGTTCTCCTACCTTATACCTTAATTTTCTGAGAGCAAATTCAACTGTTTTTTATTCCTTTTGTATTAAAACTCTCTTATTGGAATCATATATACCCCTTCATATTAATGAAGGGAATATTAGACACCTAATCCATTAAGGGTTGGTGTGGAAAAATGTGAAGAGTATTGGAGTCCAAGGGACCTTGGAATATGAATCCAACGGTAATGAAATATGTATAAATATATATCATTGTGAATAATAAATGAAATTCAACTTTTTATATTTCATATCTTTCCTATTCCATGAGTGTGTTTAATAGTTTCAAGCTTCAACAAGAAAAATAAAAATGATGAAAAATTTGCAGCAAATTAAATTAGAGATTAGCACTATTTTGTTGTGAATGTTGTTTTGATAAATGATTGTGTGAATTTTTCCCTAAATTTTTCTAATATTCTCTATGTTTATTTCCTATTTAAGTTTCATGCACTCTATTCTCCCCATACGTGTTGTAAAAAAAGGAAGCATGAAGAAACATTTTCAACCATTCAAATCAAATTCTCAGTATCTGTTAGTGCATAATTGTTTCTGCTATAAATGCAGTGAAATTACTCATAATTTAGTTGATATGTATTTCACATTTCTAAAATCTGAATATCTCATACATTATAGCATTCACCATAGGTCTTCACAAGAAAGTGAAAATTACAATGAGTAAACTCCATTCAAATCAAATCTAAGTTTCTATTTTTTTTTTAAATTTAAATTTCTTCTCAGAATCCACGTAAGCGAAATTTTTAACAATTAAAAATATTTTGATGGACAATATTTCCACTATTTTTCAAATATAACATCCATGAGATTTGTTTTTGACTTGAAGAAAGAAAAACAATTTAAAGAAGGGGGAAAAAAGAGAAAAAACCTTAACTAACTAAAATGAGCAATTATGAATTCATTTCAACCTGTTAAAATCATATGGGAAACTGAGTAATTATGAATTTAACTACAAGAAAACATATTATTTTGAAATTTTAAATTTCATTTAAACCCCATGTAAAATCAAATCAAAATAGCCAAGACACTTTTCAAAATTTTGGATAAACAAGAATTAAAGTAAATAATCATACTCATATCAAATGAGGTTTACAACATAATTTTCCATACAAAAATCCTTTCAATTGTATTAATATGGTGCAAAACTAAAAATACAAATATGGGTTCTTATAATTACATGATAAAGAAGAAATGAATCCCAAAATACAGTTCATAATCCTTGCTTAGATAACTTCAAAAGTCCCAACAAATTCTGGAAAAAAATTGACAGAGTTTCAACTACACCAGAAAAATTTCCCCCTTCATTACATCAAAATCAGACCTATATGTAGGAACTCAATACTCAAGACCTTAGCCCTAAACCACTAGTGGTATTTAGAAACCACTAGGAATATTTCACAAAATTGACAATTGTCTTGTAACTAACTTATTCCAGAAGTTTTTTTTTTTAAATTGCCAGCTATAGGGTGGGCCCTTTTGATTTGGATGAAATGGAATCTCTCTCTCTCTCTCTCTCTCTCTCTCTCTCTCTCTCTCTCTCTCTCTCTCTCTCTCTCTCTCTCTCGTTTGCATGCTAATTATTCTTCTCTCTCTTTTTACGACACTAAATTAGCTAGTCTACTGATGGTGCTGGCCTTAGTTGTGCTGATGTCAGTGTCGATGGTAAGGTCACGCCTAACGTTGCGGTGGATGTCTTGAACTATAACCTACATTTTTATAGAGAAACTTATATAATTGGTACAATTTTGCTCTGAATATCCAAATTATGTAGGTCCAACATACCTCTCCATTCCTTTCCCAATAGGATGTCACACTCATGTGCACAAAAAAGTGCACCTTCCATGGTTTTGATCACTTCATAGTCCAATTTACCTAGCTCTTTTAAGATGTTCTTTAACATGAAAAAAATTTCAAAATAATCCTCATATAAATTTACAATTTCTTTCCCATGCAGTGGATGATCTTCCTCTCTGAAACCTTTTTTATCTTGTTTAATATCATTTAGGATATTCATGAGTAATTCCTTACAATATACATCTCCATTCCCATCAAATAATAATGAGAATTTCCTCTCGGATAATTTTTCACACTTATTTTTAAAACCATCTACCTTCTTTTCCACCAATGTCACCAACTTTATTTTTTATTTTCACTTGGTTTCCCATTGCTACCCATGCAGATCTATCAATCATAACCTTGGAAACCTTCTTCTTCGGCATGTGATTTAGGAAATCAATAGTAAATCAAAATTTAGTGGAAGAGTCACCAATAACATTATTGATGGAAATAATTTACCTGGAGTCCCTTCTAATGGTTTATATCTTTTCTAGGGACAATTCAATGTCACCCCAATGTGTTTCTACCACCTTCATTATATTATACCAGTTGATTCTTTTAGCAACCTTGAAAGAATATTTTCTCATATGTTTCCTCCTTAGGACATCTAACTCAGCATCAATTTTCTCATTGTATTCCTATTCTTGGTACATTTCCATCTTGGTGCTCTAAAGCTCTTGTTCATTTTCTTTCATTTCTCACTCTCAACGTGAGAGAAGAGCTTGCAAATTATTTGCATCTTCTGACATTGTCAGGGATTCCACCTACCCAATCAATACATCAACAGACTCTTGAGACCCAAGAGTCTCATATATTTTGTCCTTCATTCCTTGCACCTTTGCTTCCTGCAGAAAATATTGTTCCCTATATTATTTACTCATTCTAAGTGCCTCATGCAAATTAGTCTTCAAATCTTCGCTCTCTTTTTCTACTACAATGAACTTGATTATTTGCACAAGATGTGCATCTGGAATGTTGAGTTATTTTTTCATTTAGGTTGCATCCCTTTGTTTTTCCTCCAATAGGACCTTATTTGGCTTCTAATCCTTAGGGAATGTAGCCAGGTGTATTATTTTTTCCTTTGGTGTTTTTATCTTTATCTTCCTAGTCATGCATACCATGCTCTTATATTTCAATTCATTACTTCCCTTGGTATGTAGATTTGTCTATGCGCCATGTGGGTCACTTGCATGTTTAAATCCATGGTATCATTATATGGAATATGATCCAAAAGTAAGGAAAGTTGATACACCTGATAGCTAGACATAGAACTAGCTATCTCCACCTTGGACTGCAACACTGCTAGCTTAAAAATGATATTTTCAAAATCCAATTCACTCTTAAGATGCATTGGAGGAAGTGGTTAATTCTATGTTATTTTGATGTATCCTCTCCTCTCCTTATAGAATTTTTTAGTTATTTCCTGGAACTTCTCTACTACCAACACATGTCGAGGCTTGGGCACCTTGCCTGACTTCATTTCTTTAGATCCTCACATGGAAGAGGGTAAGGTTTCCATGGTAAATGTTAGTTTTGAAACAATTTCTAGTTGAATATTTTGCATCACTAATTAATGTGATTCTATTTCGTCATCATCCTCCTCATCATCATTATCTCTTGTTTCTTTAACTATTTTTGCTTTCTTGGAGCTAGGATTCTCTCCTTCATCAACCTCCATAGGTTCTGAAGTGCCTCTTTTCCTTCCATAAAGATGAGAAAAGTCCGACTTGGTTGGATGCATAGTTTCCTTGACTTATTCCTAAGTAGACTTGTTGGTACAATCTTCTACTATGGGATTCAGATCGTGCTTCTGATTTTTTCGATCCTTATCTTTCCTCATTTCAAATATGATATTATGAGGATAATATTTCTGGGATCTAGCTTTTAGGGAATCAAAAACTTCAAATATCTTCTCTACAAGTTCTATAACATTGTTTTAATTAACAAAAAATGGTCCCACCTCATCAGGAAGGAGGAAAGTAACCGCCACTTTGTTGAGAGTGAAATGTACATTGTCACCGCCATATCCCTGTTTGATGTACTCCAATGAAAAAATGTGAGGAGTAAAAAATGTTGGAAGTTGGTATGGTTGGCCTTCAAACCCATATATTATTATGGATATATACTCCTTGAAAGGCTACCATTCATCAACTCTAGTGTCTAGGGTAAACTGCATCTTCTCCAAAAATTAAAGGAGGGACTCTAGGAAATGATTGATCATGTAGAAGAGTGTACATAACTGACATAAAATAGGAAATACAAGTAAAGAGACCTGGTTATTTTTGGGATTTCTAACCATTGGTAGCCACCCATAAACCAACAACAAAGAACTATATTCATCTACCATTTTTGGATTTAGCTTCTCTAGGTAAGAATATTGTTGATAGATGAATAGGTGGACTACATAGGCTCAGTAGCAGAAGGATTTTTCTTCTCCAAAAAATATCATTTGAGAGTGGATTTCATTCGACATAAATTGTGGGAAATTGCAACTTGGTACAAATCTTGGTGGTTGGGTGACACAATGAGGATAATATACCTAGAATTGTCTTAGTTATATAAATGTATGTGTCAAGGCTAAGCACTTGAGAAACCATGCAAAAGATAGCTTTGGCATAGAATTAAATTATGTGATGTGATAAGGAGGATGACTAGGGGGTAACCACTTCTTCTTCGAAAAATTTGGTAACCATTTGATTTTGTTCCTCTTATGAAATATTGTTCCATTTTTCTTCAATTATTTCCTTATACAACTTTTGAAACTATTCCCTATTAGAAATTGAAAGCATGTTTGAAATAGTGTCTAGGGTGGTTTTAATTATTTTCTTACCTTCCTAGGATGATACAAATACCCTTTTATCTGTGAAGTACCTTCTTACACACCAGGTTACCATCTTCAAAAAGTGGAACACTTGCGGGACAAAGATGAAGGCCAAATTTGATGCATATAGATTATTATGGTCCCATATTACATTCTTGGTGCTATGAACTATTTGAATAGCTACATTCATATCATAATTATTTTTGATCCAGTCCCGAACATCTACATATCCATCATAAAAATATGGTTTTTGGATCTTTTCTTTCATCTGGACATCAATATAACTCTTCGAAGATGAAGAGGCCATTGGGAAAGGGTAGCTTGTTCAGAATAGATAGCTAAATAAGGAGTAAAAGAAAAAATGAAACTTATCATAGGATTAATCCAAGAAATGACGATGTGCCATGTGTGGAAAAGGGGTTGGTTAGCAGAGTGGGGTATAATCGTTTGAAATTTAAATTATGAAGTTGACTAGGGTGCATGAGACGGTCACATTTGTGGTTTCTTGAGAAAATTGGTTTGTAATTCAACAAGATCGAAGGTAAATTGAATTTATGTGATCACTTATAAGGTGAATTTGACAAACTCAGGGGCTTTGTTTTCCAAAATGAATAATTTTGCTTATGGGACACATGTTTCTTCTCTGGGAAGGCATAAGGTTTGATTTTTAGAGCTCAATTTATGAAATTTTAGTGCGAGGATGATTGCTAGAGGTTGAATTCATGAGGAGGAGGTGAAATGGTGGTCAAGGTTCAAAAATTTGTGCCTAGAATGCAGCAAATTAAGTGATAAAGCTCTACGAATGTACATGAGCTGAGATTTTTAGAATGCACTATATAAAATGAAAATAAATGGGTCTGTTAGCCTTTTATAAAAATAAAAATTCTTTGACACATGGCAAGGATGTATTTGGAGAATTTTTTGGATGACGTCATGCTCACATCATAATGACGTTAGCATGACGTGGGCCACACCACAAGAAGGTTTTACGTGGTAGGGTGTTGGCATGGTAGAGGTTCGTGGTAGAGCTACATGTATGGTGAGATGGGTTGTACATGGTAGGCATGCATGGTATGGTGGCACTGACGTCGGATGGCACGTAGGAAGCCTACGTGGAATGCCACGTGGCTCCCCTACGTATCATTTCAAAATGCACTAGCGAAATATTTTGAGCAATGAAAGGGGTGTAAGAGGGATCCACATGGCCCTATCCACACCCGTCCACCAGGTTATCGATCATGTAGCTTCGTGGTGTGAATATGCGTGGGTCGTCAGAGGACCTTACACACCCATTGTCCCTGTTCGGCGGTGCCCATCGTCTCTGGTTTCAACATTTCTCGTGCCCTCATTTTCATGTGCTTATGTCATAACATCATGCTATAATTCTACCAATGACCCCTGTCGGGCAAGGAATTTTCACTTTGGCATGCTTTACATTAGGATATAAAACCTCCCGCTTTCAACATCTTAACCTTGAAATTGTTGCTTTGGCCCTCAGGAGTCTTGGAAATGTTTTTGGACAGGTGATATTGTTTGGTGCTAACATTAGCTCCATGGCGGACAAACGGGTCCTTATAGTGCCTTTATTCATTGGGCTATTAAGTCTTATTTGTAATAACTTATTTCCCTTGTAATTTTATTGAAAACTGAAAAATTACAATACTCAAAGATAATATTTCTCTTTTTTTTATTACAACATAATTGAGAAGTACTTATGCGAATAATTTCTTCAATAACCTTCCATTTCCAAGATTCCCAAGGAAATATATATCAAGGGTTTCTACGTGATAGATTTTGTTGTCTAGAACTTCTTTTACCCCTAACGGACTAACCGAAAGATTTTCAATTTTCCTATGCTTTCCTTTATCAGGTCAGATTGAGTCCCATTTAATTACTAAATCCCCATATTGCAGATCTTGTTCCTTTTCTCTTTTTTCAAAGACACTTTTTTCTTTTTCATGATAGGCCTCAACCTTACTCAGAGACTTCTTCTCATATTTTTTGGACTTCTATCATCTGATATATTCTTTTTTGCATCAAGACAGTGTCTAAATCCTCTCTTTTTAATAGTTTCATCACTGCCAGGGTAAGCTTCATGCGAAATATGATGTTTGTACCATATACTAGTTGGTAAGGAGAGGTTTCAATAACTCTTTTAGTATGGATTCTATCTAATGAGAGTACATACTTGATATTTGCATCCCAATTTTTCTTGTTTCTCTTCAACATCCTTTTGATGATTCTTATGAGATTCTTATTTGATGATTCTTCCAATCCATTCCCTTGGCGATAATATGTTCTATAATTTACTAGTTATATAATGTAATATTGGTAAAATTGGATCATTATGGAAGATTTGAAAGCTTGGGAATTATTTGTGATCAACCTTATAGAACGTCCAAATCTAGAGAGAATGTGGTCTTCAAAGAAAGTCATAATAACCTTCTCATCAACCTTCCGGGTTAGAATAGCTTCCAACCACTTAGTGAAATAATCAGTGACGTTGATAATGATCCTATGTTAACCACTTGAATTAGGTTGTATCTCCTCGGTGACGTATAATCCCCATTGCTGATATGGATCTTGAAATTTGATAGGCTTCAATTGTAGAGATTTAAGATTTTGTTTGCCTACAATAATATAACATTCTGGACAAGATCTAATAGTAGAATTTGTGTCCTTGAAAAGAGAAGGCTAGTAGTATCCATCTCTCAAAATATTTTATGCCATGACCTTCTATGCTTGATGTCCTCTTCATACTCCATGGAGGAATTCTAAATGATCCCATGTGTTTGACCTTCAATGATGCAAGTTAGAAGGATGATAGCAAGATATTTCCAATATAAGACTATCTATAATGAAATAATTGATCACTCTTGAGTTTAAATACATGAATTTGACTTTGGGAATTTTTTGGAGGTTACTGTAAATTTTGCAAGAAGAAAATTATGTCTTGATGCCATGTAGAATTATGAAATTTTGAAAGGTCTTTCAGGAAGGGTTCTTTTACATTCCTTCCTATCGAAACAAGAGGATCTTGTGGATTCTCTCTTCTATTATGAAGAGTTTCTTTTCGATTCTCTTCGTCCGAATAAGGATATTTTTTTTTAATATGAATATGTTGTAGATTCCTTCGTTAGTACACATCTCTAGTTGTGTATGATTTGACTCAGTGAGAAACTTAGCTAACCCTTTGACTTTTATGAGCTTTGTGGGATTTATTTCCATATCATATTCTTGGATCTTTTCCATCCATTTCCCTCATCTTCCATCACTATCGGGTTGTGTTAAAATTTCCTTCACTAATATCGAAGACACATACACTATCACTTTGGAATTCAACACATATTCTTCAAAATCCTTAAATTATTTCAGCATAACATATTCCTGTTTTTCTGGAATGTTGCATTTTTGGCTCTACATATCTTAATGCATGGTTGAATATGCTATGGGATGCTCCTACCCTTCCTCATTCTATTATAATAGTACTTCCACAATTGTATGCTTATATGCACAAAAGAAAACATGGAAATCCTTTGAAAAATATGGACTCACCAGCACTGGGGCGTCCATAATGGCTTTATTGATCTGTTAAAAATATGTGCTAGCCTTAGGTTTCAATATTAAATCATTGTTATTTTTTAGCATACCTATTTTGTAATTGAGTTCTACAAAATTTGCAATGAATCTACGTAAAAGGCTGATATTCCCCAAGGGCGACTAGACTTCGTTCTTATTTCAGGGTAAAACAATATTTGATATAGCTTCCACCCTTTATGGATCTATTTTTAAACCATATATAGAGGCTACATGTCCCAATAATTTCCCTTCTTGAAAATTTAAAAATGATTTCTTCGGGTTCAAGGAAAGGCCAAAATTTTTGCACTTCAAAAATGATTGCCTCAAGTGGTACATGTGTTCATACGATTTAGAGAATAAATTTATCTCATAAAAATAGATAACTATGAATATGTCTATTTCTCCCATGGAAAATATATCCATATCTCTCTTAAACATTTCTCCAATATTCATCAATCTAAAGGGGATTTTTTCATATATGAATCTACCCCATGGTGTTGTGAATGCAATCTTCTCTTTATCTATTGGATGCATAGCTATTTTATTGTAGCCTGAGAAACAATCCAACAATGATATTATTGATGCTCCTATCACCTTTTGTAACAAACGATCCATATTTTTGAGTGGATAGTTGTCCTTTAATGAGCATATGTTAAAAATTTGAAAATCCATGCATAACCTGATATCACCATTCTTCTCTCTGATAGACACCAGATTTGCTACTCATTCATAATATATTAGTGGTACAATAATTTTCCCATCCAGCAAATTCTTGATTTCCTTCTCTATTATTGGGAGAAAAATAGGATTAAATATTTTGAGTTTGTTTACAAAAGGATTAGAATTATCTTTCAAAGGTATTCTATGTTTTATTATAGATGTATCATATGTTTTGGAATCTTCATAACTCCATGAAAAAAACAACTTTAAATCACTTAAATAACTCAACGTACATTTTTTTGCATGTAGATTCCAAATATTTGGTGAGCTTTAACATTTTTAGGCTTTCTTCGGTGCCCATATTGTGTTCCTCAACATTATTGGCTATTGGCTGAAAAATGGGCTTGGTGGACACATCATTATTATCAAATATTTTCTCCAGTGGGATAAGTCCTTTTGGAAATAAGTCTTTCTTTACCTATATCACGTCATGACCACTAATTTGGTTTAGAAAAATGATATTGTCTTCTTGAAATTCAATTTCCTATTGATATAATTTAGTGTTTTGATCCCCATAATATATGTTGATGGCTAAAACTTCACCCACTAGTTTTAGAAACTTCCTTAGTTGTTCATCATCCTTAAAGACTTACTATTACTAGATATTATTTTGGATAGATAGTTTGTATCTCATATCCACCTCATATTTCAATTTCACCTTAGGATCTGGCTTGAAAGTACTCGTCATTGTTTCCAATGCATATGCCTATTAGTTTTCCCTATGCACAACTGTGATGTTAAATGCATCATAGTAATTTTCAGCAATATACCATACCATGTTTCTATACGATCTCATTCAAGGGTGTTTGGCAATGTAAATGTTTCTTATTTGGTGTACTAAATTTTTTAGAGTCACCAAAGACTGTGATATTCCTAACTCTCATATTCCTTACTATTTCCTACCTAGAATCAATGCCTAATATTCACCAACATTTTTTGTGGCATCGAACTCCAATTTAAGTGAAACGGGGATTTTTGACCAAAAGGAGGTACTAAAATAACTCCTACCCATGTTCCTTGTTTCGATCATGCTCCATCAAAGAAAAATTTCCAAAATGAATCCAATTCATGTTGTTGTTCAATATTAGCAAGTGGTAAATTGGATTTTGTATTGGCTTCGATATTGATGGATAGGTTATAACAACCCATAGACTCTTCTATGACATACACTCATAGTTTTTTGGATTTCTTAGCATCACTCACAACATATAAGATTTTATCCTCCTTATATAATATCCACTCTTGACCCCTAGATACAAGTATGGGAATATGATAAATCCATTTGCAGGGTTCCACCTAATTTTTTGACCCAAGACCTGGAAAATAACATGCCATAGGTAGCTAGAATATGACACCACTATGTCCATAACTAGACTATTATTAGGTATTTTGGTGAGAGAGACCACTAAATATTTAATAATATTGAGTAAATGTACCATTCTAGAGTCAAATGGGTAAAGATCATAATATGCTTTTTTTATGTCCAATTATAGGTCTACCATGACTGACTTAGGCATGAGATTATGGGATGCTCCCAAAACTAACATAAAATTGTGTAGGAATTTTGTATGAATGTTAATACTAATGTAAAAATGAGGGCTATCATCATCTTTATCTTCCACATGTGATCCACATTCTACATTAAGACAATATTCTTGAATGTTCAAAGTGTCATTATGAGAAAATAATTCACCAGGGCTTATGAGCTTTCAAATTGAGGTTGATATATTGGGTTCTTACCAAATTCTAATATTGGTTCCAGAAAATTTATCTTGTTCAGTTCATGTTCGAGGTTAAACAATGGGGTTTTGTTTCTTTCAATTTCCTTGATCGTCTGAACTAGCGATTGAGATGAAATGTGATGTTATGGTTTATTAGCTTCATGAGTTGATTTTGGATTTTGATCCTAAATGATCTTCCCCTTCCTATGTGAAGGCCCTTGTGCTTTCTTCAGGTTTTCGGTGGGGGGTTTATTTTTGTCAAGAAATGGCTACAAATTAGGTAAATTTATTAGGTTTTTAGCTTAATGACTTACCCCTACTGATATGCTTTGTTTTAGACCTAATTCATAGTTTCTCCTAAGTTCTACCATTGCCATTTCAATTATTCTTTGATATTGGGAAGGTGGGATTTTATACTCCTATGATGGATGATAAGAATTTTTCAATTCAAAAGAGTTGCCATAATCAATTTCTATAATATAGAAAGTGGGGCTTTGATCCCCTACCCAATTTATATCTTCATCTTGAATGAATCATCAGAGAACTCACTAGTTTGAAGGTTCAAATCCCTTCTCATAGGTGGTTGTATTAGTTTCTCTTTGGGCCTTCTTTTTCTTCTCATCTATTGAGGGTTGAAATAACTATGACTGAAAGTGGAAATTATAGGTGGTTGGGGTTGTGTTGTGATAAACTCAGCGCCCCCCCCCCCCCCTCGGCCCCCACATTTTTAATTTATTATCATCATAATAAAAATGAGGACCCTATACGCAAATTCTGGTCATATCGCCCTTAATATTTTCTTTTGGTTATTGTGTGATATTTTTTCAAGATTTGTGTTTTCTTCAAATTTTCATTTTCATTACTTATTGCATTCTATTTATTTATAGCTTTCCATTAGTTCTCATTTTATCTCATTTTTACCCACGGTTTGTGAATGACACCCATTCAAAGTTTTGGTGATTTTTACCGTCTCGGCTAAAAAATGTACAAAATGTATATTATTTTCATATTTGTAAATTAATTAGTTTTAAATGTAAATATTATTTTTTATTGATGATTATTTTATTGATAATGGTCTTATAGAACCTCCACAAGTGAGATTGTATAATAGTAAAAAAAATAAACTATGACAATTTATAATTTAAAAAAATATTTAATAAACGTTCTCAAATATTGGAAGTTAATTTAAATTTCAAATTTTAAGAAAAATCCCAATATCCTGGGAGCCATATTAAAGTGTGGTTGAATTTTTTTATGTGGTTAGGCCATATTATGAAGTGATTTTAATTTATTAGGAGGGAGGGACCCACTCTACGTGGCCCTCCTCTCCTCCCTCCTCACCTCTCACCTTACCTCGGGTCCTCCCCATCTTAGCTCCTCCATTTCTTGTAACTCAATTAGTTATAAATACCAATATCCATAGTCCTCCGAGACGCTAAGTCTGTCTCGCTCCTCCTTATATGTCCCACCTCATAACTCTCCTTACGCCTCCACACCAATATATTAAACTCCTCCATTATAAAATAACCCCTCATGCATTCTTAGCTTATCCAATGAGCCAAAAGCCACTTAAACATATTTTTTTTGTAATATTTTATTAATAGTTTTATTAAATACTATAATTTTAAATATAATATTTAATTAATAATTTAGTTAATTATATAGTTTTTTTTGTTTGTAAGCCTGGTAGGACCATTCCATTCATTATCTGTCAAAAATGGGAAAGTTACATCCAAATTCCATATGGTTAGGTGTCGTCAACCTGACCATAGGGGCCTGACCATAGGGAAACTAGATGTGTTGACCACCTAATCGCATGATAATACATCTAAAAGAAAAATATTATAAGTCTAGAAAGCCTTGCTATATAAGTTTGAGTATCCTTCTACTACCTAAAATCTAGATAACTATAAACATAAATGATAGATATACTAAAAAGTATGAGACTGGTACGTACAATAAAAGTCAAAACAAGGGGAGTGACATCAAAATAATCATCATAAATTGAATCAATAGGAGTGAGATCATTCTCTCTGGATCCTTGAAGCTCAGATTGAGGGATACATGGAATATGTTTCTCAATGCGTCTAAGGAATCCATTCTACTTTTGAAGTTGAAATTGAATCTTCTTAAAATCCTTATTGTAATCTGGGAACCCATGAGAGGATGAGGACACACTTGGAGGAAAATTCTCTAAAGCTTTAACCAGGAGGTTTTCCATCATGTTGTATAAATGAAAAAAAATATACTGAGAGGATCTGCCCCGAGAATGACCGGGGTCAGGCACCAAAGTATTCCAATCATCTAAATCAATATCCAAAATACCAACTTTATGATTTAGCTCTTCATCCCATTCTGCAATAAGCTGATAGACCTGGGTAAATAGTATGCATTGGCCACTTCCTTAATAATTTGGGATGCATACTTTTGTCCATGGGCTTTAGCAACTGTGTTATGAAACCAACTCCAAAAATAGAAGAAAAGAGATATCAACACCTTGGAATTCAACCACTTCTAGGGGGAAACCTCCTTTACATTACATAAATGAACAATTATTGGATGATACAAATGAAAAAACCTCATTTCTATATATAAGAGTCTATGGGGTCACAATATAATCCTATCTGATCTAAAAATAATAATGCAAGGGCACAATAATAACAATATTGGGGTTACATGGGTACAACAATAACAATAAGGGGGCTACACTAACAACAATAAGGGACTACACTAGTAATATAGGGACCTAACATGCTCCTCTCCTTCAAAAAAGTGTTGTCCTCAATTCTTGAGTAGCTCTGGATGCTTCTGTATAAAATTCTCATCCTCCCATGTAGAATATTTAGTGGATAAGCTCTTCCACTTGATGACATACTCGAAAATGACAGTTTTTGTAGCTTTTTACATGCCATTTTGTCACCATGACATTTTAATATTCATATGGTTCTATCACCATCCATATCATGTTCCCTTAGAGGTCAAAAACTCTCATGTTCCTGAATCAAGTCTTAGAAACTGGAGAAAAGCTCTGTAAAACCCTTAAAATATTACCTGTGCGGGTTTTATAGCCTTTTTCCTGCGCATGCGTTGATGTTTCTTATGTTAAATGTGGCAATCACCACTTTGTTCAACACTAAAACCTGCGCACCCCTGTGAAAAGCGAGTAAAATAAAAATAACTTCTAGAAGCCTAGTTGGTCGAATATTCTCCCAACTGGAAGCCTATAGAGTCGCGCCAGTTCGATATTTATACCTCTACTCATGGAACTTATCCCTTGGTCCAAGGAACTCAAATCCCTTCATGGGAGGAATCCATCCCTCTCTTAATGGATTTGAAGCTACTTCAATCTCTCTATAAATTGAGTTGAAGTTTTAGGTTCAAGGGTAGATACCAATGTGAATTGAGACTGATTTGTATAGTTTCTAAGCTAGAGAGAGTTCATAAAGTTCATAGTTTCTATGCTAGTGATTTTTTGTTGACACATTGAAGATCACATCTTTGTGCCCATGACTTCATGATAGTCATTCTAGATAGGAAGGCTTATCAGAATGAAGGAAAACAATTTCTCAGACACACCAGAGAAATTTGTACAACATCAAGGCATACGATTGTAATAATTATCTTTCTAATTTATGATAATACACATGGATCTCTTTTTCTCATTTTCTTGTTTCTGAATTCATGGGAATGATGTCAATACTTAGATTCATTTATATCTAAGTTGGATTAGTATTTTTTATTATTATTATATACTGTAGGTGCTTTGAACATTTTTATTATCTGCGATTATAGGTTTTTCTATTCATTGAATAACTACTTTGGAGCGAAAGGCAAAGGACTGCATTAGACATCTCGGTTGAAAGGTAGGAGCATGTCCTCTTTATTTCATGGTTGTAATAATATAAAATACAAATAATCTAGAGAAAGAGATATTCAATGGATATTTGTTTCTAGTTACTCATTGGAGTAATAGGGAGATAACTCTTATCCGCAAGAGGGATTAATTGTGGCAACAAATTGGCAACCATACTGAGGAAGACAAGTTTAGTTTTATTTGGTTATGTTCAATTTGAAATTCTAGATTTCTTATTTTGACTTCTCTAAGTGTGGTTGAGTAGATGAATTTTTAGAATATCTGAGAAATAAAACCTAAAATATATTTTTTCCAACTTTTTCTCTGCCTGCGCATTGTTTTGTGGAAAAGAGAGCAGTGACCTGCGCGACTTGCCAGTTTAGTCTAGTGTGCATGCACACAATTGTTAACTGAGAGGCTGCGCACCCCCTGGGAAGTTTTTAAAATTTTGAAATTCTCTCTTTCTGAGCCAGATAACCAAATTCTTGAAGTTTAACATGATTTACTCCAATTGTCAAAACCTGTGTGAGAATTCCTCCTCAACAATTTGGAGTCTTATGTGATTAATCATCATTTTTTCATTTTACAAGTTAGGGTTTGCCTTACTTTACTATTGCTATTTTTGAAAGATACATTCATTTACCTCAGATCATTGGTTTTTATGATTTTGTCTCCTTGAGCCATAAATATTATATCCAACCTTTCTTTTTGTGAATATTTGTTTCTTATTCGTTTGCAAAACAGAAAAGCTTCTAGATTATTAAAGCGTGATTTGTCACAAGGTACTCTTTTATGATTTCATTTCTGCTGGGATAAGTGGAAACATTATTAGTTTGATTACAACTAAGAGAAATAATTTACAAAAACATTCATAGGTATCCTAGCTAGGATTGATAATTATAACTTTGATTTGATTTTAATTTTTTATAATTTTTAGGGCTTTTAAGATATTGCCTTCTTTTGAGATTTTTTCATTTATCGAAATTTTAGTTTCTGGCTTTGTAATAAATGGAATTTTATTCACAAAGAGAAATTGATCATGTTTGGAAATTATTTTCCTAATGAAATTGTTTTCTCTTCAGAAAGGCATTTTTTTTAAAGTTGGAGGAAGTTTATGCTTTTGAATTCAAAAAATATCTCAACTTTCTCCTAAATAGAATTCATCGAAACAAAAGAGTTGAATTTTTCATATTGATGCATGTAGAGTATTTTGAGTCAGGTCACAATATCATCAAAGTTTCAACCCCGTAATTTTTGTGTTAAATAACAGCCAAATCAATACAACACTTAATAAAATCAATCTATAATTTTTTACATTTTCTAGGACTCATTCCACCAATTTAGCTTAGGCTATTGTTTTGGAATAGGTTGTAATAAACATTCCAATGTAGTCAAAACAAAAAAGTATTATCATGCGGTAGGGAAATACAATTTTTGCATATGTACTCTAGGAAGCTCCTCTTAAGAGATTCAAGCACGAGGTCATGTTGGACCCAGTGAGGTAATCATACGTACCTCATTAGTGAAGATATAAGATGTGCAAGTAATAAAAATGGTAAACCTCAGATTAACCATTGTCGAGGAGCCTAGGGTCACTTGTTAGAAAATCTTAGATTCACCATGTCGAGGAGCTTTCAAGGGGATTGAGCTTAATACTCTACCTTTGCATGTATATCAGATCGTAGAATGTTCCCCAGGTTCATTTATCTCAGTTGGTGACCTTAGCGGCCATAATATTTAGGATTTTCTCCAAGGTGATGGTGGAGGGAAGGTCCCACTGTACCTGTAACAGACATCGGCTAGACTCACTTGTATTTTTCAGAGGGTACTCTTCATAGTGGAGGTACTTGCACCAGACTATTTCATTAAGAAGGTTGTAAGGGTAACTGTTCCAACCACTAATTTTCCACATTAACTTCTAGGATGTTGGATTTCATCACCAACTAGTGTTTTATTGTGGAAACATATTTTTTGTGTGTGGTTTGTTTCTTATATTTTATAGCCGCGTGTTAATTTTCTTGATTTATTAGTGACCTTAGGTCTATTCTGTTGAGATATTTTTGTATTTTGTGTCTTAAAAAGTTAACTGTGGCTGAATTACTGAGAAAATCACATAGAATGCAGGGAAAACCACCTAAATATACACCCAGTCAATTGGAAAAGATTAAATTTGAAAGAGTTCAACAATCAGGAACTAGGTCTACTAAACAAGGAGAAACATCTATACTGATACATCCCAATTTAGAATTTAATCAACCCCAGACATTTGAAAGAGATCAGGAATAACCAAAAATTTCCGAAGTAATCATAGTTGAATCTATTACCGGTTAATTGTCAGATACTCAATTCATTGAGCCTGAAATATCTGAGCCTGATTCTAAATCTACTTAGTCGGACTCACCTTCAGATTTCATAGCCCAGACTCTTGGTTGTCCTCATTCACCTTGAATGAAACTTCTTATTACTTAGAATATTCATCCTGGACTAATTAGTATTGAAGAGATTTCAGACACGGAAGAAGAGACCACAATTCCTTCGCATTAAGAATCGTTAGATCTAAGGTATAGTGAACTGATTTACCCTTACGTTCCTTTTAGACCAAATCCTTGGTATAAAAAAGTTACCAACTTTCTGCATAACTCTAGTTACAATTATTTACCATGTTGCATCCCTTTTTACTCTATACCTAGAGGTAGTTACATGAATTCATCAAGCATGTCTATTGTCATTCATGTTTTCTTCATCGCCAGATTTTCTTTTTTATGGCGGTCCATTAGTTCCTGCTGGGTACCAGTCCCTCTCTGGCACTTTCTCAGGAGCATATCCATCTTCCAAAAATTTTACACAATCAACTGGTATTTATGAATCCACCACCAAATCTTTGACAATGGAACATGTCTATATGTTTTCCGAAAATATTCCTCAAGCTAGCTCTCAAGGTGGCTATATAGCTCCTGGGGGGCAGCAACCTCCTCAAGGACAACAATTTCTCCAAGGGAATCACCCTATTCAAGGGAAACAACCTCTTAAAGGATAGCAACCTCTTCAAGGATAGAAGCATCTTCAATGAAAGATAGTTCTTCAAGGGAAGCAGTTTTATCAAGAGAAACTATCCTTTCAAGGAGGATAGTTGTAATGTTCCCAATTTTCCATCAGTTAATTGGAATATTAGAGTTCTTAATTTTCATAATTAATTACATAAATAAGAGGGTGGAGGAACCCATAAACCCCATAGATGAAAAAATCCACTTTTGATGTGTGTATGTGGATAATTTAGAAGTAGATCTACGTTATGGAGTAGTGGAGCAGCTTATTAATGAAGGAAGAGTGGAGATCATGGAACATTAATGATGAGATAATGGAGATCATGGAGGAAGTAAAATTAGATCATGATGCATTAAAAGTAATATCATAGAGCACTAATGATGAAATAGTGGAGGAAGTGGTGCATCTAATGCACACATGATGGAGAGAGTGGGAATTAAAGGAAGAGATGGTGAAGAACACAGAGAGACAACACAATATTCATGGAGGCTAGTGGCCACGTGTGCAGAGCAGTTATGAGGTGGGTCAGGCCTATGAAAGGATCACAAAGCATAAAAGGGAGATGATGGCATAAATATAAGGAAGGATTTATATTTTGATTATTGATCTGTTTAGATCTAGATTTTTCATTTGACTTTCTATGCATGCTTCAGTTGTTTAGTTAAGTCTGCAGTGTTGTTTAGCACATGGGTGTTTCTGAGTAGAAATCCCACCCTTACCCATGGGGGACTTAAAGTGCCTACTTTGGGAAGGTTATTTTGAGTTGCCATACATCATCACGTATTGGTGCCACATTCAAATCCTCTCTACATCACATTCAGCCTCGGGAATTATGCATTTTGACTTGAGGGTTTGAGAGGTGGAGGTTGTTTCTAGCATTTCAAGTAGGAAACCAATGGATGATTCATCCTTTCACCTTGGGATTCAAGATAAGAATTCCAGGAGAAAAATATTAGTATCTGGATTCAAGCCAACATTTCACACCTCCATGCAACATCATTTCCCCAAGGAATTGCGTACTCCAACCCTGTAGATCTATTGGAGGAAAGAAGTTTCCATTATTTCAACTAGAAATCCTGTGAGGGACCATATTCTCACTTTGGGCATACTATTTCCATCATTCAGGAGCTTTATTGCATTATCTAGCATCAGGATTTAGCTACTGCCTCCTTGACAACATAATTTTGTTCATCTGTTGTGTATTCAACAACTGCATTTAGTGCAGGAGGAATAAGGAGATAGCTCTCAAGCTTCTAGATTGTAGATCTAAAGGAGGGATCAACCTTATACGTATTGAGATTATTGTATCATATTGCAGCCATCATTAGCTTCAGTTCATGCAATAGATCTGCATACCCAAGAGTCATATCTTGTAGGCCCTAAGAGAGTAATTTACCAAGATTTTCATATCTGGAAATCATTTCTGGGTGATCTTGGGTATTCATCATAGAGCCCAAATATAAAATCCTAGCATAATCTGAGCTCCGGAACTGCCAGACCTACACTTTTATTTTCAGCTGATAGTTGTAGTCTCGGTATTTGCAGTAGGGAAAGCGCAGTATTACCTCCAGCAGTCCAACAGTTACGTAGTCCCTCTTTTGGGAGGACTTCAAGGTCACTTTAGCCTTCTTGTTTTGCTTTAGTGCTTCATATTTTGAGCACTGTTGTACTTGTTTATCCACTTCCACATAATAAAATGGCTCAAATATTCTGTATATTCTCATAGTATATTTAGTTTATGTTTATGTTACTGTAGTATCTAGCTATTGTCTTTTTTTTACTATATTCTCCCTTTTGGGATATTACAGTGGTATCAGAGCAAGATCTTTGCCTCAGCTTGTGGGCAATACATTTTATGACTTCAAAAGAAGAAACAGAAAGAAGAGATCTATAATGGTGGAGGGATTAATTTTTGCCTTACTTCTCTTTAGATCTATGCAAAATTTATCCAATGATGTCAAAAAATTTGGAAGGGAGAGACAAAAATAGACCTTAAGAAGGTTTCATAATGAGGAATATCAAAGCACTTCCTATCAGTAGCATAAAGAACCGACAAATCAAAGAGCTCCACAACATTCTACTAGGTCTGCTTTGTTTGAAGAGGAAGGTGAATGGTATGAATATGGAGGAGAATTGGGGTATTAAACTCTAAGTAAATATCTATCAGAGTACAAATCACATTCTTGAGCACACAAGGAGAATCAAACTCTCCAACAGTTCTTATAGCTCAAAGAAGAAAGGAGATCCTGCAACAACAATAGAAGAAAAAGGCATAGATTCTTCTTGCCCACATTTGATGGATCATCCACAAGAAAAATAAAGGCTTGGAGGAGGGAGTTAGATGCATTCTTTCAACTATACCTAGTAGAAAAAAGAGAGGTTGTTGAGATTGAAGCGCTACACGTTGAGGGTGAAGCAAAGGATTGGTACCTCAACCATATGAAGCATGAAAGAGTGACTTCTTATGTAGACTTCACTCAAAGGGTGATCAAGAATTTTGATAGAAGAAAACCGAAGACACTCTCCATAGATACATTTCCCATCATTGATGAGAAATTACATGAGGAGAAAAAGGAAGAGGTCATCATTATCACTCTGGAAAAGGAGCAACCACCACCACCACCAGCTGCAGAAGTACTTGCATCAGGAGGAGGAGCACTTGCATGTTTGTAAGATGGTCTTGAGCTCTTGAAATTGGGAGTCCCATGCATGATTCAGGAGATGCATGAGGAGGAGGAGGCAGATACCAGCATTGGTACAATAGAAGAGTAGTAACCCTCATCATAATTACCAATATTTGGAGAAGCCATTACACCAGTTGGAGGAACTCTTGTAGTGGTGCAAGATGTTCCCAAGATTCAACTGATCCAAGGTTTTCAAAAATTTCCATCCCATCTTATTTCAGTACCTAAAATTGAGATTTGTGGGAACATGCCATCAAGGAAATTGCATAACCAAGGATTAGATAACCTTGCTGAATTGGAGTAGCAAATTATCAATGCGCAGAGGACCCTTGACTTGGTCAAGGAGGAGAGGTATAGGCATCCTAGTTTTTCATTGATGAGCTGCACACAACACTCTGGGTTGCAGTGTGGAGTTTCAGAGGATGGAATGAGAAAAATCCTATTTAGTACAATGGTGGCTATGAGTTAAGCATTGTGTATGACCATGAGAAAATAGATGTATCACCATGGATATCTATAGTGATGTCACTGAGTAGGAGTGATGAGATGAGGGCCCCAATATTCTTGGATCATTCTGAAGGAAAATTCACTCATGAAGCACTGGAGGGACAGATGATCCATGGTAGACATCCTATGATGAATCACACTTTCCATTTTTAGGATGGAGTTTTCTTAATGAGCATCTCACAGCTCAAAGAGAAATTTCTACCTACATTATGTATGGAACCTTATGGATTCTATTGGGCCATTGATGAGAGTATCTCATGGAGAGACCTCAAAGGAGGTGAACTTCAAGATACCACAGAGTGAAAATATTTTCATATGGAGGAGAATGGTATTATACCTTGGGTGGATATCAAGTTTGAGAAGGAAATGATTTTTTATCCACAGTGGGATGGATGGATGAGGAGGATGGGAAAGGGGTTGAAAACCTACTTTCAGAACTATGATACATGGAAAAAAAAAGCAAGGCTGCACTGGTTTCTTTTGGGTGAGTATGGTTACTACCCAACATCTCACATTTGTATCAAAAAATTCCATGTACATTACTGATTATATGCATCAGCAGGAGGCATGGATGCCCAGGTTATTGTTGAGAGAGTTTGGCCATCACATGACATATCCTATGTCCATGTATGTAATTTTGTTTGGGACATGTCATAACTCTCACATGATGTGGCAGCAGGGAGCTTATTTTTATTGGGTCTATGTGACATTCTACATGTCAATTAGTATGTTGTTTCTCCATGACTTTCATCATGATGATGTAAGATGGAAGCAATAATATTTGTTTATTTGGTTACTTTTTGGAGAGTATGGGCTGAATTTCTCCCATACATTACATGATGATGATAGAGGTTGTAAATAGGAGGCCTTACTAAATTGGCTTATGTTAGTAGATTATGGTCATTATACTTGGTATGATGATTATGTGGTATGGAAGAAAGCGTCATTGCTGCGGTGGATTCTCTTGAGAGAGTATCGCTAATCTACTTGGTATGATGATGATGTGACATGGCAACAAGAGGCATTACTGCGGTGGCTTCTCTTGAGAGAGTATGGCTCTCAAAATTTGTATAATGATGATTTAGCATGGCAGTAGGAGGCTTTTCTACGGTGGTTACTATTGGGAGAGTGTTGTTTGACATTGTACATGTTCATCCATATGTCTCTACTTCCTATTTTTCATGGTGTTGGGATGATGCTTGGAGTCAACAAGGCCAACAGGGCCAAGTATGGAAGCATGTAGAGGTACAATCAACCTCATGTAGTATGGGATGGAGAGATAGTTTATGACAGGGAAATTTCCACTTTTTGAAGAGACCACTTCACCTTATGCATCTCGTGTATAGAGGATTTTGGAAAAAATATGTTTGCCACTTGGAGATCCATTGATTAGGAGAGGCATCTAAATTTTCAGTTGGAGTCCATTCTAGACATTCTAGAGAGGCAGATTTGGAGCTGGGCATGCATAACACATTGGAGAAAATCAGGAAGCCTTCCATATCAGGATGCCATTTGGAGGGAGATGGATTTCTGTAGCATCCACTTTTGTAGTTGCTTGAGGACAAGCAACATTTTGGCTGGGAGGATTGTAATATTCCCAATTTTCCATCAGTTAATTGGAATATTAGAGTTCTTACTTTTCTTAATTAAGTAAGTAAATAAGAGGGTGGAGGGAACCATAAACCCTATAGATGAATAAAATTCACTTTTGATGTCTGTATGTGGATAATTTAGAAGTAGATCTACATTATGTAGTAGTGGATCAACCTCTTAATGAAGGAAGAGTAGAGATCATGCAACATTAATGATAAGATCATGGAGATCATGGAGGAAGTAAAATGAGATCACGGTGCATTAAAAGTAAGATCATAGAGCACTAATGACGAAATAGTGGAGGAAGTGGTGCATCTAATGCACACATGATGGAGAGAGTGGGAATTAAATGTAGAGATGGTGGAGAACGTGGAGAGACAACATAATCTTCATGGAGGCCAGTGGCCACATGTGCAGCACAGTTATGAGGTGGGTCAGGGCTATGGAAGACTCACAAAGCATAAAAGGGAGATGAAGGAAGCAATATAAGGAAGGCTTTAAATTTTGATTATTAATATGTTTAGATCCGTATTTTTCATTTGAAATTTATATGCACACTTCAGTTGTTTAGCTAAGTCTACAGTGTTGTTTAGCACAAGTGTGTTTCCAAGCGGAAATCCCACCCTTACCCACAGGGGACTTCGAGTGCCTACTCTGGGAAGGTTATTTTGTGCTGCCATACATCATTAGGAATTGGTGCCACATTCAACCCCTTTCTACATCACACTCAGTCTCAGGAATCACTCAATCTTGCTTGAGGGTTTGAGAGGAGGAGGTTGTTTCTAGCATTTCAGCTAGGAAGCCAGTGGAGGATTCATCCTTTCACCTAGGGCTTCAATATTAGTCTTCTAGGAGCAGCATATTATTATCCGACATTCAAGCCAAAATTTCACACTTCCATGCAGCTGCAGTTCACTAAGGAATTTCGTAGTCCTGTCTTGTAGATATATTGGAGTAAGGAATTTTCTAGATTTTCAGCTAGATATCCTATGAGGGACCATATCCTCACTTATGGCATACTATTTCCATCATTATAGAGATTTATTGTAGCATCTAGCATCAGGATTTAGCTACTGCCTCCTTGAGAACACAATTTTATTCAGCTGTTTTGTATTCAACAACTTCATTCAGTGGAGGAGGAAGCAGGAGATAGATCTCAATATTATAGCTTGTAGATCTAAAGGAGAAGGATCAAACCTCTATGTATTGAGCTGATTGTATCATATTGCAACCATCATTAGCTTCATTTCATGCAATAGATCTGCATACCCATTAGTCATATGTTGCAGGGCCTAAGAGGGTGATTTTCCAAGATTGTCAGATTTGGAAATCCTTTCTGGGTTATCTTGGGTATTCGTCATAGAGACCAGATCTAAAATCCCAACATCATATGAGCTCTAGAACTGCTAGATCTACACTTTTATTTTCTGTTGGCAGTTGAAGTCCCGACATTTATAGCAAGGATAACACAGTATTACCTTCAACAGTCCAACAATTACATAGTCCCTCTTTTGGGAGGACTTCAAGGTCACTTTAATCTTCCTGTTTGGCTTGAGTGCTTCATATTTTGAGCACTGTTGAACTTGCTTATCCACCTCCATATAATAAAATGACTCAAATATTCTGTATATTCTCATGGTGTATTTAGTTTATGTTTACATTGTTGTAGTATCCAACTATTGTGTTTTTGTATTATGTCATTCTACCTTTTGGGATATAACAACAACCTTTTACTGTAGCTTATCTAGGTAATTATCAAACCTATGTTCCAATACCTCAAACAGGTTATCGTCAACCTTATGCATCACAACCTTTTATGGGAGCTCCTTACCCATGCTGTTAGTATGAATCTTTTGTCGAAGTGTACGAAAAAAGACCACTTTAGCTACGCATAACTTATAGCCCTAACATCAAATATGGCTGCCAATATATTCATATCCGTAGTTAGTTGATCAAGACAAGTGCTGCAGAAAACTAGATCTATGCATAAAGAGACATTAAGCAGTAAAAATAAGGTTTTGCTCCATACATCTAATAGACAAGACAAGAACAATATTTTTGAAATAATTTTTGTATTAAGGGCACCTGGGAGGAAAACACGAAGGTGTTTCCAATTCTCCTCAATGGGATGGGTTCTTGGAAGTCCTCAGCACTTCAGATCTAGCATTTCTCTCTCCTGTTGGTGTAGAAAACCCAGACAAAGATAGAACTCAAAGGGAGCTCACACAACGAAAAATGGAAAATATGACAATGATAATGGCTCAAAGTCAGACCAAGAGTATAGATCCAGAGTGATCTAATAGGCAACAAAAGGTGAAGAATGATAGGAAAAACCCTCCTGTTTATAACAAAATATTGGGTCATTCTAGATCTTGGTGCATGATTAAAATAATATTAACCAAATCTAGATCCACCTTTTATGAAATATTTTATTATATTTGTTGGAGGGAAAAGGTATTTGACTTGGGTCAAATCCATTTATTTGTGAATAATAAATAAATAAATGATTTATTTATCATTTTAAGGAAGTGGTTGAAGGATAATCAAATAAATAATGATTTATTTAATTATTTGTGGGTGATTTGGTCATATTTAACAAGGAATCTTATTTAAATGAGATTTAAATAATTATTCCTAGAAAATAATAAGATAAATAAAGATTTATCTAATTAATTTCTTTGTTTTGGGTTAAACATGACTAGGAAAATCAAACAAATATAGGTTTGTTTAATATTTCCTTTTGGGGTTTCCTGTTTAGACCATAAAAAACCTAATAAATGTGTTTTATTAAGTTATTTTACATAGTGAAAGCAATTTTACTTAGGGTAAAATTGGTCTTACATGGTGTACTTGGGTCCATCTAATGATAGTAGGTTAGATGACTAAAAAATGGTGTAACAGATTTCCCCCCAGCGTGCGAGTGTTAGGAGCAAATCGTATGACCGAAGTACGTTGTAAGAACTCAATCACCAGACATCAAAAGGGAAGTTAGAGAGAGAAATGTAAGGTAGACTAATGTGCTGAAGAACTAGACCCTGAGGAGACGAGACTTGTAGGTGCAACAAGTCTCTTTTTATGAGAGGGTACCTGTGCTAAAGGCGGCGGGGGAGGCATACCTATGCCCGCCGAGACAAAGTACAAAAGAATAGTGTGTCCAGTAAACAAGGGACCAAACCATAAAGTACAGCCGGCATAAACATGAGCCAGATAGAAATACAATGAGGGATCCCATATACATGTTGTGCCTGGGATAACAGCCAGGACTTATACAATAATATCTGAGTACATGAGATACAAATACAACCCAAATTCCCCCTACAAGCGGGGAAGGGCTCAAAAAATCTGTCTGATACATGCAAATGAAAGAGGCGCTGCAAGCGGCTAAGGCCGACATCATCAAATGTATGGAGCTGCATCGAAGGCTGCAATGAAGAGGTCATCCGGGCACATGGGGGGCTACCTGCAGGGCCACCCCCTCATGAGGGCTGAGACATCTCACACACACCCGGGCATCACCAATAGCTGTTGTTGCATCACTGGACAATCAAGCATACGGATCTCGATCATGTTGAAAGGAGCTGAAGTGGAGAAACAATCAAGTCAAAGGGAAATGAGAGATCCCTTTGCCTGATCCAAGGCACCGAACAAGAGTGGAAGCTGGAACTAAGGTACACCACTCTCTAGACCTGTCCTCTAGAATGAAGGAGCTGATGTCGACAGAAGGAGGTCCACTGTAGGTGAGGCAATGAGAGATCCTCAACTAAGGCACGAGAGAAAATAGTAGAGCGATTGACAGACTAATACCAATGATGATGATGGAATGGAGGGGACTGAGTAGCAAATGGACGATGTCCCTTGCTAGAGCATAAAGGACATGAATGACATGGCAGCGAATGACACAGTATCATGAGGGATAGGGGATAGTGGGATTGACGGTCATAATGTGCGACACAAGAGAGAGACCAAGCAATGAAGGATGGAGGACTATAGCGGGGTACAAAGGGACTCGGGATAGACTCCATGAATGTGATGATGACTCAACGTGGATGCTCTAAACAAGGGTGACTCGATGGTGCTACCACATATAAAAGGTCCCATGGGGGACTAGAAAAACATGAGTACAAGATGGTATCTCATGACGAAAATCGACACGAACAAAGACAAGTATGGAAGCAAAGTGGTGCCCCAAGTACAAGTGTTGGAAGTGAGGAAATTCGATTTTGGGGGGAAGTGAAGTGACCTATCGTGGAAAAAATATGTCCTCGTGAGGTATCAAATCACAAACAAATAACAGATACCCATTTGAGGGCTCAGTGAGAGCTTTCCAACGGTGTAGACGGTTTTTCAAACGGAGCTACGGTGTGGTCGCAGCAGGCGAAAGAAAAAACAAGGGTTCTCTTTTAATAAGGCAATTTTCCCTCCAAATTCACTCATTTGCTAGTGTTGCTGTGGTGAATGTAGAGAGGAAAGAAGGCCCTAAATCTTGCGGCGAGCGTAGCGGACAAACCGACCGTTGGAATTGAGATCCGTCAGTTGCAAGTAAGAGGCCTAACCTTACTCTTTCATTTTGATGGATTGAAAGTTCAGATTAGGGCCCAGAATCTCAAGAACAGACCCTCTTTCACCTCTACGGCCGAGTCACACTTTTTGGGCCAAAAAATGTGACCTGGGAAGCAGGTTTTGAGCCAAAAACTGCAACCTTTCTCAGGATTGGGAAAAAAAGTGCGACCTAGAGGATGAAGGAGATTGTAGTTGTTTTAGAGCTAAGATTTTGGGTTTTTGTGATTGGTTACAATGTTTCCTATCTGTATACTGACAAAGATGATGTTTTTGTGTAGATATGGCAGATATACGGGTCAAATGGAGAGAGAGAGACCTGGGTGCACTACGTTCAGAGATCCAAGAAGATCAGGGTGTCCGTTGTGTATTGGCCAGATATGGGGTTCTGAAGTTTTTGGAGAACCCTTTGATGAGAGCAAGGGAGCCCTTGTTGGCCCGGATTATCAGTTATTGGGATCCAGATCATGAGGTCTTTGTAGTGCAGGGGCACAGGATTGAATTGACAGTCCAGGATCTGTATTTCCTGACTGGTCTCCTGCCACTGGGGATGGTGGGAAATACACAGCCAGTGTTACCACGGGGGCGGAATATCATGGAGTTTGTGGAGCGACATTGTCGACCAGGTCTCCAAGTCAAAGGGACTCGGATACCGATCGGGGGCTTAGAGAGATTAGAGACCCGTGCAGTGGCCACAACGGTGCTGCGGATCCTGGGAAACCAGGCGCTTCATCACATCACTGGGGGGCAGATGATGATTGTGGAGAGTGTGTTGAGTGGGACCTACTATGGGTGGGCCCAAATGCTATTGGTGTCATTAAAATGATAGCTGTCGCTTTTCAAGCGGAAAGTGAACCACGATTTCTTGTATGGGACTTGATTGTGCTCCTTCTTTTTTGAGAAGATCCCGACCTTACGACCTCGTATACAGCTCCCAGATGGGGGCCTGAGAGATCCCAGGATGCGCCAGTGGGGGTGACTACTATGCAAAGGAGGAGGAGGGGCGGTTGGATGGGTGTTTCGACCTGAGTTCTTTGCCCATTAGGATCAGATGCCGTTATACATAGACGACTATCCCTATAGTGGGATGAGTTATTGTGGGGATCTGGACCTACCACTTCCGCCTGGTCGAGTATGGGGACTCGATGGTAAGTGACAAGTGACTAATATTTTTTGGGCGTGTTAAAGTTATTGAACAGTAGATAGGGTACTGATTCATGTACTTTTGGTATGCAGATATAGCTCCGGTAAAACCGGCTGGATATATGGGATGACCGGCAGCATCAGGAGCTGCAGGCCCGAGTGGATCGAGAGCGACGCATAATGAGGATGCAGCCGCCCTCCTGGAGGACATCCGCCGCAAATGCGAGAGGTTGCTGACCGGTGTTTCAGAGCACAGGTGGAAAGAGTTAGACGACCAGTACATAGATCCATGTATTGGTCTACCCTCGGAATGACGAGGGGTCATGCGGTGCATGGTGATGGCCGGTCAAGGAATACATGATCTACAAGCTACAGGAACAGAGCCATTGGCTCAGGATCCGCTAGATAGTGATTAGGTGTGGGATAGGTGGTGCCCCCTAGTGTGTAT
This sequence comes from Pinus albicaulis, assembly GCA_034641835.2. Classification (NCBI taxonomy): domain Eukaryota; kingdom Viridiplantae; phylum Streptophyta; class Pinopsida; order Pinales; family Pinaceae; genus Pinus; species Pinus albicaulis. The sequence continues at coordinate 1,559,407,188 of CM076579.1, forward strand.
GTAGGGACAGGTGGTGCCCCCAGTTTTGAGTTTTTTGTAACATGCTATGGGCATGTCATATGTATCAGAGTAGATGGACTCTAAACACATGTTTTGCGACACATATTATGGATATGCATATTTTTAATGATTATGATTGCTATTGTCTTGTATAAAATGTGTGTGATAAATGCCAATCCAGAACATGGTTTGCAATGCTATCTACATAGTGATTTTGTTCTCGAGGTATATGGTTGAAAGTTATGGTTTCAAAGTCACGTATCAAGAGTTTCACTCATAAATATCATCTAAACAGCACAGGATTATGAACATGATAGACACCATTTAGTTGCAGGACAAGAAGTAGGGAATCTAAATGAACATGTAGATGGAGGATGCGATGAGAGAGGGCATCGGCTAAAAGACCCTGCACTACATCGTATTCGACTTGATTATTGGTGGCAGGACCAATGCAGACCCCGTTTGAGAGAACAAGGGCATGCAAGGGGGTAAAAATGGCCCAACCTGCCGAGGCTAGATTCTGGGAGTAACGACTTGCACCATTGGCGTAACTGATATAGGGTGTGGACGGGAGGTCCTGCGGAATGGTGGTACAAGACAAAAAATGGGAGGAGGAGGAACAATGACGGCATCGTGAGTGTATAGGAGATAGCGAGTGGCAACTGTGGGAGGGAGTGCGATAGTCAGGATGGCTACGACTCATATAAGAACTAGATGGTGGTATATGAGGGCTATAAGAGGAATGGTTGGGACTCGGGCTGCGGAGGTCAACATGGATAGGAGTGGTGTTATCTCGGTTATGGGCAGGAAGGATGGGGTCATGGGTGGAGAGGGCTTCCAAGAAGACATCCTGACGGGACCAGAGGGGATGATGAGAGGAAGGGAATCCACATGACACAACAAAGCTACCTAGATCATCTGTATGGGAAGAAAGGCTAACATACAGATGGTCAAAGGATGTGAAGCCCAGGGTGGTCGCTGGAGGGGGATTGAGTGAAACGACAGGGGAGGATTCAAAGGGAATGTTCTCCAAAGGTCTCACAGAGGATGATAGGTAGAGAATGTTGGTAGTAGACTCCGTCATCTGGACATCAGGGGGGGGAATGTCAATGGGAGCGGAGGGATCCTCAACCTGACCTGAAGCATACTGCGCAAGTATGGGAGAGGCAGACAAATTTTGTTCAACCTCATACTCTCGAACTACCTCTAAAGAGGCGCGGTAATGCGTCAGGTGAGGACAACGGTGGGAGTAATGGCCATGGACACCACATAAAGCACAGGGTTTGTTGGTGTGAATAATCTTTTGGTTCTTGGTTACGGATGAGCACAGAATAGAGGGGTCAGGGACCGTAGACTCAGGGAAAGCGACTTTAACCATGGGTTGAATACGAGGCAATTCAGGACAAGTATGGGTGGCGTGACCGACGACATCACACAATGCGCAAGGCTTCGCGGGCGGAGGAGGAGTCGGGTCAGTCGGGGTGGCCTTGTCTTTGGATGCCCCCTTGCGAGCTTTGCCTTTCTGTCCTGGAGTTGCCACCACAAGAGCAGGGTCCTGAGGAGGTGCGGGGGGCATGGAGGCAATAGAGGAAGCGAGGGGGACCGGTTGAACGGGTGACAAAGCAAGATACAGTTTGGGGTGACCAGGAGGGGTAGCGGCTGGAGGGTCAAGGTACCAGACGGGTATGCCTAGGGTCAGGTTGGGGAGAGAGAGGGTGGCCATGACGGGGACCGAATAGACTCCGGGAGGGGGAGCCAAGAAAGGTATCTGACCAGCGGGGTAATGACTAGGAGGGATAGCTCCGAGATGGTTGAGGCCTGGGGGAACCGACCCAGGAGGATAGATGGGTTCAGGGATACCAGTTGTAGGAGAAGGGCCAGAAGGAGGAGGTCTGGTCAGCTGAGGTGAATGGCTAGGAGCGGGTTGCAGTGGGCGAGGTTGAGTCTGAGGTTGCTGACTAGCCGGAGCGGGCCGCTTAAGGGCAGCTCGAGGCGATTGCACCATGCAAACATTCGATAAGCTGGGATCGGATATAGGAGGAGGAGGGAGACCAGGAAAAGTTCCAAGCAAAGAAGATTCTTTATAGACGCCGGGAGAGACACTGGTCAAGGAATCGACGGTTTGCTTATTGGCTACAGAGGAGATGGTCGTCTCAGGGGAGGTCTGAGACTTCGGCTCATGATAGGTCAACTGGTCGATAGTGACTATCTTTCCATTGTGAATAAAAGACATCTTGCGAAAAACCACGGATGGGACAGCAGACATGGCATAGGTGTAGCTTCGCCCCAAGAGAATGTTGTAATCTAGAGGGGCGTCGATGATTTCGACATCAACGCAAATAGTCTTACCCGCAAGGGTGATAGGACAATTACGGAAAAGGCCAATGGGCTGGGAGGCATGGCCGTCCCACGCTTGAAGGGTGATTATGGAAGGGGCCAACTCAGGAGATCCGAGTTGCTTCCAAACGGAAGCGGACATCACATAGGTGGATGCCCCCTCATCAATTATACATCGAGAAACGTTAGCGTTCCAGATTTTGACTGGGATTTGGAAGGCGACGGAAGCAGGAAGAGGGGGATGTTCTGATTGATGGGCGTCGAAAACGATCATTTGGTCATCAGCAGGATCTACAGTGCCCATGGCAGATAGCAGATCCTTCTTTTGGGAAGGGCATGACTGGAGGAGTTCCAATGTGGAAATGGCAGCAAGAGACTCTGCCAAATCATCTACTATGCTCTACGAATGAGCAGCTCGACCAGAAGCAGCGTTTCGGCGTAATGGTCCCTTAGAAATCTTGGGATGAACCTCAACTTTGGGTTGAGGGATATGTAAGGGGCCATTGAATGTCGAAAGAGGCTCTGTAGAACCTGAAGAAGGGGATTCGGGGGCAGACTGAGTGGAAGGCTTGGGGTACTGGCGAGACCGAGTTTGAAGGTGAAGGTCGACGGTTGGGGATGGATCAGAGTTCATCATGAGAATCTGGTAATCGGAGGAACCAGAAGGGGAAGGTTGAGTGGCGACCTATCCGTTAGATGGTTGGGCAGCCATGAATCCTTGCTAGGGGAAAGGATCGGTAAACACAGCTGGTTGAGTAGTGGTCACATTAGGGGGAGCATGAGGGGAGGCATGTTGTCCTCGCAATGTGGCTTGAGACTCCCACATTTTCCGCATCTGTGGTAAGAGGGGAAAATCGTGAGTGTAATGACCGTAAACACCGCAACACGAACAAGGCTTATTTGTGCGAATAGGCCTGTCCGGCTTGGGCTGAGTGCCCTGTTGCTGGTTAGTAGTGTTAGGGTCAGTACCTTGAGGATTGGGTCCATGAGTACCAGGGGAAAATTGATTTTGATTGCCTCTCCACCTTCTTTTAGAGGAAGGAGGATTAGTCGCGTCCTGCTGTGAAAATACTTTCCCTGGAGGGGGTTGTAGGTGCTGTTGCTGGGGTTGAGAAGGAAAGGGGGGTGGAAGTGCATATGCTGGAGGAGCTGGAGCACCAGGCTATGGATAAAGATAGTGGTTAGGTTGGGCAACATTGAGGTAAGCAGGAGGTTGGGAAAAAGGATAAGGCATGCCGTATCCTGGATACATGCTACCTGTAGGTGGAAAAGTGATAGAGGTGCTGGCCCCTCCCGGAGGGGGACCATAGCCCATAGGAGGTTGAGCATATGGATGAGAAAGGGCTCCAATGATACCGTCGGCGGAATGAGATGCCCCCAGGGTGTTAGTGCCACCGGGCCTGGGGAGGTCAGGAAGGACGGTATAAACATAACCAGACTGAGCGTAGATCAGGTCGTATTTCAAGGCGATTTGGAGGGTGGCTTCTTTGGTTTGAGGGAAATGAGAGGTGACATATTTGTCAATGGGAGATAAGAGAGTGTGAAGGAACTAGTCCATATAAACCCGATCCTCGAAGGTGGGAGCTCGACATAAGCTCTGTCTTCTCCGCCATTCCTGGACATGAGTGGAAAGGCGGATTGAAGAGGTTTGACGGAAAGAAGTCAAAAGCTCTGTACCAGTGTCGTATCAGAGAGGGAGCTGGAAATAAGATAAAAAGGCTTGGGCAATGGTTAGAAAGGTGGTATGGGAAGAGGAGGCCTGGTCAACATACCATTTAGAAGCTTCGCTCGTAAGCGTGCGTTGGAACAACCGAAGATGGATGGAATCATCGGTAATGGAATTGGAGGAACACCACATGTGGAAATATCGGACGTGGTTGGTTAGATCTTCTCCAGCAAGGCCTTCGAACTTATGGATGTCGGAGGGGAGCTTGGTTGGCATAACAGTCCAACCAACATCGTCGCGGATAGGGTCATTGATCAACTGATTGAGATCGGGGAGGCTGAGGCCTGCCATGTAAGGGAGCAAGGGTTCAACCAAGGTAGTTCCTGTGGCGGTTCCGCTAGTAGTAGTCCTGACATTAGGGCCGAGATTCCCGCTAGCATTAGGCCCTCGACCAGACATAGTGAAGGTGAAAGGGGGAGAACCAGAAGTAAAAGGAGAACCCAATGAATCAGAAGAGGAGTCGGAGTGCGGACTCGGGGGAGGAATAACTCGACGATGGCAGGACGGAGTAGGTTGACTGACCAAAAACTGAGGGTGAAGGCCAAGAAGTCTCCGGGAGGTGTGCCTTGGGGGCGCAATGATGACAACACAAAAACGACACAAGGGGAAGAAGAACAACCAACAAGGGCAGGGAGGTGCAGAATCAAGTGATTACAATGTCGAAACAAGGGCAGAAAAGGGGCAGTGTTAATTGATTTTACAATGTTTTAAAGTCTTTGCCTGGCGGTGTGAACCAGGCTCTTCTTCGCTTAGGGTGAGTGTGTGGTGTGCATTAATTTTAATTTTTAAACCCTGACGTTTTGAGAGCAAAAGAAAAAGTGTGCTGTGTAACTGAAAATAAATCTGCAGAGAACAGTATATGATGCTGAAATAACAGAAAATTAACAGCTAACAATTCATCAATCTAACCCAAAAAGGCGGGTCTCTCAAAACTAGTCTAACAGAGGAAAAAATTCTAGTCAAAACACACTACAAAGAGGCCAATAGATCTAGGGTTGAAAGGGACAGGGATCTAAAGGAGAAACCTGTTGAAAAGAGGTGCAGAACACAGCCAAGAGGCAGAGGCAAGGTGGCTGGAAAAAAAGGAGGAAATCAGCAAAAGGTAGAAGGGACAAGGAGGAGGCCCTAAAGGTAGATCCAAAAAAAACTTCAGGAGGTGATTTGAAAGGGAGAAGAGCTGATTAAAAGGGGTCTGAAAAGGAGGTATCAGATCTGAAAAAGGGGTGGCTAAAACTCTAAAAAAACAGACACCTGAAACAGTTAAAACTCTTCCACAAAAAGTGGAGGGTACTAAAGCCCTAGGGGGCTAGGTTCCCACTTAGATGAGTGAAACAGATTAGAAACAGGTCCAAATGGGCTGAGACAGAGGCTGGAAAACCTTGATAGAAGCTTCAGAAAAACCAAGAAAAATTGCAGAAAAAGAGCAGAAAAACTGGCAGGTCGCAGGTTCTGACCTATTTTCTGTGCAGGTCACATATAATGGGCTGAAAAGTGCGACCTGGAGTCCAGGTTGCAAGTTCTGGGCTGAAAAGTGCGACCTGAAGTTCCGAGTGTCCCGGCGGCAGATTTCCGAAAAAGTTGTCGTCTCAGTTGCAGCTGATGTCTGTCACCTGCGCAATAGGTCCAGGAACACGAAAAAGTTATAAATTTTAATGTTTTAGGGTTTTATATGTGAAAAAAACAGAAAAACAGGAAAAAAAAAAAGCTAAAAAGAAACCCTAGGGTCTGAAGTAGCTGGATATGCAGGAATATGAAAAACCACAGGGGTCGTAATTGAAAACCCGTGGGGAGTCGCCAGTTGTTAGTATGAATCTTTTGTCGAAGTGTACGAAAAAAGACCACTTTAGCTACGCATAACTTATAGCCCTAACATCAAAGATGGCTACCAATATCTTCAGATCTGTAGTTAGTTGATCAAGACAAGTGCTGCAGAAAACCAGATCTATGCATAAAGAGACATTAAGCAGTAAAAATAAGGTTTTGCTCCATACATCCAATAGACAAGACAAGAACATTATTTTTGAAAGAATTTTTGTATTAAGGGCACCTGGGAGGGAAACAAGAAGGTGTTTCCAATTCTCCTCAATGGGATGGGTTCTTGGAAGTCCTCAGCACTTCAGATCTAGCATTTCTCTCTCCTGTTGGTGTAGAAAACCCAGACAAAGATAGAACTCAAAGGGAGCTCACACAACAAAAAATGGAAAATATGACAATGATAATGGCTCAAACTCAGACCAAGAGTATGGATCCAGAGTGATCTAATTTGGGTCATTCTAGATCTTAGTGCATGATTAAAATAATGTTAATCAAATCTAGATCCACATCTACGGAATATTTTATTATTATTTGTTGGAGGGAAAGGGTGTTTGACTTGGGTCAAATCCCTTGATTAGTGAAGAATAAATAAATAAATGATTTATTTATCTTTTTAAGGAAGTGGTTGGGATATAATCAAATAAATAATGATTTATTTAATTAATGTTGGTTGATTTGGTCATATTTAACAAGGAATATTACTTAAATAAGGTTTAAATAATTATTCCTAGAAAATAATAAGATAAATAATAATTTATCTAATTAATTTTCCTGTTTTGGGTTAAATATGACCAGGAATATTAATTAAACTGTTGTTTAACTAATTATTCCTTGAGGAAAATCAAAAAAATGTGGATTTATTTAATATTTCCTCATGGGGTTTCCTGTTTAGACCATAAACAACTTAATAAAGGTGTTTTACTAGGTTATTTTCATAGTGAAAGAAATTTTACTTAGGGTAAAATTGGTCTTACATGGTGTACTTGGGTCCATCTAATGATAGTAGGTTAGATGACCAAAAAATGGTGTAACAGCAGCGCAAAAGGAAAACGAAGGAATTCCACTAGTGGGCATTCCAAAACAAAAGGGACCAGATTGAGAAGCTTGTGCTTGGGTGAAACCAGAGCCAAACCCAGTAGTACTAGAAGCAATCAAAGATATAGCAATTGTGCCTCCTCCTTCTACTGAAGCAGGAGTCTGAATGCCTGCAGCACTCACAGCCGAAGCCGCGTTCCTAGTCGTGGCCATCGAAAGTTATGAATAAGATGGATAAGGACTTTCTGGTCTTTCTGACTCAGGTCTGATGTACTCAACAAAAAACGGATAATCAGGAGGAAGAGGAGATGGAAGTGATTCAGAAAGCTGAGATACTTCCTCTACTTCTACTTCTTCTTCTCCTGGAAATAAGACTCTTGAGGTGAGCGGAGCACTCCTCTCGGAACCAACTACAAAACCTTCAAGCCCTTGTGGAGGATCTCTCTCCACTGCGTCAGATACCACTGGGTGACATTCACCTGCTATATTACTCCTGTGCCTTCTTGAAGAAGGCTCTACACTTTCGGGAGATAACCCCCGAACTCTCCTCGATCGACGAGGCGCTTGATTAGCCACTTTAACAGATTAATTAGACTCAAAAAAGTATAAAGCTAGGCAAGCTAGGAGCAAAGAGCACTCACTACAAAAATCCCTAAGATGAAACCAAGCAAGCAGCCTTCAAGTATTCCGCTCCGGGTGATTAGGACCGGACACCAAAATACGAGAAAGCGAAAAATAGGACCTCCTGAAAGTAGTCTGGGATAATTACGGCTCAGGCCTACTAGCGAAGGTAACAGAAACAGTTACGCCGACCTCCTAACAACAACCTTTACCGGTGCAAGTACCCAAGCTTCATCTGGCACCTCCGTGGCATCGCTGGAAGTGATATGATGTCTGCCTCAGGTACCATGGGTATTCCCCCCCACAGTCACCTGTGTGGAACCTAGGAATGGCAACTAAAGGCACCAACCCGTGTGAACAGCCAGGCGGAACGGTATTAAGGCAAGATCCAGTAAATTGGAGAGGGGGTATCTCTCTTCTCAACCTTCACTTCCCCTCGCGCTTGACTCTCTGGAGGAGACCTTTCTCGGTCCACCTAACGGTGTTGGATTTCGCTCATTTAATAAAATTCTATGTTTTATTTTGAGCGGCCTTGGAGAGTTAACTCTCCACTCACCTAATCCAAGGCCCTACAACCTAGCTAGTTGATGTATGACACTTAATAAAAAACTTGCTAGTTGTTTTTAAATTAATGCGCTTATTTTAGTTGGCTGTTATATTAAGTCAAGGGAATATGGAAATGAAACTCATGATGTTTTATGAAACAAAAAAGAAATTAATGAAAACCAAACTACATGCACATGCAGTAATTGCCTTTCGATGAAAATAAATTTCTACATAGGTTCTATGCGACTATATTTTTATTTTCAGATATCAAACTTCACACTCGCAAAATTTATGAAAAAGACTACAAATGTTTAAATGCGCCTAATGCAAATTACTAAGAGCATGCCAATTCTAAGATGCAAAATCTAATAAAGCAAAGAGAAATTTCCAAGAATCCCCTAGTTCTATCACTTTTCTGGTTGTCCACAAAGCTAGTTCCCAAATCAAAAACTCTCAGTATAAAGACACCAAAATATGCTCGAAATAAGAGAAAGAAACCAATGAAAATTCCCTTCCCAAATCAAGTCAGAAAATATAGGTAAGAAATCTCAACAAGGCTTCAAAAGATGGAAGGAAACCAAAACAAAAATGCAAAACAAAGGCAATGGAAAAACAAAATGTTTTTGAGCTTTTGAATTTTATAAAAAGAAGAAGATTTCAAAGAGACCAAGAAGAACTATCCAATTACCAAGCCAAACAATCTCTGAATTTCAAGCAAAACTTCAATAAAAATGCTTCAAATCTTATAGTGCCACTTAGTAGCAAGATTTATACGAGCAAAAGGAAGACAAGAAACTCAGTAACTTAGCCCAGAAGAATAGCACAATCTTGCAGCAAACAAAACTTCAAAGGCCCAAACATGACTCTTGAAAAATTGCAACAAGACCTAGTCAAATGAAATCAAGAAAACCAACCGAAAAGCAGACAAAAATTAAAGTGCAAAGCAAAACAAAAATTTAGGAAAGAGCATATGAGCAGAAGCTCTCTGTCTTGATTAAGCAAAACATCCAAGAATCTCCAGAAAGAGATCTTGGTACTCGAACCAGAAATGCAAGCACTAAAAACAAGGTTTGCCAAATAAGCCAGTCTTCAACCAAACAAGAGAGAACAAGACTAATAACCACTTTCAACACAATCCAGAAAACGACACTGCAGGAACAGGTCCCCACAGGCAGATAAGACCAAAAAGTCAAAAAAATCAAAATTTTCAAAATTTTCCTAGGCATACGCTACTTAGCAGTTTTGAAACAAGCATGCATACGCGACTGTGGCAAAGGAAAAACGCGTATACGCGACTTCCTTTCACCAAACCTATGTGTATACGCGTCTGTGTAGAGGAAAACTAGCATATGGAAGGGTAAATAATGAAAAACAAAAATGATCAAGACTGGCTAAAGAACCAAGTCTTTGGTCTGACTGAGAAAAAAATAACTAGACTGGAAATAATGATTAAAACTATTGGAAACCTTTAAAACAGTTGAAACCACCCAACAGGGGAATCACAAGAATGCGATCCCCAATGGAGTCGCTAGTTCTGTTTCGGGAAATAACTCCCTAGAGGTCGTTGGGTCAAAACCTCCACAGATCAGGGCATGCTATTCAAGAAGGACTCACACAACCACACTTGTAAACTAAAAACTAGATAACATCGATTGTAGAACTCACCCGTAGATCCTACGTTTGATGTAGATCCCGTGGGGTCCAAACCCCCAGCAACCCTTCTTCCTCTTCAACCTGTAAATCAAGAAGAGACATGCACGGAAATCTAGTTGTACAACATATATCTTTCCTAAATGTCAGTGTAATCCATGTGAAACATCATATAAACAATAATAAATGCTTAATTAACGATCTTTTCACATATGCAAGCAGATATTAACACGTGAATTCGAGAACAAGATGGTTCTTCTTCATTACGAACAACATGTACAATAATAGAAAGGTGGATAGATCACCTGAATCCTTCCACGATCTTCAAACAGACCGTCATGTGGATCTGTCCCGCCCTTCCCTCGCTAGGATACTTTCAATACTTGTGCACATGAGATGACATATAAGCTAATGAACATCTCCAAGAAACAAGGGTTTCCTGTAAAAATCTGGGAAGCATAGGAGGCAAAGGAAATCAGACTTGAATTGGGCTCCAACAAAGTATAATGTCTATAATTTTCTCTCTCCCTTAGGCCATGCATATGAGGGGCTTTTTATACTCCCTCAAAGTAGTTTCAATCTGTTGGAAACAGTTGGCCATGGGCTGGGGTGGTTGAATTACTGGAATAACCATCAACCCAACCTCGAAAATAGGGATTTTTATATATTTTTTAATGATTTTAATGGCATACGCGGAAAAGTATCTCTGGACTTGCGTATACACAAGGAAAAGTCTGGGCATACCCGCGTATGCGATTTTAAACACTATTTTTTATGAACTTTATTCAAGTCTGTGGGAATGGGTGCCCAAGGCCAAAGAGACAATCATGAATCACATGAGGGTGAAAAATTATGCTATAACACCTCCTTCATTTTACAAGAAGAGGGTTTGGCACTGTGATGATGGCCTCATTCAGCTAATAAGTAGAGGGCTATGGACAGAGTGTGATTTTAGGGTTTTTCACTAACTGAAAAGAAAATTTGAAGAGTAGTAGGAGACAATTGAAGGCTTCTGATAGAAAATAGGGTTAAAAGAAGTGGTGTTGTGATAATCCAAGAAGTTGATCTTTCTGCTACCAGAGTTTTCCTTCAAAGGCAATCTGAATTCAAAATAAACAAATCCTACCGAGGTATGTGATTTCATTAAAAGCGTCCAGAAATTTCCTCCTTGATCAACAAGCATGAAATCTAGCCAGTGTTTTCCTTTAAAAGACAGGGTTTGAAATTAGTAGAAATTCATTCAAGGTTTGTAAGTTGAAAATATGGGTTAAAAATAGGCCAAAGAGTGATTATTGCTATTCAAATAAAGTTTTGCTTTTCCTATTCATGAAGGCTTTTTTCAAAAAACGCATCACAATGGACAAGAAGGTAACCTAAGCCTATTTTTGAAGGAGGCTTGGAAAATAGACACATATGTTTTTCAATGTGCAAGAAGGGTTATGGCATGTGTTTCAAGTTCAGGAAAAACACTCAAAACAAATGAAACATGCCACTATTACAAATAAAGGCCTGTTCCTTATGAAAATATGTAAAAAGTACCTTGTTGTTGCATTTTGAGTAAAGGAGAGGTTTTTTCAAAAGAAGTTCCTTTTGATAGACAGATGATGGTAAAGCCTATATGAACATAACTAAGCTTCACCCACAGTCAAAAATAAATGTCATTTGAAGAATGCTTCTACAGTTATTTTATGGTTTTAAGCAAGGTTTCCTCTTAAAAACAGATATGGACACAGGAAACAACTTTCCTCCCTTAATGAGAAAATACTAAGAGGAATTGTGGCTTTGAGGATGGTTTCTTCACTTTGAAAAATGTCACATCTACGAAAAATCTTCAAAAGTGTCATCTACAGCGCTTTTATGGTCTTGGTCGAAATATTGGAATTTGTAATGTTTTAAAGTGATGAAATCACAAGGAAAGTACTTCATTTTTTTTTAAACCCAAAAGCCTTTTCAAAGGTTTTCAAAACCCTCACCAAGAAAATATAAAAAATACTTTGACTTTTCGCCTTCAAAAGGGAGTTAGAGACCGTTGCAGGGCCTATTGGTAATTCAAAAACACGAGCAACACATCTCCCTAGCTGCTCTCGGACCAAAGAAGTGTTTCAAGAAAAAATTTGCAGATTTTGAAGCCTTTTAGCCCACGCGGCGTGCCGGGAAAAGCGTGCGGCGCGTTCAGGAGAAGGTTTACAAAGAGTTTGTATTGTGGCGCAGTGCACGGTGCGCCTGTAGGCGCCGGTCACAACCACCCAAAGGCCGACCCGACACCCCTGTTTCTGCGCGGTGCTTACCCTTTTGAACATGTTGCGCATGTTTAAACATTTAAAACGCCTCCAAAAGGGTCTTGAAGCTACTCAACTCTTCAAGAAAAGCCCACCATCCATCTTCGAGGTATTTTTTTTTGCCTCCTTGGTGTATTCAATTTTCTAAAGGGGTGATTAATGCTGTGTTTTTCAAGACTAAATGATGGTGAAAAAATGAAGCTCTTGGTATAAATCAAAGTGTTTTGGTAAATATTTCGAAGAAGATTGTTATGGTGGCAGGCTAGTAGAGTGTTCATTTTAGTTTCAAAGAGCCTAAATCTACCCTCAAAACAGTGACCATAACACTGCTTGCAAGTCAAAGAAAGCACAGTGTTAGAGGTTTTGTCAAATAGTTGAAGGTGTCCTGATGGTGGTAGGACAAAACTAACCTCTTTCATCAAAGTCTAAAGCGAAAAACAGTGTTATAAGGTGGAAAAATTCATTAAAAGGAAAAAACAAGTGTTCCTAAGGTGAAAGAGTGAGCCTAATTTAACAATAGTGATCATGTATGAATGCTTTGTCATTTTCAAAAATCCTCTCTGTGTGGAAAAAAATAAAAACTAGTGCTGACTCCTTTGATCCATGAAACCGAATATGTTATAAAAGGTTTTTTAAATCAATTTGAAAGTGTTCTAGTCTACCTATGTATGTGAAATAGTGAAATACAAGAGGATTTTTTTTTATTGGGAGGGGTGTTTTGTTTTCTACAAGGTTGTCTTGCTTATACCAAAACACAAAAGATCTTTGTGACCTTACCCAAACACAGTAATCATTTGATTGTGTGTACCTTTTTATTTGATAACTATTTATTTTTTGGCACAAAGGAGAAAAAACATTTATTTGTAAGGAGCATAAGGTTGGTGTGGGAGGATATTTCACAAAGCATTTCAAGAATTTTTCTTGGTCAAACAGTGACTGATAGGCAGGACAGAGGTGTGTGTTTGAGAAAAACTTCCCAAAGGCCATTTGAGACAGTTTGGTGTTGCAGAGAGCATTCAAAACAAGATGCCTCCCAGGCAAGATAGTAGGAGTGGCTTGCATAAGATATTTGAACCTGTTTCCACTGAAGAAGTGAATGCCCACCCATCAGTCTTGTTCAATTTCCATGATGTTGGGTGTTTATATTTTTGTCAAAAAGTGCAAGAGGTGAAGAGTTTTTCCCCTTTGACACATCTTTGCGCTTTAAGGTTTCAAGAGAAGAATTTCCAGTTGGCAGGCCTAGATTTCAAATTCTCTCCAAGGTCCATTTCCAAGGCCACTAAAATCCCTTATGTCGGGGAGAAGTGGTTTAAACAAAGCCACCTAGACTCAAAAGAATACAAGCCCTTTCTAAAGACTGAGCACAAAGATTCATGTCCTTCCATTTTCCCCTTCTCATATCTTTTAAATAGCTACACCCCCCTCATGAATATCATCATGAAATAATTCTCTTGTGAGGGAAGATTCTCCCGATTCTATGCCTATCACATTCGATTTCTCATGCATTTCACAAGGGCCAAATTGCTAAATCTTCCTTTCTTACATAGAATCATTGAGAAAATGGCCTTCACTATTCAGAAAAAGCCTCCCTCACAGCAGACAGCCTGCCTCTTCCATCACTCCCTCATCAAAGTCATCATTCTTCATCAGCTTGAGAAGAGGGAGGTCTCTTGGGATACTTTTATCACCCATCCGGATTTCTCCATTGTCCCCCCAATTCATACATCTCTTACACCTCCTACTCACCATCCTTTTCCTTCTTCTAGCAAACCTGTTCCCAAGAGGCTCAAGTTTACCATAGAATAAACAAAAGAGCCTGAAGAGGGAGAAGAGCATGACCATGATGAGGAAGAAGAGCATGAGCAAGAAGAGGGAAGTGATGATGAGTAGCAGTAGGATAAAACAGGGTAGCAAGGGGATGATGAGGAAGATGATGATGAGCAGCATCATAGTGAGGCAGAATAGCAGACTCTTGAAGATGAAGAAGGGCATGATGATGAGAAACATCATAGTGAGGTAGAACAGTAGACTCCTGAAGATGATGAAGGGTAGCAACATGAAGATGTGCAACACAGTGAGGATGAGCAGTCCCATGAAGATGCTGAACAGGGGCAGCCACAACATGATACACAACAACCACAACATGATACACAGCAGCTATAACATGATGAACAAAGGCGGCCTCGGGGTGATGAACAACAGCCTCCTAAAAAGGAACAACAACCTCAAGAAGAAGAGGGGCAGCAGGATAAATAGGTGCAACACAGTGAGGAGGACTTCCCTCGAAATGAAATGCAAAAGGACATCCAAGACATCCATGAAGAAATCCAAGATAGTGGAAAAAATGAGGAGCAAAGTGACAAGGGTAAAGAGCCCATGGAGCATGTGCTAGCTGCCTCTCCTAGGCAAGGGGCCATGCTCTCTTCTCCGAAAGTGGCCAAGCCCCAGACATCGAAGAAAAGGGTGCCTAGAGTTGTAACTCCAAATGTGACTAGGGCCCTCCGAAGCAAGGGAAAATTTCCCAAGAAGCCCATGGTTGAATTTCCCAAGAGGAAGAAGACTAAAAGAACCACCCAAAGCAAAGGGAAGGACAAGAAAGAAAGAAGTCATGAACAGGAAAGGGAATTCAACATCATCCAAATCCAAAGTGATGATAGTGATAATGATGCCTGGATACTAGAAAATCTCTTGATCCATAGAGAAAGCCAAATTGATGCTTTAAGGACTGATCTTGATCGGGCTAGGAACTTCAATCACTTTTTGCAAGTTCAGAACAAGCAGATAAGTGTCCATATGGTTGTATATGAGACACGGGCCATCAAATACAAAAAGGAGACCTCCAAAGCATAAGTGAGATTGGAAGAACTCATGGGTGAGTTCGATGAAAGTGAAGGCGAAGATCAACCCAGGCGAAAGAGGCCAAGAACCATGGGGCTCAAAAAGGCCCTTGAGAAACAAAATTAAGAAAAAGATGCCCTTCTCCAATCTACCCCTCTCACTGCATTGTTCGAACAAGAGATAGAGAAAAATCGGTAAGCATGGCTTGAGAGAGTTAATGATCACTTGGAGAATAAATTGGAGAAGGAAAATAGGGACTTGGACCTTCAACGGAGGATGAAGCTCAATCAGTTTGCCCAGCGGAAGTTGAAGGTTGCTCAGGAAAAACTCAAGGATGCTAAAGGGAAGTTCCCAGCACCAAAATTGAGGAAAGACACCTCAAGGCTCCAAATTTTGCCTCTGCTTCACAACATGTTTCTGAAAACCCTTGAGGGTCATGCTCACCAAGTTTGGGCGAAATTCGACATGTTTTGGTTTTTTTTCATTTTTAGGTTTTTGGCCAAAAATCATGGGCATCGCCATTTTAGTTTAGAGAATCATCAAAGGATTAAAATGGTATCATTGGATGCCATAATTTCAGGAGCACATCCTTAGTGATTTTCAGAACAATTTAAGATCTTTTGCTCCCCCAAAATGGTGAAAAACACTCGCTTTTTCTACACTCTGCCCCGTTTATCAGCAAGGCCTATTTTCTGGTTTTTTACACATAGATATATTTTTGGAGGACTTCCAGTGGTTATTTAGGATCAAACTAAACATTTTCATAAATTAGACACTCAGAGCTTTCCAACTAGCCATCATGAGCCTCGTTTTGACATCGGGAAGGCTTCCAAAAGTTGCCGACAAGTCAGGGAGCCTTTTGGTGATGTATTTTTTGAGTATTTTTGTAAAAATTGAACCTTTCAAAAGTGACTTTTCTTCATGTGCGTTTAGCTATTTTGTACATGATAAGTTATGAAAAGTCAATTTATTTCCCTTTTTTAGCATTTTTAAGATATTTTATTACATATTTTGTGCCTTGGGCTTTGCAAAGCCTCAAGGACAAAATCATATATTTTGGATAGGCCAACGAGATTGCAAGTTGAACCAAGAGGTTTTCCTCACTTTGGCCTATATATTCCAAAGGGTTTCATTGTAAACAATGCTGAACTTGATGAATAGAAGTGATATATGGTCATATAAGCTTTGGAAGAAATACTTGTCTTATGCTTTTGGATAGTTTCTTGGATGTTCTTGGATGATGAAAGAGGATTGTTGTTGGATTCCATGACTTGGTAGAATGGTATAGTGTCTCTCTCTCTGTTTTGTTTTCTATTTTTCATTCATAAATCCATTTTCTTGCTTGCTATAGGACAGTAGAGAAAAAATTTGAGACATGCCCTTGGAGGCACCTCAAATTTCGTGTTCCTTCATAGCTTCCATGTTTTCTTCATTCTTAGTCACATTAAAGAATTCTTGATTGCTCTTTAATAACTTAATAATATTGTTTGATTGTTTCATTCATGGTATTATGCATGCTAAGTATGATTTACGATATGCCCTACTTACTCATGGCTAGCCATAGCTCCATCTATGAAACTTCTCTTTGACTGATTAGATTGCCATTTGTTGAACCAAGGAGGTCTTGTTCTGATCTTGCCCTTTGCCTAAGACTATGCAATCCTATTTTCAAAGTGCCCAATAGCTTGAAGTACTGTGTTTAGTAGTTCCGACATAGTGATTTGAGTTGTTTGTCTATCTTAAATGTATTTCTCCAAAGTCTAATAGCCATTTCCTAAAGTTAGAGAGTTATATACCTCTATGCATGGCTTGAATGTTTATTTCTATGCATTGATTAGCTTAAAGTTACATTTCTCATGATTAATGGTTTGCCCTACCATGTTTATGTCAGCTATTAAACTATTTGTGCTTGAAATCATTTGTTATTCACAAACTTGATGTCCATCTTACTCCATTTTGCCCAAATATTCATTTTACCTCGAATCAAATCGGCCCTTCAACAACCTTGTATCACCATCTGAAAGCTTTCTTGAACTTTTCAACCCCATAGGCCAGCTGATCTGACATATTTTTCACCTATCTTATGTCTTTGATCAGTAAATCCCTCACAACCTAAAAACAAAAACCAAAAACCTACTTCATAACTAGCCTAAAATCAGAACACAATAAGAAAACACACATATATCCCTTACACAAATAGAGAGATCCCTCTCTGAGTCCAGGAAGGCTAGGTCCTTGGGCTCCAAAGGCTAGTTTGATGTTACACTATCATTTGGCTTTCCAATTAGCCAAATCACGGGACACTAATAGTTTAATCCTAACAGATAGTACATTAGGTTGAGAAACTGATGAACTCAACTGTTTAATCTGAGTTCATGGAGAAATAAGAAGTAGACTTAGATTAGTTTTTTCTTTCAAAAAGAATAAAATGTTTGTAAATATTTTTTTGAATCCAAGTGCACTCTCAAAGAAGAAAAAATGTTAGATCAATAGGATTAGGTAGAAAGATTGTGTTGATGAAGTTCCATTATTTTTTCATGGCTGCTAACATTTTCAAAACAGAAGAAGATCATCCAAGTAAGGAAGGTTGCAACCCAATGGATAAGGCACTGATCAGCTCCCCAAAGAATGCAAGTCTGAAGTTCTTGAGGCCCTCGAGAATGCACCATCCCCATGTGGAGCCACTATTAACCACCTATAAAATTTGTCATATAAAAAGGTGGCTAAATCATTTTTTGAAGCCTTCAAGAAACAACTTTTATTGCAAAAAATTGTTAATTAGTGAAATCTTGTGAACACATCATGCCCTTTGTTTAATCTTCATTGCTGTTTTCCTCTTGAACTCCAAAGTTTTTCTATTTTCCTTAAAGAAAAATACTGCTGAAAACTCCATTTTTTCCCCCTCCTTTCACTTCAAATTAAACTTCATTTTTACCCCTTTATCCCCATAAATTTCCTCTATTTTCCCTTTATTCCCTTCTTCCCTCCATTAAAATCCCTTTTATAAGGTTTGAAAATCCTTTGTGAACCTTACCAAAACCCCCAAATCCATCAAAAATCCTTGAAAAAATCATAAAGAATAGTCTTTTTTACTATGGGCCTAAGCCCCTTTGGGCTAAGCCCTAAACCACTTCCCCACCATAAACCCACACCCTGGAACCAAGCGCTAATGTTCCCGAGCACTTATCGCATCGGAACAATCACAGAGCACAAGTCTTTTGGCTTTTATGAAACCTCCGATGCATTTGAACCTTTTTATATAAGCCCCGATCCTTTGCTATATTTGCATAACCTTGAGTTTTTTATCGGGAGCTTAAAAAATTGTATAAACCATTCTCGATTTTATTTTTCCTTTTTAAAGTCATAAAAACCCATTTTTCAATATTATAAAGGAAACTCGCCAAGTCTTTGATTAAACTATTCTTGACTGTTGATCATAAAACAATCGAGGATCTGCACTTATTGCATTGTGGAATTTTTGATGCGTGCATATCTTATGTGAACATGAAAATCCTGATGCCAATTGGATCTTTGTATATAAGCCCCGAGCCTTTGATTTATTTATAAAACCAAGGCCCCGCAATCGGGCGCCAAGCATTATATATAACCTGCCCTGAAGCCAATAAACCTTTGTATTTAATAAAAACCCACCTTTTTTATATTATAAAGGGACCCACCCGTTCATTGGTCGAACCCATTCCCAAACATTGATTTTGAACAAATCAAACGGTCTGCAAAATCTCACATCGAGAGATTTCATTGGGCGCACTTAATATTTTATTCACAACCTCCGATTGGCAATCTCCCTATGGTTTCACCACCATTGATCTCCCCCGCTAGATCCAGATCCAACGGTTTCCATTTCTCTCGCCCAAAGCCCATTTCCTTCGCTTTTCGACCTCCCGATTCATTTCCCACCATCGATCTAATCCCCAGATCGAAGGTCTACATTCAATTGCATCGGCGCCCATTCAACCTTTTGTCCCCGCCGATCGCGAAAGCTCTAATTGCATCCAAGCCATCCATCCTTCTTGATATGACAGTCCAGATCAGTCCTCTCGAACTTGGCTAAATTGATATAAACCCCACTTTGTAATGTTCTATGGAAAAATCTCAACCGTTGATCTCTGCAGATCAACGGCCCATATTAACCCATTCTCTGCCTCATATATTATTCCATTTAACCCCAGATTCAATCTCAGCCATTAATCTGTTTTCATCTAACGGTTCAGATTAATCCTGACAGGACCGACTCCTGAGGGTCCTGCCTTCCTCCAAATTTGATCACAGCCATCCATCCTTGATCCAACGGCTCAGATTGAAACCACTCATGCTCTTCCCCACTTGTTCCACCCGCGCATCTTATCAATATCACGCTCACTCGCCACCGTTCGATCTGAGGCCCTAGATCTAATGGTTGACGCGTGTTTTCGCGTAACTTCATGCCCAAATGATACTTCTCAGAAATTACGCAATGTAAGTGGTTTTCAAATGCCACCTGTCGGCCTAAAATGCATATCGCATTCGAAAAATGAAAACTTCCTCCCTGCCTTTTCGCTGCGCGTTACTACTGGTTTCTCCACTTGAAACCACTTTCCCTTGTTTCCACAGCATTTCATCGCGTTCGTTCCCCACCGTTGATCTCTTCAGATCAACGGCTCAGATTCAATCTGAGCATTACACTATCGCCCTCTACCATGCACCAAAGGATTTCGCGATCAACCACAGCCGTTGATCTCTGAGGCCTATCTCATCCGATGGCCTAGAATCATCTGCGAAACCCCAAATTCCCTTTGCGCCTTTTTCATTTCCGATTAAGGTTTTTAACCCATTTTGCTTATATTTTCCACCGTTTCAAATATAATGTGACCCTTTCACATTATCTATTCAAGACCAATCTCGATCGTTGATCAATATGGATCAACAAATCTAACTTAATCCTTTGCACCATTTCATCAACTGCCTCCTTTAAAACTCTACGTGCGATCTCCACCATTGGATGCTTTCATCCAATGGCCGTGACCTAACTGCAACCTCTGAAACAGTCTGACCCAAATAAAGCAGGATTTTTATGACATTTTGTGTATTTTGCAGGTATTTATAGATTTCCAATTATTTTAAAGGAAATTTGAAAGCCGAGGATGCCGATCCTCCAGGCCTTCATATATCAAAGGATATTCATCTATAGGTTTTGACGCCACATTTCATCAGTGCATCATGAGCACTGATTCTATAAGAACCCTCTATGTACCTGCACATCAACAAGACACAGTAAAGCTTGATTAAAACAGAGAGTATCAGTGTTGAAGATCAAACCACAGCAGATATGAAGAATTAAGGATGGTTTACACAGTTTTGGTGGATTACGGCTAAGAACGAAAATCAAAAGCCTAATCCACTAAATTAAACCTAGTTTAAAGAACAGAAAACAAGATTCAGGCTTAATTATACCTAAACACAAATATCAGAAGCCGATTAGCTATATTTTAGGTCAAAGAAATAATATCTATCAGAACAAGGATGCCTCCACTGTCACATCAGAGGCTAATTGATTCCTCTCAGCTACCAAAGCCACCTGTAGCCTCAAAGAATTCAACAGAGGGCCGAGTAATGACCAGAATGGAGCATATCTGCCTCAATACAACCGAACAGTTATTCCAAGGCAAAAATATTTATTGAAAAAATATCAGCAGAGTTATTACAAGATGACACAGAGCCTTAAAGTCAACAAAAGATTCCAACGAGCTTAGTACATAATGAAAAACAATTAATACTAAGGAAATATCTGTAATATTCTCCATCGAGCCCCTCAAAGGCCGAGAAGCATTAACTGTATTAATTGAACCCACAGATCTTTTAACTCTTCCACCTCCTCATTTTCCTATAAAATCTTCTTGAGGAGCTCATTGTAAAGGTTGGTTGCAGAACTTTGAAATATACTTGTGCTCAAAACTCCTACATGTAAATAGTGCTCAGAGGTTCTTGAAGCTCTATTTGTAGTCAAATAAGTTAGGTTGAGAAGTGAAGATGATTTCTGAACTGAAACATTGGACTTGAAGAATGTAACTAGATTGACATCAATATACAAGCTGATTCTTGGGATCCTGGTCTATATCACTAGTGAAGTGCTTCTTTCTGTGTTATTTTTTTCCTTTCATGTATGCCATATTGTCCATTATTCTCTGATAAAGAACAACAAGCATAGAGTTAGTATTTACTGTTTACAATACCCTTCTCTGACTGATAAGCTTTATCTCAATGTTTTCCTCTAAATTGTTTATTTAAGAACGATTCAATACAGTTCAATCAATTAGAAATATTGGCGTTCCCTTGTCCTACTGTTTGCTTTAAACATTGTTCTTGAAAGTTATTTTCATTACTTTCTTAGTAAAGTTATACTATAAAAGTGATGGTGTGCCCTATTTTCTAGCTTCTTTCTCCAAAGGTAGTTCTGAAAGTTTCCCTAAGTGTTTGTTGAAAGCAGGCTAGATTTAAAAGTATCTTATCTGATCTTAAGCTGCACTTCGTTTTTCTTATCTGTTTTTCATCCTTTCTGAATAATTATGAGGATTAATAGATTGTTTGTCTATTGAGTTAGCTTTAATACGAATTTTCCCAAAAAGGTTTATGGTGAGCCCTCCCCTTTGGCCAGTTTTAAACAGTTACTTAAAAGGCTTTTCTTGTTTGGACAGACTGTTAAATCCTAGTTGAAATTAGTGTCTGTTTGCACCCCTTCAACACTTTTATTGTTTCCATTCCATTATTTAATCTCAAAGATATTGTGATATATATGACTTGCCCCTTGGACCACTCTTGAAATTGTTGCACAATTAAAGCCCTTTTATGACTCCATATCCCAATGGACTAAAAACCAGCGTTATATCTATCTAATCAGCCAAAACTTGTTCTGATTGCTTGTAACTTCACACCTTTGAAACTCTTTCCATTTATGACTTTCAACTCAACTAAAAATCATGCTCAACCATCCAAAAACAAAAAAAACCCTCGTTCTTAATAACTAGCCTAATATCATACCATAAAAGCCTTAAATATAAATCAATATTTGCACCTATTAGAGAGATCTCTCTCTGGATTCAGGAGGGCTAGATCCTAGAATCCAAAATTGGTTCAAGTGTCCTCTCCACATTTTTGGTCTCACCAATCTGCTGAAATTATGGGGAGCTAACGGAAGTTTTATGGCAACAGTATGAACTTGAGACTGTCTTCTGATACCAAGGAAAGTGATGGAAGTTGAAAAGTGTAACTAGCATCAATATTCATATTGACTATATAATTATGTATTTATGTAAAATATAAGTCAAATATAATAAAATGTAATTTTGCTATGATTGCTTCATGGGTTTCATGAGAAAGGTTTTATTATAGGTCAATAGAATTCTTCTTGATGTCTATTAGGTTGTGCCTTCTAGTCATAAATATAATTAAGGGTCATAAATATGAAGAGTCTAGTCATCCAAAATTCTCCAAGGCCTTGTGGAAGAATGGCTCATAACATCCCTCAAGACAACCCATATTCAATGGTGGAATAATTGCACTAAATGTCGGCCTAATACACAGTGATGAAGTTGGCTTACTAGCTAGCTGTAAAGTCAGCTCATTTATAGATGTGAACAACTATATATACACCAGTATACTGTGTAGAAATATAGAGACACAAATTCAATTGGTCTGAGTTTTTCAGAAAAAGTTGCAGGATCTCAGGACAGGAAAAAGGTGCCGATTTCTCTAAAGAATACTGCCGATTTCAGAGAGGATTCAATGCAGGTTAAAGGAGAGAAGATTGTATGATAGATTTTGGTATAAGTGTGGACTAAAGGACAGAAAAAGTTGTAGACTTATATGAATATTTTATAGTGGTTGAAATACAAATATATTTGTGATAAAGTGCAGGAAAAGGACAAGATCTAGTGCGGACTTCAGAACATAAGTCAGTATAGGTTTAAGGACTAAAGAAGGTTCATATATCTCAGCATGTTATCACAACAAAGGAAGAGGTTTTAGTTCAGGAAAGAAAGGAAGGTAAATTTGTGATTTACCTTTCTGTTCTATAGTACATAAAACGAAGTACTACTCCTCAATTGAAGAAGCTTCAATGATCTTGTCTAAGAGCTATCGGTTCCATTGGTTGGGTGGACCAGTTTAGTCTTGCAATATTGAGATAAGTATTTCAATGTTTTATTTCACAGTAGATATGCATATGTGTTTAAATGAAAAGGAAGTTTAATGATATTTTATTATCATATCTATTAATTACATTATGATTAAAAGCATGGTATATTTATGTATTGCACACTTGCCAAGAAGTTATACTAACCTAAGTAAGATGAAAATATTGTGGAGTTGTGTATTATAATATTACAGAGAGGATAGGCTAACCTATTTATGACAATAAGTATTAACAATATCTATGATGAAATCTTACATAGAAGCCATTGATAATTTCATTAATAATATCGATAGAGACTACATGGATGAATAACTTGAGAAATTGAATAATCTTTATTTTTAGTTGTTACAAATAGCATAAGGAAAATAATATTTCGATTTATTGAAGAAATTGTATATTTAGTTTTTTGAGTCCAGGTTGGAATTTTATTAAGAGATCCAAGCCCTAACAGTGACATAGGATCCAAATTTGAAAGATAAAAGGGTCTCTGTGCATAAAAGGATAGTTTGAAAGTCCTACTCCGCTAATTAAAGAAGAAGTAATCAAGGAAACATTCAAAATACTTTAAGAATGTGTGTAGCAGTCTCTCTATCACACAAGTTTTGACACCTTAACATAAAAACTAGTGGGCCTCATCTATTGAAGGAGAATTAGATCTGTTGGAGAAAAAATTTCTTGTGCTCACTAAAATCCCTAGTTTGTGTGCCAAATTTGAAAGGAGAAAATATTCAGGTCTATTATCAACATAAGGATAATACTAAGAGACATTCGTCACAATTCATGTAAAAGAGTGTAAAGTTCTTAACTATTGAACATGTCCTTGAACTACTTTCAAATTTCACTCATGTGAAAGTTGAATTCTCAAAAGGAAATATTAGTCCACCAGTGAAAATGGGAAGCCCTAGCCAGAGGGATGGATACCTATGAAAATTTGGCATGAAAACATATTTGTAGGAAAATAAATATTGGAATCATCATATATTCATGCATATAGTTAGCATAAGAAGAAGTATTGAAATGACACTCTTCCAGTTCGAGGAAGTTGTGACATTTTTGAAAATTTATTGATGATAGTATCCTTTATAAATTCTAATGATGGGACTTGTTCTAAATCAAAGTTATGAACAAGTCATGACCATTGATAATATGGTGCAATTTGTATCTCTTTTTCGATCTACCGAGGGGTTGATTCAATATCCCACACAAGTCAAGTTAGTTTCCCAAGAAATCAAGTCCTCAAACTTCCTATGGAGGATTCATTCTAAAAACAAAATATGTAGCCGAAAATTGAATGCAATTGAGAATTTGGATATTTAGATCATGCTTAAGCATGTTTGACACTCTATTTTATCATGACAAACATTAATATGGTAGCACTATTCATGTGTATAGAAAATATATATATGACATCATTCTTGGCTGGGATATGTAATCCAATATACCTCTACCCAAATACAATCCAGTAATTTGAAATGGAATCATGACAGAGATGTGCCATGATATCTTCTTCTAAAGAATATTTTGATTATTATAAACCGTGAAAATGGCAAGCACCTATGAGCCCTTCAGTCATTTTCATTGAAGGAATGAACTATGAAAAAATCATTAGATCTCTTGTTTCTCACCTTGTTATAGCATCATTTATCACCATTATATACTTGATGACTTATGCATTGGCCTTGGGAAGCCCTTCCATTTAGACTTGTTCATATTTCTCAAAAAATAGTATTTCAAAATCCATACACGACTATGCCCAGACTTTTCCACATATACACGGGAGTCCATACATAGAGAAGCCACGTATGCTATTTAAAATATTAAAAAATATATAATTTCCCTACTTTGAGGCGAGGTTTATGGTTGTTCCTGTAACTTAACTACCCCAGCCCATGGCCTAACTATTCCTCAACTGAAAAAATAATTTGAGGGAGTATAAAAAACCCCTCAAGAGAGTTTCCTAAGGGAAGAAGAGAGAGAATTATAGATATTATACCCTGTTATAGCCTTATCCAAGTCTGATATTTCCCTTTTGCCTCCTGCACTTCCTAGATTTTCAGGAAACCCTTGTTTCCTTGAGATGTTTACTCATCATATGTGACATCCATTGTGCACTATGTGAGGTCCCTATAGTTTTGGAAGAGTGGCAATGACAAAAAATACAAGGGTAACATCAAACCAATATTTGGAGTCTTAGGACCTAGCCTTCCTCGACTCATAGAGGGCTCTCTTTATGCTTATGTAAAGAATTTAACTTGTTTGATTTTAGAGTTTGATTTTAGGCTAGTTATATGGATTTGGGTTTGATTTTTTGTTTGTTTGGTTGGATAGGTTGTCAAGAAGAATAGGTAGAGTAAGAGAGGATCAATCCATTCGGCAATGGAGTCTGCAAAGATTTCGAAGAGTGCAAAAATATTTCAAGGGTTTTTCATAGGGAAAGTAAACGGGGCCAAATGGATCTAATTAGGTTTTGAGTGAGTGAAATGAACATGGAGGATTCAATATAGTATTTAAGGGGAAATCAAGGATCCTTTAACAAACTAATAACAAGGAAAATCTTTCAACATGATTAGCATAGTAAAAACTTGAAGAGAATTGAAGGATTCTTCAACCAAACAATACTAAGCAGACCTTAGAGCAACATATGAGTAAACTTAGAGAGCAGTTAAGTATTCTATAAAACTTACTTTTATTCAAATAGATTTTTCACATGACATCTCAATAAAACTAAAGAGCACTTAAGAATTCATTAGTTAAAATTCAAGGAGGAAAACATAAAAATCAAAGGATGCAGACAGAGCAGTGTGCCAAAAAGACATATCCTACTCTAAGATTTATATCCCATGATCAAAGAATTAAATGAGAACTGAAGAAAACATGTACAAAGGTTGAACACATCACCATTCAACCAAGCTTTATGAATCCTAAGAAAGTGCTCAATCCACAGCTGCTCAGTCCAAAGTCATCACAAGACACCAAAGCCAATTTCACAAATAAACTCAGAGTCTATATCATATTATGCTCAGAAACCAACCAAAAAAATGAAATAAGACCTCCATGTTCTATTTATCTAGAAAAGGAGGGCCAAAACCCTAATTATGGTTTTCGAAACCATAAATACACCATAAATGTCATTTATGTCCAAAGAGACCATGCAAGGCCCAAGGAACATAATATATATTACAATAAATGAAAGATAACTCAAACTTAAATCCTCAACCAAATCGGGAGTGGTTTGCCCAAAAAAAACATTAAAATATCCGTCAGTGTGTTTTGTTGACTTTTCTGAAAAAACACAACACAGAGGTCCAAGGGCACAACATGTGCACCGAAAGCCTGAGTCATCTTGCAACCAAGTTTTGAAGGCCTTCCCGATGTTGGAATGGGCTCCGTGATGGCTCGTTGGAAAGCCTATTGAGTGTAATTTCCAAAGATATTTTTAGTTTTCTATTTGGAATTCATTTTCATCTACAAAAATCAAAACTCCAAAGGCTGGTAAAGGCATAGCGCTAGCCCTGAATACGTGGCAGAAATGTGAAATTTAAGGTGTTTTTGACCCTTTTAGAGGACCAAAACAACTCGAAATGACCTGAAATTTTGTGACCATGCTATAAATGACCTGGAAAATCCAAAAATTTAAACCATTTCTCTTGAGGATTCCCTCATAAAAAGTGCAGGGTTAAGGGGTTTGTGCCCTTGGCCCTTCAAATAAGAAAAAACTCAAAATTTCAAGAAAGTTCCCAAAATTTAGATTTTCCTTTCTTTTTATGTTTTGGATGCTTCTATGGAAGCATCAGGAAGAATTTCAAGTTTTATTTGGTCTTTGGCATCCTTGAGTGCTTGAAGTTTGGCAAGGGCTCCTTTGAGTATGGCCCTTGCAATTTGATTTCTCAAGGCATAGTGCTTGGCCATCTTTTTCTGTAGGCCAAGGTCCCTTTGTGTCTTCTTTAGCTGCTTATTTTCATCCTTGTAATAATTAATGATATATTTTTCCATGCCAAGATTTCTTTGTAGGTCTCTCATCTGAGCATCCTTTCTTTGGAGAAAGATGCTTGTAGTCCTCTCCTCATCTTAATTTTCACTGTCAAGGTCAATAAATTCAAACTTTTGTTTAGTTCCATGTTTACCTTTCTTATCTCCAATAGTGACCTTTTCTTTGCCTTTGTCAAGCTTATTTGTTGATGTGGAAGGCATGACCCCTTGCCTTTTGGAGGCATAAAACACATGCCTTTATCCTCTTTGGTATGTCAAAGGAAGAGGCTTAATATTGTTTACCTCAGTGCCATGAAACTCACTGTGTTCCATATCATCACTGCCTTTGTCAATGCTATGAGCCTCACTATCTTTTGCACTGATCTTTGCACCATCATCATTTCCACTGTGAGCCTCATTTGTTTTACTATCCTTATGGCCATCATGATTGTTTTCATGACTGTCACTATCTCCCCCCTTACTACTGCTTTCCTTATTGCTGTGATATTCACTGCTATTATCAGCCTCTTCATTTTCTTCACTGTTATCATAATCTTCTTTGACATTTTGGTACTTTGTGTCACTGTTATCATTAGCATCATCATTTATCTCTTTGTTATTTTATTCATTTTTATCCATATTTCCTTATGCCTCTTCATCTCCAACATCATCATTTTTTTATGCATCATTTCCCTTATCATCACTAGGAGCCTCACTGTTTTCATTGTCATTTTCTTTGTTGTCTTATTCATCATTGGTTTCTTCATCTTCATTGACATCTATCTCCATGTCTTCTTGACCACTTTCTTCATTTTTTTCATCACTATTTTCTTCCTCTTTACTGTCCTCTTCTTCATTATTGTTTGATTGATCATTGCCCTCTCCTTCATGGTCACGTGATTGTTTAGTTTCACTTTCCTCATTTCCTGATGCAGTGGGAGAGGGTGATGAAAGATGGTTGTCTTGAGGTGAAGGAACATGTGTAGATGGTGAAACATGCTCATCAAGAGATGATGGAGGAGTAAGGATAGGAGCATGAGATGATGAAGGCAAAATTTGAAGATGATGGGGTTGTGGGTTTGTGAAGACCTCATAGGAAATGAAAACCTCCCATGGAATATTGTTTTGCTCCAATTGATGCATCACTATCATCTTGATGAGATAATGGTGAAATATGCTCTGCATTTGTTGTGAAGGGTGTCTTTTTTGCACAATATAATACATTTTGTAAATACTCCTGTAGAGATAGTAGGGCAAATGCAACATATTAAACCTTGTGAAGTACATGAGAAATATTATGTGGTAGGAATAAATCCTAGAAAACCTCCCCTCACATGTGAATTATTTCATAGTGACCTTCATCATGGGTGCATACCTCTCAAGAAAATGTGAAAAAGGGAATATATATTTATTGTAGTCTTTGTATCTGGGTTTAAGGAATGGCTCATAGTGGCTTATGTCTAAGCTGTCTTGTTTGAACCACTTCTGACCAACACTAGGCATTCCAGTAGCAATAGCAATGGAATTTGATGACAATTCAGAGTTTACCCCTGCAAGATTTACTTGTTTCTCATGCAATTTGAGTATGAACAACCTAGTGAGCTCAAGGTGAATTTGTACCTATTGTACTCTTTCATGGAAATGAAAACAACCCAAATTTTGAAAACATGTGACAGTCATAGGAGAGGCATTAAGCTCCATGGTGTTTTGAGGTTCAAACCTATTAACCCTTCCACCTATGTGTTGATGTCTCCTTGGCACTTGGATTCCCTCACCACTATCACTGTTACCTTTCCCTGACACCTTGATCACTACTACTTTGTAAACCAAAACCTTAATTCTTCTTGTGAAATTGATGTGAAAAAGGGTAAGGGAGTGATGGTGATAAAGGCATATTTTATACAAATGGGGGATGAGTGAATGAGGGTGATGGAAAAATCCTAGATGAATGGAAAATATTTTAGCAATATAACCCTTTGTGTGTCTTCAGTATGCAGATGGAGGAGAGTTTTTAAATAGTGGTACTTTCATTATGAAAGTTAGGTTTTCATCTTAGGGTTTCAAATTTTCTTAGCTTCAAATCATCAAAATTATTTGGAGGGAAAATAGGACATCCACATACCATTTAAAGATGCTTTGAAGACCCTTGATGGCATCTTTGAGGTGTTCCTGAGGTAATTTGAGTCCCTGCAGCGTGTGGAGGTGCTCCAAGTCAAACGTGCAGCGCGTGCACATGTTTTCGGGCTTGGCTGAACAAACTGTTGTGTGACTGAACACAAAGCGCTGACCGGTGCATGACGTATTGGGTCTCCTTGTGCTAGGTTAAATGTGTAGCGACTGAGTGTTTCTGCCTGGGCCTGTTGGGTCTTCTAGGTGAAACATGTAGTCCTAAAAGTAAACGGGTAGTCAAGTGGTCTGAACGCATTTTTCGGGTTGAACGTGCAGTGTTGTGGGTAGCCGAGCCTGTCAGGCCTTCCGGGTGAATGCGCAGCACATACCTACAGGCGTGCAATGCAATGCAAATTCACAAGGGGTTTTTTGATAGGGGCGCAACTCCTGATTCTGAATGCGCAGTGCTGCCTCGAACGTGCAACACCAAGTAGACTTGCCCAAATTCAAGTTAGTAAACTATAGTTTCTCTCCTAGATGCCTCTGGTTATTTTTTGCAAGAAATCAATGATTTTCTGAAGGGTGGAAAGGACCTTATATAGCCTTTGAACTTTTAATTTAACCATGAAACCTACTTTTCTAATGTTTTTCAAGCCTTTGTCACTTTCACTGATATTTTATTTGACATTTTTGTTGTAGATGGCTTAAAACATTTAAATGGCCTTTTCCCCTTTTCTCTTTGAGGTGAGACCTTAAAAAATTGTCCTCTGACATGCACTATGAATTTAAACTAATGCCCCTTTACCTTCTTTGGTCACTGCTGATTTGTAAGATCCCTTTCAAAATACTAACTTGGTTTTCTCTTGCTCCCTGGATCATGACACATTTACCTTTGACAATATTTTAGAGAGGGCTGCACATAGTGGTATTTTCAAGGCTGTGTTTTTCAATATAATTTTCAACTTGTCATTCTCACACTTTCTCACTAACAACCTTACAGTGTTTGTATGCAGGTTGGCTGGAATGGTGAATTTGATTCCTTCTGTAATGTTGGGGGTTTGATGGGTTTGATTTTGGCACCTTTGAGACTGAAAAACAAGGTAAACCTTCACAAAACTCTTTTTCCAATACCATGGTTTTAAACAATGCCTTTCACCTCCTTTGGCCTCTTCTGATTTGTAGGTGCCTGAATTTATAATTTGAAACTTGCCCATTGATACTCTTCACCTCCTTGTTCTACAGATTTTGTTTGAGTGACATGATTGATTGTGCTTTGGCTTGTTTATTTCCTTCGACATTTTCACTCAACAAGTGTCATGAAAACCTTGAAGTGACTCTTCTCCTCTGATCTTTGAAATATGCTAAATTTACTTTGACACCTTAGGCACTTACACAGTGGCAGTACCTTCAACAATTGTTTTTTCTTACCTTGGAGCTCATACCATGTTTTTTTGTCTTTTTACCATTGAGTGTAAGTAATTGAAATGACAATTTGATCCTCCTCTCACTAATATTCTTTACTTCTTTGTCCTTTGAAACAATGAGGAATTTCACTTTGGATAACTTTGGGATGATATACACATTAACCCTTTAAAATCTACTTTCTTCTATCATCATGGAGTTCAAACCATGTTTTTCACCTTCTTTTATCATCTCCCCAAAACCCTAGGTGTGTGTAATGCTTGAGAACAATTATCAGTATTGTCTTCTAAGTTCTCTATAGCCCTTTCAAGTTCATTCTTCTATGTCTAGTTCACCTCACCCTTTCCCCTTTTCATCAATAATTTCTAAAAAAAATCTTCCATGTTTTGTTTTCTTGGTGTGCCTTATTCATGTGATTTGCTGCACTAGATCCTTGTTTGGCACAATGCTGGCCTAGTTAGGCTTAGAAACCCTGATTCTTATTGAGCACAAATTTCTACCTCTCTCTTTCCTATGAATGTCTTCATTTTGGATTAGGCGTCTTGTCTTACCAATTTTCTACTGATGTTCATTTTAAACACTCCTGCATAAATGTAAAAATTCCCATTTATCTCTTGCAGAACTTGTAATTGGTGGAGTGGTCTTCTTAGAAGATTTTCTAATATTTCTTGGAAAACCATGTGTTGATTTTTCTTTTCATTTGAACCAGATTTTAGCACAAGAATATCAGAGCTTAAAACACCACTGCTAGCCCTACAACCTATGAAACCCTAATGACCTAGTGGGAGGGTCTTTTGACCTAGTTTTTGACTGAAACTTGGTTTAAAGTCTTCAAGTGTAAAAACAAATTTTTTGATAAATTGATGTGTTGAAGGTCCAAAATATAATATAATTGATTTATCTAAAGAGCCTACAAATATAGTTTTGAGACCATCAATGCTTGAGGAACCTGGTGAACATGGGAAGGAAAAGGTTGATTGGAAACCCTAGATGGAAAGTGGAGGGATGAGGCAAAGTCAAAATAGAGTGTTTAGGTTATAGGTGGGAAAATATGATATAGATGAGTGGCACAAGCCCATGAGGGGTTTTTTAGGAGTGGTAGGTTAATCATGGAAAGGAAAAATAGTAGAATAGTGAAAAAATTGATATAAGGATAACAAAGGTAGTGAGATTTATAAAACTCACAATATTTAGGAATCTTGTTTTTAGAAATCTAGAACAGATATTTAGTCATCTACAGATAGTAAAAATTACTGATGACTAATAGTGGCTCCACTTGGGCAGGGTAGCTCCCTTTCAGGAGGTTTCCAGGAGCTCAGACTTCAAATCTCTGAGTTTTGAAGACTAGTGCCTTACTTGCTCTTTGGATATTTCTTTCCTTCATTTACTGATGTTCTCTTAAAGTTATGATATAAAAATTAGAAATACATGATTGCTTCAACCTCATTTCTACTTACCCATCATACCTTGCCTAACATTTTTTATTTTGGGTGCTCTTGGACTAGCAAACCCTTGACATTCTTTTTCTTTTGAAAGCAAAACAAACTATCTACTTGTACCCTTATCACTTCCAAGAGTTCAAATTATGTTGATGAACTCTTTCATTCTCTACCTAATCTATTTATCTGTCAAGATTAAGCTATGTGATAGATTTTTATTCTCTAGCCTACTAACATGAAATTTAAAACATGATCATACCAGGATTAAACAATCTGATTTGTCATGGGCTGTGGCATTTTGGACAAGCTGCACACACACATTTATTTTTTTATAATGAAAACTATAAAACATGAGGGTTGTGATTTAGAATTTGTTAGGCATCCCTCTCTTTCTCCTTGGTTCATATTTGAGCATTGAGAACCAGCAATTTATTTTCCTAATCTATCCTACTGACAAGTCAAGTTTAAATAGTATGACAAGTATTCTTTCACTAATATATCAATAGAAATTTAAACATGTCTAATCATGATTAGGCTGTATGAATAAACAAGAGTATTTTTCTTAACAAGTAGTGGCCTTTAGGCTTGCACACTTTCAGCAATACTCTTTTTTGGGTATGGGGTTGTACCTATTCTTTTCCTGCCCTCTTTTACTTATTTTTTGTGTTTTTGTGTTTTTGTTTCTCTTTATATTTCATCAAGAAATGTTGTGTACAATGAATGAAAGATTCAAATTAGGAAGTTTTACAAAAATAGTGCTTGAGCATCTTACCATTGACAAGGCCTGCAAATAACTCAGTTCCATCTAGCTCTTGCAAAAATAATGCATTATTACTTCTAACTGAATGAATGACGTTGTGAAACCAGCACCAAAAATAGAAGAAAAGAGATATCAATGCCTTAGAAATAAGACACTTCGACGGGGAAACCTCCAATACATTACATGAATGAACAATTCTTGGATGATACAAATGACAAAACCTCCTTTCCATATATAGGAGTCCATGGGGCCACAATGTAATCCTAGTCGGGCCACAATGTAATCCTAGCCGACCTAACAATAATAATGTAATGGCACAATAATAATAATATGGGGGTTATAGGGGTACAAAAATAATAATAAGGGGGGCTACACTAACATAATAAGGGACGACACTCTTAATATAGGGACTTAACATGCCCCTCTCCTTCAAACAAGTGTTTTCCTCAACGCTTGATTATTTCTTGATGCTTCTGTATAAAATTCTCATCCTCCCATGTGGAATATTCTACAGGAAAGTCCTTCCACTTGCTGAGATACTCTAAAATTAATTGTACTTTTCACGTTCTTGTTTCTATGACTGCTTCAGAACTTCTTTCAATGTGATGTTGATCTTCATGTTGTTTCATTCGATTCTGCACCAAAGTTAGGTTATCCTTTGAGAGTTGGAGAACTTGTTGTTGATGCTCGATGTGATATTCCACTAATTTATAATCCATATTAGCTATTATTTGATCCTTCAAACCATCCAACTTAGCCTCCATTTTTTCATTTAAACCATCTATGTCATCTTCGGTTGCTCTTCGTAAGATCGAAATTTGTTGCACTTGGTACCGTAATTTTGATATCTTATACTACAATTATTCCTCATCATGCGTCATAGTATAGCTTTTTGAGGGCTTAATGGGTATGGAATTATTTTTTGGAGGCATTATAGAACCCAATACTGATAAAAATTCTGAAATATGCCCTTGGAATCACTTCAAACCTCTTTTTCAAACAAATGTTATGCAATTTTAAAAACCAAATACACACCTTTTTCTTGCATTTGAGGAGCTCGATATTGAAACTCAATTATCTCTGTGATTTTATATCTTCAATATCTTAAATTAGGTCATGTAGTAGCCTTCTAAAGCTTCTTTCAAATTCCACAGGTTTGACCTTATTTGGATTATTGAAGACAAATTTATGTCCAATCTCCCACAACGGCCTAATTATGGACTGGTTCAGTAGAGAGAACTTGTACGACTTGCCACGTGTCACTGTTTTCTCCTTTGGATCTAAAATTTATAGAAAGGAAAATATAGTCCGTGTAATTCTAGTCACATTTTATGGAATTCCAATCTAATTCTCAAAGAAAGAGTTATGAATATTTTCCCACGATCACCTCTTTGAGATGAAATTTAGGAGCCTGCAAAATACCTAACGTCCACAAATCATATCTCCGAAAATATTGTGAACCAAGCTCTGAAATTTTTCAAAGATGTTCCTTAGATTTCTTCTTCGTCCTCCAAAAATTTCATCTCCTGAACCTTCATAGAAAAAAAGTTATAGCGCAAGTTTCGCGATGACCTTTTTAAGTGTAATTCAAGAGCCTGCAAAAAGCCCTAACTTCCACAGATCATATATTTGCAAATATTTTGAACGAAGCTCTGAAATTGTGTGATGATGTTCCTCAGGAGTTTGGCATTGTACTCTAAAATTTTTAGCTTCTGGACCTTTGTAGAACAAAATTTATAGCGAAAATGCCATGATGACCTGTTTGGAGCAGTGAAACCTTAGAATCCAAAGCTATGATACCAAATGTTGTGAAACCAGCTCCAAAAATAGAAGAAAAGAGATATAAATGCCTTATAAATAAGCCATTTTGAGGGGGAAACCTCCAATACATTACATGAATGAAAAATTCTTGGATGATACAAATGAAAAAACCTCCTTTATATATATAGGAGTCCATGGGGCCACAATGTAATCCTAGCTGACCTAACAATAATAATGTAAGGGCACAATAATAACAATATGGTGGTTACAGGGGTACAACAATAATAATAAAGGGGGCTACACTAACATAATAAGGGACTCCACTATTAATATAGGGACTTAACAAATGATGTAAGGACCCTTCCACAAATTTTCAAATTTTCCATGCTTTCCTTTGTCTTCTCTTCTTGAATCCCACTTCAGCACTTTCTCTCCAATGTGAAAATCATTAGCCTTGGTCCTTCTGTCAAATATATTCCTGATGTTTTCTTGCACTGCTTGTTTTCTCTTATAAATTTCTTCCCTTGACTGCTACAAATGAATGGATTGGTTTAGCCTTCTTTGCATATCATTCTCTTATGATTACACCTCTTCGAGGAGCTTCATCATTGGAACTCCCAAGGATGTTGGGAAAACTACATCCATGCCATACACTAGTTGATAGGGAGACATACTGAATGATTTCTTGGTGGTTAGTCTATCAACCCATATTGCATTCAATAGTTTCCTATGCCATGCTTTTTGGTTTTCTTCCATCAAATTCTTGATGATGTTCACCAAGATTTTGTTAGATGACTCAACCAACCCATTACCGTGAGGGTAATAAGCTATTGAATGTCCTAGTGTGATGTGTTACTTGTAGCAAAATTATACCATTATATTATACTTAAACGTAGCAGCATTATCTGTGATGATATTTCTTGGGCAACCAAACTGGGACAAGATGTTGGTTTCAAGGAATTTGATTATGACTAAGTGAGTGGCATTCCTATAAGGGATGGCTTCTATCCACTTGGTGAAATAGTCCATGGCAATGAGGATCCACTTGTGTTGGCCAGATGAGGTAGGGTGGATTTCTCCAATGAAGTCCAAACCCTATTGTTGAAAAGTATCTTCAACACTGATAGGATGCAAAGGTAAAGGTAGAAGTTTTCTCTTGCCATCAAATATTTGACACTTATGGCAAGTCATCACTAGCTTGTGGGTATCAAGGAAAAGGGTGGGCCAATAGTAGCCAACTCTAAGGATCTTGTTGGTAGTGGTTTTCCAGTAGAGGTGACCTCCACACTCTCCCTCATGCAACTCATGCCTGATTCTATCTACATCATCTGCAAGCAAACACTTAAGCAAGATACCAACACGATTTTTCCAATACAAAACTTTATCTATGATGCAGAAATTTAAAGCCTTTTGTTTCAAGAATCTAGCTTTTGTTTTGCATAGGGTAGGAGGAGTATTAAGATAAAGAAGCACATATAAAATATCAACATACCAAGATGAATTCAAAAATATTTCTTCAATGGGTGGAGCTGTGAACATTTCCTGTTCCTCTAATGCATCAATCATATTCATGTATAGTGCTTGAAAATTTGATTCAACCATGAGTTTTGCCAGTCCTTGTCCTTTAATTAGTTTAGTGGGTTTGATTTCCAAATAATATTCTAAGGTAATAGAAATCCATTTACCCCTTTTACCATCAGGGTCCTAATTTATAATGTCTTTAACAATTGTATGTGGAACAAAAGCTATGACATGGGAATGCAAAATTTATACTCTAAAGTCTTTCAAAGCTTTTACCAAGGCAAAGGCTTGTTTCTCCATGATATTATATTTTAGAGGTGAATCCCTTAATCCTTTTCCGAAGAAATATATGGGTTGTCCTCTTCCCATTATGCTCTTTTGAAGCAGTACTGGAACAATAGTATGTTCTGATGCAAATGATAAAATGAAGAAATATTTGGTAAAGTTGGGGCTGATTAGAACCGATGTATGGGTGAGTTCTTGTTTTACAAGTTCAAAGGCTTTTTTGGCTTCCATGGTCCACTTGATTCCTACTCCTCTTTTCAGCATGTTCGTGATGTCTCTTAGGAGTTCAGCAAGGTTTGGTATGAACGTCCTCGGGAAATTGATCTTTCCAATGAAATATTACAGCTGTTTAATGTTCCTAGGGTGGATGATTTGTAATATTCCTTCAATCCTTTTGGGGTCTATCTTTATCCCTTCCTCAGAAATGATGTGGCCTAAGATTTTTCCTTCTTTAAGGCCAAATAGTGTTTTCTTAAGATTCAAAGACAGGGCATACTTCCTACATTTCTCAAAGACCTTTCTCAAATGAACTAGGTGTTCTTCATCAATTTTAGAATAGATAGTGATATCATCAAGGTATATCACTATGAAGTAACCTATGTCTTCAGAAAAATCTATATCCATGGCTCTTTTAAAATTATCCCCCGCATTCATCAACCAAAATGGAATTTTTACATACATGAATTTGCCCCAAGGTGTAGTGAAGGAAATTTTGTGTTGATCACTTGGAAGTAATGGTACCTGATTGTAACCTGAAAAGGCGTCGAGTAATGATATTATTTTAGAACCTACCACCCTTTTCAGTATATCATCCATCTTGGGTAAAGGGTAGTCATCCTTCAGGGAGGCCTTGTTCAAGTTTCTAAAGTCTATACATAGCCTAATCTCCCCGGTTTTCTTCATAACTGAAACAAGGTTTGAAACCCATTCTGAATACCTGATTGGGACTATGATCCTAGCATCATACATATTTTTTATTTCTTTCTCAACTAGAGGCACTAAGACGAGGTTTATTCTTCTCAATTTTTGCTTGAATGGTTTTAGATTTTCTTTGAGAGGAATTTTGTGTTGAATAATGATTGTGTCATAGGACTTAAGGTCTTCATAACCCCATGCAAAAACATCCTTGAATTATTTGAAGAGCTCAATGTATTGTTGTTTTATGTGAGGTGGAAGAGTTTTGTACAGCTTGATCATTTTGGGTTTTTCTATACTTCCTATGTTTCATTCTTCTACATCAGCCTTGGTGGTTTCCATTTTTGGCTTCCTAGCAATATCATTGAAGTCAAACAACTCTTATAATGGGCCAAGGCCTCTTGGTAACAAGTTATCTTTGCATTGTAAAACCTCAAGGTCTCTTTGATCTAAATCTTCAAATAATTCTGCCTCAAGAGGATGTTCTACCAAATTTATATCAACATTAGGAAATATCTCTATTTTGTGGGCTTGCTCTTCAGAAAAACAATCTTCTTGATGGATTAAGTCTGATTTTGACATTTGAAACATAGTTTTAGGTTGCAAGAAGTCTTCAATCTATTTTTAATTTTCAAATACTTGCCAATAATCTATGTTATTCAGGACTGTTGGTTTGCATTTGAATTTTTTGGTGTATTGTTCATTTGTATGAGGTGTTTGGCAAGTGCTGGCAGCAAAGTCAAGTTCATTAGCAAGGGTGTTTTGAGCTTTAGGGATGGAGGTAAGTTCATACTTCTCAAATGTTTTTAGCAGGTCTAAGGCAACATTCTTGTATTCTCTTAGCCTAGGATTTTTGGTTGAATACTCTCCTTTGATTTGTCTAATGATCAACTCCGAATCTCGTAGAACGGAAATTTTCTTAGCTCCTATGTATTTTAGCAAAAGTAAACCAAGGAGAAAAGCCTCATACTCTGCAATATTATTAGTGCATGGAAAATATAGTTTGTAGGAGTGACCCTTATTTGTGTTCTGTATCGAAACACCGGCCCCTAAACCAGATTTTCCAGAAGAGCCATCAAAGCTCATGTTCCAAAGTGTTTCAAGTTAAGATTTTCCATTATGTTGTTGTTCAGGGCTGCTAGATTTTTTGTTGTCATGCTCCTCATTTGGTGATTGATTTGACTATTTTGGTAGGCCTAGCTCCTTCACATTTTCATTTAGTTTTTCATTAATTTCATATTCGTTGTACAAGATAAACGAGTCAAGGTTTGAAAGGATGGAATAGAGAGGGGTGTTGTTTGGCTTATCTTGGCTGCTTACCATGTATTTCATGTGATTTTCCTGGTACAATCTCCTTGTTTTGTTAAAGACTGAGATGGTAGCATATGACACGTCCATTTGGAGAATCCCTTCAAGTTTGGCTCCCCATGATCTAGATAAAATATGCCATGCTTCGGGGGTGTGTTAGCAACAACTATGTTTATGACTAGGCTCCTGGCCAGTATTTGTGCCAGAGTGACACACAGATCCTTGATCAAACCCAAAAATTTTACTATACTTGAATCGAAAGTGTACAAGTCTTTGTAAGGTTTAGTTATTTCGAGGCCTAATCTCTCCATCACTACCTTAGGCATAAGATGGTGTGAAGCACCAGAGTCTAGCATAAAATTGTGCAAGATTTTTTCATGGATTTTTAAGCTAATATATAAAGGAAGGACGACTCCTTCTTGGTACTTTCCCTCTACCTCAGGTCCAAACAACAAATCTTGTTTGTCATCATTCAATTTTAGAGTGTCAGTTTCATTTCCTATATTTAAAACTTTCAAAACTTGGGACCTATAGACATATTTAGTTACAAGTTCAGTAAGAGGTATGGTTATTTTAATCTTGGAAATATCTCCCTCAAAACTGAAAGGTGTTTGTGTTTTTGACATATTTACATCAGTCTTATCAACCATGACTTTTTCTGCAATTTTAGTTTTCTGATTTTGATTTGGAACCTTAGTTAAAAGAGATTTTTTAGGTCCACCATTTGATGTACTAGGGCAACTTGGGTCACCCTCTTGCTGTCTAGTTTTGTCTTTGTTTTGGTCAGGTTTCTTAGCCATGGTGTTTGTGTTTTCTATTGTCGTCTTAGGAGTGCTTTCAGGGGTCTTCCTAACAGCAGTGCCTAGTTTGTTCTTCTTGGAGGCATTTTGGTTTTTCTTACTCCTAAGGTCATATTCTCAAATCCTAATCTGTAGTCTTCAGAATCCTCATATTTTGTTTTGGTTTGATTTGAGGAAAATAAACCTTGTTCTTCTTTAGTGAGAAAAGTGTTATGCTCATTATCATAGCCTATTATAATTACATGGTTTTCTTCTGTCTCTTCAGCCTCTCTTTCCTCTTCATCTACATAATTTTCTTGGAAAGGAGGTCTAATTTTTTGGTCACTTTCTCTTTGTCTTATTTGAAGAGGGTCTCTCCTAATGTTTTGGTTTCTATTTCAGTTTTTAGGATTGGCTTGGTTTTCCCTAGGAAGTGTTATCTCATTCAAGGTGATTCTCTCCATCATTATTTCCATTGTCATAACTAGGCTATAAATTTTAGCATTAGAAGAAGAGGTTAAGGTCATAGTTTCCTCTTTGTATGTAACTCTCTTTTCTGACCTCATCCTAGCCCTCTTCTCAATTAGATTGGCTTCTACACTGATGGCTCCCTTTTTCATGTCTTCTAAGGTTAGGGGTTCTCTTTCTTTCAACTGGTAGGCCATGTCTGGATCAAATCCTTCTGGAAAATTTACTAAGGCTAGGCCCTGTGGGGGTTTCATGTGAGGTGGGAGAGCATTGTATACAATATTGAACCTTGTGTAGTAGTCTTGGACACTTTCCCCAACATTTTCTTTAGGGTTTTTATACTCTGAAATGATTTGAAGGGGATTTTTCTTAATCTCCCACTTGTTTATGAATGTTTTATAAAGAGAAGGGAGGTCATGTATGCTGTTAGGAGTTAATTTTTTGAACCATTACTTGGCTTCTCCCCCTAGAATTTGGGAAAACTTCCTCATTTGCATGGTCTCCTCTTCTACTTCCATGTATTGAAAAGCATCATTAATTTTTTCTGAATGTTGTTGGGCAATGGTAGAGTTAGCTCTAGTGAAATGCAGGATTTTGGATTGGTAGTCATTTGGGAAAGGTAGTAAAGGTTTTTGTAGTGCCAGAGGGGCATACCATGCTGCCATAATGGGAGTTAATGGGATCCAAGGAGGATTTACAAGGGGAGGGTTTTTGAGAGGAGGTGGATGAAGTGGAGTGGTTTACGCAATGGATGTATGAGTGGGTGTAGCAGAATTACTTAAACCAGCAAACTAATTTTGAGCAAACTTGGAATGAAATGAGCCAAAGTGATGGAGAAGCTGAAAATCAAGGGGAGTGGAAGGAGAGGTTTCTCTACTAAGATTTTGGTGGAAATTTGTGGGCTCAAGGTTTGTCTCGTCTATCCCACTTTGAGACTTAGTTCTGAATAGATTTCTTTGATGATGGAATTCAAATTGGGTATCTTGCAAGGCTATGAGATGTTCAGGGGAAGAACTTGCTCTATGGATTTTTCTAACACTAGTTGAATCTTCAACCCTAGAAGTCTTCCACAAAATATTCTCTAGCTCATCAACTATGATAGGAGGGTTAGGGTCACGGTGAGATCTGGTGTTAATTATTCATGAAGCCAGATTTCAAACCTCTCTAAATTTTTACTGAACTCACACAGTGTGTGAATAGGCCTTTAAGCTACTTAGGACTGATTTGACACAATCCTAGAAGAGTCTGTGACAACTAGTGGAGTCAATAGGCCTGCTAGAGATCAGTGGAGTCGCCAGGAGGATTTTTTTTACTTCTTTGAGGATATTTGCTTGTGGTCCACCACCAAAAATTGACAAAAACCAATCTAGAGATACTCTTTTGGTTTTTCTAAGTCTCTTTATACAACAATAAGATTTTTAATG
The DNA here is from genome assembly GCA_034641835.2 of Pinus albicaulis. Lineage (NCBI taxonomy): Eukaryota > Viridiplantae > Streptophyta > Pinopsida > Pinales > Pinaceae > Pinus > Pinus albicaulis. The sequence continues at coordinate 1,559,448,383 of CM076579.1, forward strand.
AGTATTCTCTATTTGAGTCATCATTTTTCTAGGGTGGTGAAACAATTAGATTCTACTTTTGTCTAACACATGATTTTCTAAGTGTGAAATGGATTTGAGAGTTCCTAAGGGATACTTAGGATGTCACTGAATCAAGATTCCCACCGTGATCGCCAATATGTTAGGTCCTTGTAGTTTTAGCAAATTGGAAATGACCAAAAAGACAAGGGTAACATCAAACCAATCTTTGGAGTCCTAGGACCTAGCCTTCCTGGACTCAAAGAGGGCTCTCTCTGCTTATGTGAAGGATTTAACTTGTTTGATTTTAGACTAGTTATAGGGATTTGGGTTTGTTTGTTTGTTTGTTTGGTTGGATAGGTTTTCAAGAAGAATAGGTAGATTAAGAGAGGATCAATCCATTGGACTATGGAGTCTGTAAAGATTTTGAAGAGTGAAAAAATAGTTCAAGGGTGTTTCATAGGGAAAGTAAACAGGGCCAAATGGATTTAAGTAGGTTTTGAGTGAGTGAAATGAACATGGAGGAGTGAATATAGTAGTTAAGGGGAAATCAATGATCCTTCAAAAAACTAATAACAAGGAAAATCTTTCAGCATGATTAGCATTGTAGAAACTTGAAGAGCGATGAAATATTATTCAACCAAACAATACTTAGCAGACCTTAGAGCAACAAATGAGTAAACTTAGAGAGTAGTTAAGTATTCTCTGAAACTTACTTGTAAACAAATATATTTTTCACATAACATCTCAGTAAAAATAAAGAGAACTTAAGAATTAATTAGTTAAACTTCAAGGAGGAAAACATAAAAATCAAAGGATGCAGACAAAGCAGGGTGCCAGAGAGACATATCCTACTCTAAGATTTCTATCCCGTGATTAAATAATTAAATGAGGAGTGAAGAAAAAATACACAAAGGTGGAATAAATCACCATTCAACAAAGCTTTATGAATCCTAAGAAAGAGCTTAATCCATAGCTGCTCAGTCCAAAGTCATCACAAGACACCAAAGCCAATTTCACAAATAAACTCAGAGTCTATATCATATTATGCTCAGCAACCAACCAAAAAAATACAATAAGATCTCCATGCTCTATTTATCTAGAATAGGAGGGAGAAAACCCTAATTAGGGTTTTGGAAACCATAAATACACCATAAATGTCATTTATGTCCAAAGAGGCCATGCAAGGCCCAAGGCACATAATATCTATTACAATAAATGAAAGATAACTCAAACTTAACACCTCAACCAACTTTGGAGTGATTTGCCGAAAAAAAACATTAAAATATCCTTCAGTTTTTTTTGTTTACTTTTCTGCAAAAACGCAACACAGAGGTCCAAGGGCATAGGGCCTGCACCAAAACATTGAGTCGTCTTGCAGCCAAGTTTTGAACGCCTTCCCGATGTCGGAATGGGCTCCGTGATGGCTCATTGGAAAGCCTGCTAAGTATAACTTCAAAAAATACTTTTGTTTTTCCAATTGGAATTCATTTTCATTTCCAAAAATCAAAACTCCCAACGCTGGTAAAGGCGTAGCACCAACCCTGAAAACGTGGCAGAAAGGTGAAATTTCAGGTTTTTTGACCCTTTTGGAGGACCAAATCAACTCCAAATGACCTAAAATTTTGTGAGCATGCTATAATTAACCTGAAAAATCCTAAAATGTAAACCATTCTCCTAAGGAGTCCCTGAGAAAAAGAATAGCACCAAGGGTGTTGTGCCCTTGGCCCTTCAAATAAGAAAAAACTCAAAATTTCTAAAAAGTTCCCAAAATTTAGATTTTCCTTGCTTTTTATGTTTGGGAAGCTTGTATGGAAGCATAAACAATAATTTCAAGGTTTAATTGGTATTTGGCATCCTTGAGTGCTTGAATTTTGGCAACATCTCCTTTGAGCTTAGCCCTTGCAATTTGATTTCTCAAGGCATAGTGCTTGGCCATCTTTTTATGTAGGCCAAGCTTCCTTTGTGTCTTTTTTACTGCTTGTTTTCATCCTTATAATACTTAATGAAATATTTTTCCATGCCACGCTTTCTTTGTAGGTCCCTGATCTAAGCATCCTTTCTTTGGAGCAAGATGCTTGTAGCCCTCTCCTCATCTTCATTTTCACTGCCAAGGTCAATAAATTCAAATTTTTGTTTATTTCCATGCTTACCTTTCTTATCTCCAATAGTGATGTTTTCTTTGCCTTCGCCAAGCTTCTTTATTGATGTGGAAGGCATGGCCCATTGTTTTGGAGGTAGTAAACACATGCATTTCTCCTCTTTGGTATGTCAAAAGAAGAGGTTCAATATTGTTTACCTGAGTACCATGAAACTGACTGTGTTCCATATCATCACTGCCTTTATCAAAACTATGAGCCTCACTATCTTTTGCACTGCTCTTTGCACCATCATCATGTCCACTATGAGCCTCATTTTTTTGACTATCCTTATGGCCATCATGATTATTTTCATGACTGTCACTATCTCCCCCATTACTTCTCCTTGCCTTATTTCTATGATCTTCACTACTATTATTAGCCTCATCATTTTCTTCACTGTTATCATCATCTTCTCTGACATTTTGGTCATTGGTGTCACTATTTTCATTAGCATCATCATCTACCTCTTTGTTACTTTCTTCATTTTTATCCATACTTCCTTCTTCCTCTTCATCTCCAACATCATCATTTTTTTTTGCATCATAGTTTTCTGCATCATTTCCCTTATCATCACTAGGAGCCTCACTATTTTCACTATCATGCTCTTTGTTTTCTTCTTCATCATTGGTTTCTTCATCTTCATTGACATCTATCTCCATGTCTTCTTGACCACTTTATTAATTTGTGTCCTCACTATTTTCTTCCTCTTTATTGCCCTCTTCTTTATTATTTCTTGATTGATCATTACCCTCTCCTTCATGGTCAATTGATTGTTCATTTTAACTTTCCTCATTTCTTGATGCACTGGGAGAGGGTGATGAAAGAGGGTTGTCTTGAGGTGAAGGAACATGTGTAGATGGTGAAACATGCTCATCAAGAGATGATGGAGGAGTAAGGATAGGAGCATGAGATGATGAAGGCAAACTTTGCAGATGATGGGGTTGTGGGTTTGTGAGAAGACCTCATGGGAAATGAAAACCTCCCCTAGAATACCCTTTTGCTCCAATTGATGCATCACTACCATATTGATGAGAGAATGGTGAAAGAAGCTTTGCATTTGTTGTGAAGCGTGTCACTTTTGCACAATATAAGACATTTTTTCAATACTCCTATAGAGATAGTAGGGAAAATGCAACATCTCAACCCTAGTGAAGTGCATGAGAAATCTTATGTGGTAGGAATAAAGCCTAGAAAACCTCCCCTCACATGTGACGTATTTCATACTAACCTTCATCATGGGTGCATAACGCTCAAGAAAATGTGAAAAAGGGAATATAGATTTATTGTAGTCTTTGTATCTGGGCTTGAGGAATGGCTCATAGTGGCTTATGTCTAAGCTGGCATGTTTAAACCACTTTTGACTAGCACTAGGTATTCCAGTAGCAATAGCAATGAAATTTGATTACAGTTCAAAGATTACCCCTGCAATATTTACTTGTTTCTCATGCAAGTTGAGGATGAAAAACCTAGTGAGCTCAGGGTGAGTTTGTACCTTTTGTACTCTTTCACATAAATGAAAACAACCCACATTTTGGAAACATGTGACAGGCATAGGAGAGGCATTAAGCTCCATGGTGTTTTGAGGTTCAAACCTATTAATACTTCCACCTCTGTGTTGATGTCTCCTTGGCACTTGGCTTCCCTCACCACTATCACTGTTACCTTGCCCTTGCATCTTGATCATTTCTTATTTGAAAACAAAAACCTTAATTTATCTTGTGAAATTGATGTGAAAACGGGTAAGGGAGTGATGATGATAAAGGAAACTTTTATACAAATGAGGGTTGAGTGAATGAGGGTGATGGAAAAACCCTAGAAGAATGGAAAATATTTTAGCAATATAACCCTCTGTGTGTCTTCAGTATGCAGATGGAGGAGATTTTTTAAATAGTGGTACTTTCATTATGAAAGTTAGGTTTTCATCTTAGGGTTTCAAATTTCCTTAGCTTCAAATCATCAAAATTCTCTAGAGGGAAAATTGGACATCCACATACCATTTAAAGATGCTTTGAAGACCCTTGATGGCAGCTTGGAGGTGTTCTTGAGGTAATTTGAGTGCCTGCAAGGTGTTGATGTGCTCCAGGTCAAACACGCAACGCGTGCACGTGCTGTCGGGTCGGGGTGAACGCACTGTCGGGTGACTGAACACGTAGCGTTGGTCGGTGCATGAGGTGTCGGGTCTCCCTTTGTCGGGTTAAACGTGTAGCAACTGAGTGTTTCTGCCTGGGCCTGTCAGGTCTTCTAGGTGAAACATGCATCGCTAAAATTAAACGGGTAGTTAGGTGGTCTGAATGTGCAGCATTGTGGATGGGCTGAATGCGCAACATTATGGGTAGTCAGGCATGTCTGGCCTTCCGGGTGAACGCACAACGCACTTCTGAATGTGCAGCACATACCTACAGGCGCACAGCAAAATGCAAATTCACAAGGGATTTTTCAGCCGGGGTGCAGTTTTCGATTCTAAATGCGCAATGCTGCCTTTTATGCGCAGCGCTGGGTATACTTGCCCAAATTCAACTCAGAAAACTACAGTTTCTCTCCTAGATGCCTTTGATGATTTTTTGCAAGCAATCAATGATTTTCGAAAGGGTGGAGAGGACCTTATATAGCCTTTGATCTTTTAATTTAACCATGAAACCCACTTTTCTAATGTTTGTCAAGCCTTTGTCACTTTCACTGATATTTTATTTGACCTTTTTGCTGCAGGTGGCTTAAGACATTTAAATGGCCTTTTCCCCTTTTCTCTTTGAGGTGACACCTTCAAAAACTATCCTCTGACATGAACTATGAATTCAAACTAATGCCCCTTTACCTTCTTTGCTCACTGCTGATTTGTAAGATCCCTTTCAAAATACTGACTTGGTTTTCTCTTGCTCCTTGAATCATGACACATTTACCTTTGACATTTTTTTAGAGAGGGCTGCACACAGTGGTATTTTCAAAGCTATGTTTTTCAATATAATTTTCAACTTTTCATTCTCACACTTTCTCACTAACAACCTTACCGTGTTTGTATGCAGGTTCGCTGGAATGGTGAATTTGACTCCTTCTGTAATGCTGGATGCTTGATGGGTTTGCTTTTGGCACCTTTGAGACTGAAACACAAGGGAAAACCTTCACAAAACTCTTTTTCCAATACCATGGGTTTTAAAAAATACCTTTCACATCCTTAGGCCACTTCTGATTTGCAGGTGCCTGAATTTATAATTTGAAACTTGCCCATTGATACTCTTCACCTCCTTGTTCTGCAGATTTTGTTCTAGTCACATGATTGACTGTGCTTTGGCTTGTTTATTTCCTTCGACACTTTCACTCAACATGTGTCATTAAAACCTTGAAGTGACTCTTCCCCTCTGATCTTTGAAACATGCTAAATTTACTTTGATACCTTAGGCACTTACATAGTGGCATTATCTTCAAAAATTATTTGTTCTTACGTTGGAGCTTATACCATGTTTTTCTATCTTTTTACCACTGAGTGTAAGTAACTGAAATGAGAATTTGATCCTCCTCTCACTGATATTATTTACTTCCTTGTCCTTTGAAAAAGTGAGTAATTTCACTTTGGAAAACTCTGGGATGATATACATAGTAGCCCTTTAAAATCTTCTTTCTGCTATCATAATGGAGTTCAAACCATGTTTTTAACCTTCTTTGATCATCTCCCCAAAACCCTAGGTCTGTGGAATTCTTGAGAATAATTATCAGTGTTGTCTTCTAAGTTCTCTATAGCCCTTTCAAGTTCATTCTTATCTTTCTAGTTCACCTCACCCTTTCCCTTTTTTATCTATAATTTCAAAAAAACGTTTTCCATGTTTGGTTTTCTTGTGTGCCTTCTTCATGTGATTTGCTACACTAGATCCTTGTTTGGCATAACACTGGCCTAGTTAGGCTTAGAACCCCTGATTCTTCTTGAGCACAAATTTCTTCCTCTCTCTTTTTTGTGAATGTCTTAATTTTGGAGCAGGCCTCTTGTCTTACCAATTTTCTGTTGATGGTCATTTTAAACACTCCTGCAGAAATGTCAAAATTCTGATTTATCTCTTGCAGAACTTGAAATTCGTAGAGTCGCCTTCTTAGGAGATTTTATGTTATCTCTTGGACAACCATGTGATGACTTTGTTTTTCATTTGAACCATATTTTATCACAAGAAAATTAGAGCTTAAAACACCATTGATGGCCCTACACCCTATGAAACCCTAATGACCTAATGGGAGGGTCCTTTGACCTGGTTTTTGACTGAAACTTGGTTTGAGGTCTTCAAGTGTAAAAATAGAGTTTTTGAAAAATTGATGTATTTAAGGTCCAAAAACGTATACACTTAATTTATCTAAAGAGCCTATATAGACAGTTTTGAGACCATCAATGCTTGAGGAACCTGATGAACATGGGAAGGAAAAGGTTGATTGGAAACACTCGATGGAAAGTGGAGGGATGAGGCAAGCTCAAAGCATAGTGTTGAGGTTATAGGTGGGAAAATAGGATATAGATGAATGGCGCAAGCCCACGAGGGGTTATTTAGGAGTGGTAGGTTAACCATGGAAAGGAAAAATAGTAGAATAGTGAAAATTTTGATATAAGGATACTGAAGGAAGTGAGATTTCTAAAACTCATAATATTCATGAATCTTTTTTTTAGAAATATAGAACTGATATTTAGTCATCTACAGAGAGTAAATATTACTGATGAATAACAGACTATTCTTGGAAGAAGTTTTTCGAGGCTAGGGATGGAAGGATCCAGAGGACGATATGCTCGAGGGCATGGAAGATTTCAGGTGATGTCTCCACATTTTTTTGCTGTACATGTTATAAATAAAAAAAGTGCCATCTTGGTCCTGATGTTCACGTGTCATTTATCTCTTATACATGCTTAATGATCTTAAATAGTTCATTTATTGTTATTTTTATGAGATTATGCATGATTTTTACTAACATCTAGAACATATATATGCTGTACAACTAGGCTTTTGTGCTTTTTCTTCACTAGTTTGCAGGCTCTGGAGCACAAGGAGTTGCAGGCAGTTTTAACCCCACGGGAGAGTCCTTCTTGTGATGACATGCCCTTGATCTATGAACGTTTATCAAACCAAAACCTTAGGGTAACATTTCCCATAACAGAACTAGTGACTCTGCTAGGGATTACATTCGTGTAATTCCTAGTTTGGGTTGTTTCGTCCATCTTGTAGGTTCCTTGACATGTTTATCACTTTTTACAGTCTAGTAAGTCTTTTTTCAATTAGACAGAAGACCCAGTCTCTCGATCAAGCTTGAATTTTTCTTTTTTCTTTATTTCTGTTTACATATGCTACTTGGTCTTTGCATAGTTGCATATACCTCCTGTATCTTCCAAAATAACTCATGTATACGTAATTTTATTCAGTTAGAGTCGCGTATGCATGGTTGTTGCATACTGTAAAATCACGTATGCCTGGAAAAATTTGAAATTTTGAGTTTTAAACCTCTGTTGTTTTTTCTGTCTGAGGTTGACCACTTCTATGGTGTATTTAAGGTGTCTGGACTATGTTTATTGTGGTTTCATATCCATTTCTCTCTTGCTCTTGTGAAAACCTAGCCATTTGGTAAATTGCTTATTTTGTGTGATTGCAATTGCGGCTGTAGCACCAAGATCTCTTCCTCAAGTTCTTGGTTGTTCTGACCTTTTTAAACAATGAGCCTCTGCTTGTTTTCTCTTCTTGGCCTTCTGCATTGCTTCGCTTTTGGCTTTTTCCCTTTTTTACTACCTTGGTTTTCTTGATTTCTTGGACTAACCTTGTATCAAATCTTGAAGAAACCTTTATTGGTTTTTTGAGTTTTTTTCGTTGAAAGATTGTGCTACTATACTGGATCATTCATTTGAATTTTTGCTTCTTCTCGCTCATTTGCATCCTGCTACGAAAGTAGCATAGTTGGCTTGAGCACTTTTGAAGCCCTTGTTTGAGACTCAATTTTCTTGATTCTAGTTCTTGGGTAGTTTTATGCTTAACTTCTTGAAATATTTTAGCTTCCATTCTAAGTGAAAAGCCCAAAAACATTTCTTGTTTTCAATTGCTTTTTCTTTGAGTTCATTTTTACAGTTTTTTCATATATTTTGAAGCATTTTTGTTGGTTTCTAGTTTTTGGTTCTTTGCTTGGTTTTGAAGGAAGTCTTTTCTTGATTTCTCTCTTTTGCATCAAGTACATTTTGGCACTTTTTATCCATAGGATTTCTGGTTGGAACTAGCTTTGCTTTTCTATCAAAAGTGATTGAACCATTTCTTTCTAGAGACTCTATTTGCTTCTTCAAAGTTAGCATATTAGAATTTGCATATCATTAGTAGTTTTGCATTACGTGCATTGAAGCATATTAGTATTTTTCATAGTTTTCTGGATTGTGCAAAGTGTTAGTACCTGAAAAAATATATATATATATATATATATATATATTTTTGTTTATTTAGTTTCGTAGAACCCATATAGATATCTCTTTTCATCGAAAGGAAATTATTGCATTTGCATGTAGTAGGTTTTCACTGATTTCTTTTGCATCAACAAACACCATCAATTTCACCTCCGAATACCTTCGACTTAAGTAAAAATCAATTTAAAATCAAGCACTATAATTAAAAGCAGCTAGAATTTTTGTATCATTTTCATTAATCATACACCAACTAGCTAGGTTGTAGGGCCTTGGAATAGGTGAGTGGAGAGTTAACTCTCCAAGGCCGCTCAAACCGTTAAACATAGAAATTTTATTAAAGAGAGAAATCCAACTCTGTTAAGTGGACTGAGAAATATCTCCTCCAGAGATTCAAGAGTGAGGGAGAGTGTAAGCATAGAAGAGAGATACCCCCTCTCGTATTTGTTGAATCTTGACCTAAGACCGTTCTTCCCTGCTGCTGATACGGATTGGTGCCCTTAGTTGCCTCTCCTAGGGGCCACACCGGTGACTACTGGGGGGAATACCCATGGTACCTCAGAAATAAATTGCATCACTTTCATCATTACTTCTATAGGGTGCCCTTGCGAAGCTTGGGAACTTGCACCGGAAAAGGTTGTTGTTAGGAGGTTGTAATATCCCAAAACCGGGATTTTATACAACAATAAGAATACCTTAAGGTATTCTAAAGTTGGAGAGAAGAAAGTGATCATCTCATATAATGTATTTAAATGCATAGCTTCAACAGAACAATCACAACAACAAACTATTCCTTTTTACAATTCACCAAGTGGGGAAAAGCAACTGTTTTTGCCTCAAAAACATTATTTTATGAATATTGAGCTATAATAGTGAAAAATAACAGTTGTGTGCCTTATAATAGACAATATAGGACATGAATTCAAAGGATTTTCAGAAAAAAATTCATTTAGCATAATTAAACATGCCTCCCATGCTCCAAACAGCTAGAAATTGTCAAAACCCCAAGACTGCAGAATGCCGGAGTTGCTGCATAAGAGACTACGCAGTCTAAAGGGATATTAACTCAGAAAATAGAGAAATAAATTTGATAATTATATTATAATACTCAATGAAGCATAAAATCAGAGATCTAATCTCTTTTACACATATCTAAGAAGACCTGGCAAGGATTTATTTACATAAAAGATATAAAAGAGAAAGCTACTCCAAATCTGTGGCTGAATAATGCTGTATGTCTAAATATCTGCAATATATGGCTGAAAAATCAAATAAATGGCTGAAGATTCAGCTTCTAGCTTTCCCAAAGAAAGGTTGATCCTCCTCTTTGGAAATTAGCTCCTCCAATTGGGGTTTTCACCCCTTCCACTACAAACCTCAGGAAATAACACATTTTTCTAAATGGGACTACGTTTTTGCTGAAGGTAGGTGCTTGGACCAACACCAGGTAGTGGAAAATTCATATCAGAAACCTCCTCTTATATTTCTCAAGCAAGATCTCCAAGAGAGAGTAGGGAATCCCCACCCGGGCAATCCCTTGCACTAAGCAGTGCAGCAACTTAGCTAAACAGCTAAGTATGTAGGAAGTCTAAGTAGACCTCATGAAAATATAATCTCCAATATGCTCATATGCTTTCCATATCCTTCATTATATAATTGATGAGCTTCCTCACCAAGGGTCCCACCCACCATGAGGTTGCTTCCATGCAAAGGCTCCTCCACAAAATCTGCATTGTCCAACAAGATGGTTCAATGCATCTAGAAAGTTATGTTGGCTTGGTCAAACTTGAACTTGCTGAAATATTTTAGAACTTTTTCACACATGTGGATGCTTGAATTGGTTATTTCATGATCCCATTTCACATTAGAGAGGACTTTTATTCATACATTGAGCAATTTAAGAGCCTCTTTGCTCAATTATTCATGCATATAGATTTCAAAAGAAAAAATAATATTCCCATTAGATGCAACTAATTTAGGAATATTACAGTCTCCCCTCGCAAATTTTTCTTGTCCTCAAGCAATTGTAAGAGTTCTACAAAATCTTCCCTCTTCCTCTTGTGGCCCTCTCATCCCATAGCCTCCTCCATTGCTTCAGAATTCTTGCAAAAATTCCATCTCCCAATGGCTCCTCCCAAGTGTACAAGTTGGCCTTTGGTGAATAAACCCAATGGATCTCATCATGAAAGAAAGGAAGGTGGTTGTGGAAACCTTCTTACTGAACCATGGCCTTCCCAGGAAGAAAATGATGACAATCATGGAGAATTTCATCATCAATGGAGGTCTCCTTCCTCCATGCTATCATCCAAATAAATGAATCACCCTCCAGCTTGGTAATTCATAGAAAAGCTCCTCCCAAGTGCTCATGAGAGGCATTCCCCACGTGCTCCAACCAAACATATTGTCCACATCATAAAGAAACTAGTAGTATGCAATGGTGGCCATATAGTTTCCCATGCTCCCCTTGGAACATGTAGTGCAGAAAAAGTGTTGACTCTCTTCCCCCAAAGACACACCCAACAAATGCGTATTTCCTCCAACCATGACCCCAACAAAATTAAGAACATCTTCAACATGTGGGATCTATTTATGGGAAAATCTGTCTGGCCAATAGCAGGGGATCTCCACGGTAAAAGGTCCCAATTAGACCTTGAACCATTTGGAATAGGGATCCCGTCCGGGGTGTGGGTCCGGCTATCGCTAATTTTTTCTTTCTTTGGGTCTCGCTTAAACTCTATAAAATAGTGGACACACACCTAATAAAATGATACAATACATATGATTGATGCATTAAATGTACATATAACACTATGAGTAGCAAGAGGAAATAATAAAGCATGAAGACCAAAGGAAGTGTTGTTAACAAAACTTCATTAGGGTCATGCTTGTAAACTGTTCTGACCATGAAAGAAACAATTCCTCATGGAAATAACACCCTTCACTTCCTAAAAGTTTTAAATGATAACACAAACGCTAATAAACAAAGCCATCAGTGTTCATTAAGAAAGTGAAATGAACTCAAACACCATTGACATACTCAGAAAACTGTTATGCAATTGTGATATGAATTAATGATACAGTTCCCTTAATCTAAAGATGTTCAGAAACTGAAAATACAATACTCAATAGTGCTCATACATATGACAACACCAGATCCACAAAGGGATTTTTCAAAATTCTTGTATTCATGCTCAAATGTATAATCCTCTGGTAATATAATGTACTCAGCTCGAGTCCCAAACAAAATATCTGTTACAAGTTCCCGAAGGAGATATTTATAGAGCAAAGCTTGTCTTTTGGGCTTCCTTGACTTTTCTTCTTCCTGACCGTTGGGATGCCTTGTGACCTAGTATATTTTGCGACTTGCAACCTGAGCCACTGATGCAACCTTGCGACTTGACTAGATCTTGCGACTTGTGACCCTCAGCAATTGCGA